>JAODXP020000016.1:31197069-31199903 GCA_027497455.2 Sardinella longiceps | reverse complement strand
TACAATACAGGACAGGCGATTTTTGTTTTGCAGTGGTAGTACACTTTTTAAGGGGAATTACAATGTAGTGATACAGAAAAATATTTTGTTATAAATGTATTGTTTTTTTTTATTTATTATTATTTATTTATGTGACTGACACTTTTTTCTACACATTAACATTTTTTATGGAACCTACATAATGTGTAGCATTTACATAATGTACTGTATTAGCACTATTATAGGCTACATTCTGGTTGTTGATTAAAAAAATAAAGAAAAAGAAAAAACACTACACAGTGAAATAACTAAACAGCAAAAAATTATCCATTTCTGTGCCCCAAAATAAATGTTAGTAAAAAGAAAAAAAAAGAAAAAAACACGCTGTCATGACCCCCTCAGTGTTAAATCCCAAAATGTATTCCGAAAATTTGTTCTGTGCCGAGCAAGCTCAGCAACCTCGACATCAAGCGTGCAGTGGGTAAATGGGTGGAACACGAAGTCTCCCTCACAGGCTAGGGCTGTATCCTGTATTTTCCAATTATCACCTTTTAAAAGGCCAGCTGGGTGCATTCCAAGCTGTCGGGGGGCCATTCCATTTGCATTGCTCTGAGACAAAGTCATGCCCAAGTACTTCCATGCTGAAGTTCATTACTACTAGAGAGGCCACACCGCCATTACTTTTCATTATTTCTGCTAACAGGTCCTCTCAGGATATTGATCCAATCATCCAGAGTCTGTCAACTATGACTTCAAATCTAAGTGCCACATCAAGACGGTTAAAATGAAATGGGCAAGGGAGAAAAATGCTGGCACACATATCAAGCACATTAAATCTTTAAGTATGAGAAATATTATTATTATAATTGTTATTGTTGTTACTATTATTATTATTATTATTATTATTATTTATTATTATTATTATTATTATTGTGCCGTCTACTGTATGCATTTTACAGTAGTAGGTTTATAATTTTAGAATAATTTCAGTGCTTATTATTTATTTAATTATTGTGTGTGTGTGTGTGTTTTTGTGTGGAAAATTAATTGTAACAAACTGGGCGAGAATGTGTTCATTAAGATTTTAGAACAGTCAATTGATTATGCGTATTGATTCATTAGTGCCTAACACCATCTTCCTAGCATTACGCCGCCGTTTGCTTAACAAATGAACTAGTGACAGCCCAGGGTGTTTGTACTGCTCCTCCTCTGTCTGCTGCAAACTCCATGTTTGAATTACTCTTCCCCCCCCATCCCCCCCCCCCCCCCCCTTCTTCCCTCTCTCTCTCTCCCTTCTTCCCTCTCTCTCTCCCTTCTTCCCTCTGTACTGCATATAGCAGCATTTAGCTGTGAATTAATTTTCATGTTTAGATATACCCTGCTGTGGTGCGATTCTGCTGGTGCATAATAAAAATCTGCAACACTACATATGGTCTGATTGGCCTTGTGGGTATTTTCGCAGCGCTCTGCTGTATCTGGGCGTGTGGTAGCAAAGGCAATAGCCGGGTGGAGTGAGGAGAAGGGGGGGTGGGGGGGATTGGTCTGAGGATGGAAGCTTATGGAAAAAAAAGCCAACAGAAGCACAAAGACGAGGACATGACAACTCTAGGGCTACATAATGGTACATCAAACAGGAAAACCGCAAGACACAGTGGAAAAAAAAAACACAACATTAGGGCATAATCACCATCCATTTTTGTCTCTTTTTTCACGCTGCAGAGAAAGAATATCTGAATTATGAGGCACACAGGGGTGGGTGTAGCGTGCCTGTGTGTGTGTGTGTGTGTGTGTGTGTGTGTGTGTGTGTGTGTGTGTGTGTGTGTGTTGTGGAGGGGTTTCGGTTGAAAATCGGGGGGAGGACCCAAAACATTCCCGTCTGCGGCTCCTTCACAGTGTCGCGCTCCCTGATCCGTCCAGACGGCCCCGGGGAGGAGTGGAGCAGAGAGGTGTGAGGAGAGAGAGAGAGAGAGAGAGAGAGAGAGAGAGGCCGGAGAGACAGAGAGTCAGAGGGGCAGGCCTTAGGGGTAAGAAGGGAGTGTGGAGGGACACACACCCACACACACATCCACATCCACCCACACACACACACCCACAGTCGCACCAGCAGTCTCTTAATGCACTGTGTCTAATGCTCCTATTTAGGGGCATGGGCGGCCAGCGGTGCGTGCACTCAGGTCCTTTTCGGAGGAGAGAACATGGCTATCACCTATCCCAACAGCTGTGGCCCCAAAGAGTAAACAAAAGGCCGCAGGAAGTAGCGCATCACTGCCGCCGCCGGACCGCTAACAGGCATGGGGATGTGGTCTGAGGCATCCGGCGAACGCTGCCTGGCTAGGGGCCACATCCACCGCCACCATCACCACCACCACCACCACCCCAACCCCACCCCTCCGCCAGTCACACCAACACAGCCACCAGTCACACTCAGAGCCACTGAAAAGCACAGAGCCTGTTTCACCAGTGTGAAGCCCAAATACTCACAACCAGGCAGGAGGTCAACACCAAAAAAGAAAAAAAAGAAAAAAGCTTAAAATATTCATGAAAAGAAAGTTTTTTAGGGAAGGGGGGTTGAAAAAAAAAATAAAAAATTGGCAATTTTTTGGCGGTGTAGCAGCAGTGGGCTGGCCCATTATAACGCCATTAGCACTTTCTCTATTTGCTCCAACTACATTAAAAAACACAGAGAAAAAAGCCCCCCAATGCTACTTGGCCAATTCGGGCCTTATTTTTTCTCTCCCTTTCTCTCTCTCTCTCTCTCTCTCTCTCATTTTTTGGGAAAGTGGGGGACAGCTGAGTTGAGGGAGGGGGAGTGGGGGGTGAGCCTTTATTTGCAAACCCCTGTGATGGCGTTTTTG
>JAODXP020000016.1:31187069-31192069 GCA_027497455.2 Sardinella longiceps | reverse complement strand
AGGGTGGGGGGATGGAGGTTGGGGGGGACGGGGGGGGCAAACACAAACACGATGAGGAGAAAAATGTTCGGCTGATCGGCACAAACCGCCCATGCCACAGGCCCAAGAATGAACACACCGGCCTACACACACGCATGCACACACACACAGACACGCACACACACACAAACACGTCCATACAACACGCATCATTAGTGAAGAGTGATGTGTTCCCACAGACACCTGTCCTTCGGGGCCAGAGGGAGAAGGCTCTGGGAAAGCCAGCAGGGCTGTGCACAGTCCCCCAAGGACTCTCTCTCTCTTTCTCCTTCTCCTCCTCGCTCGCCTCTCTGCACCACCGCTGCTGCCTTGCTTGCTTGCTTGCTTGCGTGTGTGTGGCTGCCTCCGAGCCGCTTGCTAATGAGCTACGAGCGCTACCGGGGGGGTTGGGGGGTGATGGTGGTGGGGGTAGGGGTGGAGGCAGCGCAGGGCCCGCTGCTAAACGGCAACGTGACGAAGGGGGCCCCCATAACACACCCCATTAAAGGGGCTAAGTAAACAGCCCTGGCTGGCAGGCAGGCAGGCAGGCAGGCCGACTGGCTCCTACACTCCACAGCACCCTTGCTAACGTCAAAGACCCAACACCACCACCACCACCATTAGGTCTACACTCCACTCAGACACCGTCGTCACAGGAAGTGACATCAAAGCAAAGGGCGGAGAGGACGAGAGCGACAGGCAGGCAGGCCTCAGACAAGCGAAGAAAGCAGCTCTGAAGTGTGTGTGGGTGTGTGTGTGTGTGTGGGGGGGGGAGGGTGCACACGGAAGCGAGGACAGGACAGAGGGACAGACAGGAGGAGCCCTGGTGGCCGCCGGCCAGTTAAAAGCCAAACCAGGAGCCAGTGTGCAGTTTTGGGAGGGATTATCAAGAGACAAACAGATAAGACAGACAGACAGACAGACAGACAGGTTGAGGCTATGCTTTTGACCTTGACTAATGGACTAGTGAAACCAGCAATCTGCACCGTGTTGTTCTAGTGAAATGCCCCTCTTAAACGTTTAACTGGGGCCAACAAAGACATTCCTAGACAACACAATGCCACTCGCCACAGACATGAAGGTGCAGGTCATCATCAAACCAATGATCAAATGTCAACAATTCATTTGTTCACTCATGCATAGCCCATATTCCTCATATCTCCAAGTGTTAAACATGTAGCGCCTAGACTCAATGTCAAACTAACTAACACAGAGAATATGCTAAATATATATATATTTTTATCTATTTTCTTGAAAAAAGCCTATGTGGCACTTATACATATAATTTTAAAAAATAAAGTAGTAACAGGATATCAAAACCATAACATATTTTGGGAAGGAGAAGGGGCCAGCTAAGTAGGCTATCTGCTTTGAATTTGGTCTATTTACTGGACTCTGTGGGGGAGAAGAGCCTCGAACCAATATGAAAATTACCAAAGCATTTATAGACGCTGCTACCACTGTTGGACAGAAGGCATGAAGCACTCCTGTAATACTCCAAGCGCATGTTGTGTGCCCACTCGTAAAGACGGAAACCTTCTCGAAATCCAACACCGCTCTGAGAGCATCGGCTGGCATTGGCGCCGGCGCCCCAACATCGCAAGCGAGCAATTGGTGACAGCTAGCACCACCTACTGGCGACCTTGGGCACATCGCGGAATCTCCCATCGAGCCCCGTGTATCACGACCCCGCTCGTTTCCAAAGCTAATGACAAGCGCTAAAACGGTGAAGGGTTTGCTCGAACCTAACAGACAGATAGAGGTGGGAGTCGTGCCCATCCTCAAGGCACCAGTAAGCTATTAACATATGCAGCACCCTGGGCAATCAACCGGAATTATTACTACCACTCCTCTTATTGCGCTCATTTCTTTAATATTTCATTTCCATTTGCTATTAACTGCATAGGTTTTCTGTCTCTTCTCGTTTTAATGTTTGACGTCAGCCCAAAAGGATTTTTTTCCCCTTTTAAATAGAGACTATTAAGCTTTAGAAATAAACATTGGTTGGGATCATTTTAAACAAAGATTTAACCATTTTAAAACAGCTGTTACTTTCGTATAGAATCCAGTATAAATTTAGAGTAATGGCAATACTGCAGAAAAATAACAGCACTTCTTGTTTATTTTGTTTTTTTAAACGGATTTAGCAAATCCTAACGAATCTGAATCAGAGTCTGAATCAGACTAAACTAGAGATTTCCAGGCCAAATTCTAATTCATTAGCATTAAAACATGACAAAAGTACAACACAACACACACTAATTAATAAGAAATCGAAATAATAGGCCTATATAATTTTAGAAAAAGATGAGTATTTCAGTGTATAAAATATTTAAACTACAATTAGTCTATAAATCATACCTACATTGAGCTCCACATGGATAATTTGGACACATACAAAAATAATAATGCTCACACAATCATTGGACTAAAAGCTAGACAGGCAGACAGAGAGAGAGAGAGAGAGAGAGAGAGAGAGAGAAAGAGACAATGTGACAGTCAGAATGCATAGTTTTTCAAAGCATTAATTCTGACCTTAAATGATGAACACTCTGCACTACAGTGCTCAGTGCAACTCAGACGCAGCCACAGTACCGGCTGTCTTAATGAACCCCTCACGCTGGAGCTGAGAACACTGCCAACACTGACACCATGGGGAAGCACTCTGAACTGCTACCGTCTCCATTTACTCCCCTCATCACAACTACCAACAAAAATAAACAAATAAACAAATCCCATCCACTACACATCACCGTAGTTAGGCTACCCAGAGACAAGAACATCATCAAGCCCCCAAAACAAATGATGGCAAGTTTCTGCTGTAATGAGCGACGCAGAGATGCAGTGCATTAGGATGATGTATAAGACAGGAAGTGCTGTGTGGTTACACGGCAGCCTGGCACGGGCCGCTGCTCTCCCCCATACCAGCAGACGCAGACGCAGACCCAGACCCGGGCCTGGCCCAGGTGCGTTGTGGGAGTCCTGCATGTCTGTCAGGCGTGTGAGTAAGTAAGTATGGCATGGCACGGGCCGAGCCTCCTAATCAGCTCCAGCCCACACACTGCCGGCCTCCGACTGAACTTGCGGCCATGGGCATGAACAAACTCACACGTCACGCACACACATTACCAGCACCACCACACACACACACACACACACACACACACAGTACATTCACACACACACACACAGCACACACACACACATCACACACACACACACACATACACACACACACACACCACACCACACCACACACACATGCGCGCACACACACATTACCAGCACGACCACACACCCTCCACACGCACAGCCTCTCAATGATCTTTCTCAGCAGACGAGAATTTGGGATTTCTCCAGTGCAGCCAAGTTAATCTGGCTGTCCATACTCACAAGGGTCCAAATAAAGCAGTTCAGGGGAATGGGATTTATGCCTTGTGTTAGTCAAAGCACTGTCTGTCTTCAGTTTCTTTTCTTTGGAAAAATATGATTATAACTGGGAATTATTGCACATCATTATCAAGTATGTTCACAGTGAGGCAGAGAAATTAAGAAATGGCAACATATCCAAGTTAACGTGCTTCGACAAATATTTTGTGTATTTTCTTTTGGATTTTTCCAAACATAATTTTCAAAAATACAATTCATTTCACTGTATTAGCTATACAAAAGTTGCCAGGGATTTTGTCTTTTTTTAAAAAAAAAAAAAAAAAATCAGTTTTAGGATAATATTTTGAGTAACCTCCATGCGAAGAAATCTCAAACTCCCATTCGCCAATAAGCCTTTTTGTTATGTGTAAAAATACGGCCTATTCCCTGCCCTGGTCATTCTATCCCAGCCTCTCGCTCAATCTAGAAAACCGCACAAGTTCCCTCCTCCGTTTTTGCCAAGGTGCTGGCAGGCAGGCAGGCAGGCAGGCAGCAGGCTAGATGGCTGCTTGGCTGGTGGGTTCTCTGGCTGCAGAACAGGATTCCTTTGTTGCATTGTTCACACATTCCTCAAAGGCCCAATGTGTTTACACAGATGCAATCCCATGCGCTAGCTGTCTGAAGGACCTTTCCTCCGGCCAAGACGTTGGCTTGATCAAAGTGTTTAATGCGAGAGGGTTGAGGCACTTGTTTGGGTGGTGATTTTTTTTTCTCTCTCTCTCTCTTTTTTTTGGAGGGGATGGAGGGGGGTGGGGGGGGGGGTGTCTGTGGGGACTCTTCAGGGGCACAAATCCCTCCCATCTGTTAGCCGTATGTATCTTCTCAGTTACCTCTGGGACAAGTGCAGCCCTGGCCGCCACTCTCTCTCTCTCTCTCACTCTCTCTCTCTCTCTCTCTCTCTCTAGTTTACACAGCTGGCTCACAACCCTGTTACCAGCGCTTTGTTTTGGCCCAGCAACATGTGTTAACTTAATGCTCTGTAACAAATTTCAAAGGCAGGCTTAGAAAGGGTCAACAACAGGTAATAGACCGATTTATTGATGCACCGGGTGGAGCGACAAATGAGAAGAAAGAGGAGGAGAAACAGAATGAAGAAGAAAGAAGAAGAAGAAACTTCTTGGAACACAGCCGTTGCCTTTCAGGGATACTACAATAATAAATGCCGGGCCCCCAGACCTCATACACTTTTCATGGGCAGGCAACAAAACCAAAATATGGGATGGGCTTTGATCGAGCCTAAATTAGCTTTCTTCACAACAAAATAAAAGTTGTCTGGATTCTTATCCATGTTAGCAAAAGTGTTAAATGCAAGATCATGCGTATGCAAAATAAGAATAATAAGAAATAGAGAAAATATGCCATCTCGGCATTGGCTTTAAGTTTTGTAATTGTGTGACCAATCTGCCAGTAGCTTTTGGTTGCAGAGGAGCTCAGGCAGGCAGGCAGGCAGGCAGGCCAGGTTGTTTTCCCTGGCTAACTGGATTAAGGCCACACACACCTCCAGTGCCGGCCGCCCGCACCAATCAACGTGGAAATGAGTTGTCAACACGTCC
>JAODXP020000016.1:31147069-31182069 GCA_027497455.2 Sardinella longiceps | reverse complement strand
CAGGTCAGCAATCGATACACAACATTGCATAATTCCCCACGCCTATCTGTGACTTGGATGCTATTAAATGACCTGCTCAGTAAACAAACTAAAAAAAGAGAGAGCAGAATTAAAATTGATATGAAAATACATTACTTTTTTAAGATGGCTTGCCTTTGTCCCCCCGTCGAACTCCCTGATACAAATGGACAATGCATCACCATGGTTTGATGTCTCTGAAGTCTGGGCTCATTAAAAATCTTGAATTGGCGCCAGGAAGGGAGACAGAGATAAAAAGGAGTATAAAAGGATGACAAAAATTTATGGATGGCAAGTCACCACCTCTCCCTGGCATTTATAATAAACAAATGGTTTCTTTTTCCAATTTAAATTCCTCATTATACTGTGACTTTTTGAAAATGTGTTTTGATTTACCAATATTTTATCTGTAAAACTGTATAATTGATTAGATTTACATGGCTCTGATTTTAATACTGATCGCATTCCAAAAATAAAAAAAAAAGACTGAGGGGCGGGGTGGGGGGCAAAACAGAAACTCCTGAGGCCTATTTACATAAAACAAATGCACATATCAAATATCAAACACAGGAAATACAGAATAATTGCCCAAAACCATACAATCAGTTTTCATTTATTTTTGAAAGCGTTTCTTGAAGAGCTTCCAAAATGTGAGCAGACACACTTCCTGGTCCTGGATATCACAAAGCAGCCATCCATGCCGCATGGCTTTGCGCTGGTTAGGCTAACCCATGGGTATATCCCATCACAGAAATGTCAGTGTATCTGTTATGAGACCATGACATTTAGATCCAAGGTCTCCATTGTGACCTGCGGAAGCAGGTTTTTCACCTAATGCAAGTGGCCCTCTTACTTCAGCACTCCAATACTCTAGATGGTTCTGAGTGACATATATTTATCTGTGTGAATTGGTTGAGAAATACCAAATGCAGCATATTTTCCACCCAGATACTGTGACTTCTGGGTTCTGCATTTTTTTTTTTTTTTTCAAAATGATTGCGCTTGAAACTAGTCTGTATCTTGCATGTATTGCAAGATGGGTCAAGATGTGGTTGAATGGAAAAATACTTTATTCAACTAAATAGGTAATGAAAACAAATAAATCTTAAAGTGTCTAGATACAATAAATTCCCAATAAGCAGCAACTCACACTCCAAACGTCAAGGGTGCAAGCCGTGTACAATCTGAGAATGACAATGTGTAAATAGACATTATTTCCATAACTTGATCTGATACATCTATAGCTTATACTGTTGGAATACTAACACAGTGGTTTTATGCCTCTATTCCATGCACAAAGTGGTACATACTGTACAGTATAGCTTCCATTGTCTCAGAATGAAAATTGTATATACAGTAGCTCACTTCCTCGTGAGTACAATCAATTCTGACTTAGATTCACAGATTAGTGATGACATTGTCTGCCCTTCCATTGATTCAAGTCTTTAATACCAAGCTGAATGATGCTCTTGAGTCTAATAGCTGCCACAAAGCATTCTAAAGCACAAGGCCATACCGCGTTGCTGTTTTTTTCTTGACGTTGTTCAGACATGGCAACAGAAGTTAAGCATACTCCTAGGTCAGGACATTTGACATTATTGTTCTTGTGCAATGAGATGCGCATCTAAGACTGCAAACAAGACGTGTGTGTCACAAGCCTGCTATGTCAAGGCCACAACACCTACAACCTAGCAAAATAATAAAGCCTGCAATAGTTAATTGTTGCCTTCTTGCATTAGCAGGGAACTCAGTCTCTCTGTATCTGTGTCTGTCTATTTGTCTCAGCCAGGGCATCCAGGCAAACTGGTGGACAGGGAGCCTTCATTACCGAGCGGCCACGTTCGGCCCACGCCGCAACTCGGATGAGGAATTACAAATGATATCATGACAATTTTTCACGCTCTTCAGTCCAGTGATGTTTTACCGACTCATTTGCTATGATACCTTGTTACAGATCCAGCTGTGAATCAGAGACTCATCGTAGCGCTCCGGGCAGGACCCCCGCTGCGGCTGACCAATGACCCGGAAGCCGATGGGAGATGCCTGCGCCTGCAGCATGTGCTGCACTGGCTAACCAGCAGGGTCCTCGTCACAACGCCTCCCATACAAACTCACTTCCTCCGAAGATCACTCTGTTTTTAACAGATGAGTAAGCACCAGCCAAGTATTTTCTGATAAGTGAATTGCGAATTTTTTTTTTTTTTTAACCCCCCCCCTCCCTTCCTCCCCCTCCCTTCCTCCCCCCATTTCTCGTGTGGGGTGGGGAGGGGAGAGAATGAACAGCAAGGCCTGTCTCTGACAGCCACACACACTATGGTTTGCCTGAAGGGGGTGTGTGTGTGTGGGGAGGGGGGTTGCGGGTTGGTGAATCTTGGCAGTGCAGGGGAGATCTCATGTGGCAGGGTCACTGGATGGGTTAAGCAACAATTCAGTTGTGCGTTTTCTTTTTTTTCTTTCCTTTTTCTTTTTCATGAAATATGAATACTACTTACAGATTCCTGTTTCTACTGAAATGCAGTCAAAAACAACAAAGTCATGCAACAAAGTCATGCTCTCTCTTCATGTTGCAAAAATGCTGTTCTCCTGGGAGGATTTCCTTCTGCATAACATAGTCATAAAGTATATGTTTCACTAATTCACCTCTGTTATAAAATGGTTAAATTGTGATTCATTTTTAACAATAAAAATATACAAAACTGCAACAGGCGGTAAACAAATCCATTGCAAAAGTACAACAGATACATGAGCATTGCATATCTAATAAAACAACACCTGTTAATAAGTGACAACAAATCCCTGACAAATTTAAGTTGTCAGATGAACCCTGAACCCATTGGCCGAGTCGTTGACCCAGCAACGCTAGGTGCAGTTAGTGCACAGGACCCGATGGACTCCTCACATTTACCCAATCACAGGAAATGCTTTTAAGGTTTTTTTTTTTTTTTTTTTTTTTCCTGTTCAGTTCACCCTGATGCCCACTTTCTCAGTTCATTTAACTGAATTAATGAGCGGTGGTCTCCGGAGCGACTTCAAAACACCACGCATTCGTTTCAGTACCAGCTCCATGTGTGAAGGGTGTGGAGGCATGAGACTGGAGGCATAACAGAAAGAATTCCTGAAGAGAGAGAGAAAATAAATATTTGATTTTAATAAGACAAATACAGGTCCAAACTCTTTGCATTTATCTGTCATTGTGTTTTTGAAATAAATACTGGTTAATTTTTCTACAGACAGTGGGCATAAATGTGACAGTTTAGAACAAAAAAAGAAAAGAAAACTAAAAAAAAAAAACAGCTTTGCAATTTGACTTGCATTTTTTTATAAAGAGAAAAAAGCCATATATCCCAAAAAGTGACAACTTAACATTAAACCCTACTAACTGCTATGAGAGCTAAAGATGAAGTTGACATGATTTTCTTGCCTTGCATCCCCCCCTTCTGTGCACACATTTGTGGTGACACAGACACAGACACACACACACAGCGATGGACGAGGGGACGGAGGCCCCGCTGGGGGACCACCAGCCTGGCAGAAACCCATAAGAGAAACATCTGTAGTCGGGCACAGACATGGCATGGTTCATGTGGGGACACAACAGTGATAATGGAGGGGAAAGATGTTCTTTTATCAGCCACTGAATTCATCTCTCTCTCTCTCTCTCTCTCTCTCTCTCTCTCTCTCTCTCTCTCTCTCTCTCTCTCTCTCTCTCTGTCTCTTTTTGTCTTTTTTAGCTCCCAGGACCCCTTTGAATTACCTTTACCCTTCCATCAAAAAGACAAGGACAATATGCCGTCTTACTCGGCTGCCGTTCCCTGAATTGATGATGAGGTCATGCATAATTCATAGTGCTTTTTGCATGAATCTCTTCCCCCATCGCCCTTGTCAGTAACATGATCAACATTATAAAACACCCGTCTGCCCTGGGGTTTTCTCTCTCCCCTTCTCCCGGGCCTGCTCTGCTCTGCTCTGCTCTGCTCTGCTTAGTAGAAACACTATTTAGACAGAGGTACACATTTGTATTGGCTGCTCATGCGGCCCATGAATAGTTAATGCAGGTTAACAATGATTGGGATGGGAGAACAGTTGGGAACGCCACCACACAAAATGCCAGCAAGTTGTTGCATGAAAAGCGATTTGAAAAAAAAAAAACCTCCAGATGTGGCAAGGTTGGCACTCTTGGGTATCATGCTTGCCTGGCGCACAGGGCGCCGCTAGGGGGGAGGTCAGGATGATTCCAAGGGCCTGGCAATGACAGGGGGGCCCAGAGAAAAAATTAATATTAAAATCAAATTTTTCAGGGGCCCAAAATTGTTTTTTTTTTCATAGGGCCCAAAATTTCTAGCAGCCCCTCTGCTGGCGCATGTTAACAATATCTTAACAATATCTTGGTTTATCAAATTCCCTTACCATCATCAACTTGAACTCAGTGTTACAACATTAGAACAAGAGTAATTACTTGTACATGTTTCTATTAATGCGTGTGCAGGCATGTCATTAGTTGACAGATTAATAAGCACAGACACCTATGTACATGTGTGCACATATGGAACAGCCGTCTCGTTAAGCCAGTCAGGCTAGTGTGAGAAAGCCCGCTAACGCTATCGCCTCTGGTGTGCTCTCACAAACCCAGCCAGGACTCCGATCACACCATTTAAGGGGAAAATGAATTGAAACATGGATCCAGGGCAGGGCCATCCCCTCCCTCCCTTTCTCCCTCCACACACACACACACACACACACACACACACACACACACACACACACACACACACACACACACACCACAAGTGTTCATCACTCCATAAAAATCCTTTGTGTTAGCACCTTTATGATATAAATACCCTTTTACCCTGGGCATAAGTAAGCTGCCTGTCAGCACAACATTTGTTTTTCATTTTTCACCAATGAGACTGTACAAAGTGGGGGAGGGGAGTTGCAAGAGGAGGGAAGTGTGTGTGTATGTGTGTCTGGGGAGTGGGGGGGGGATGGAGATGACAAGGCGTTAAAAATGTTCACCAACACTTACTATTTTGCCCTTCAGAAAATTTTAGCAGCTTAACAGATGGGGTTTAATTTGGCACCGGTTAAGTTTTCTGCCCAAGTATGTTTCCTCATATGCACCCACACCACACCACACCACACCACACACCCTTCCATTTTCTCTCAGGGTTGAGCTGGGACTGTAACAAAGAGCTCCAAATTTGTGAGCAGCACTATAGATAGTACAGTGGACTGACAAGTTTATATTCAATTCAATTCAATTCAATTTATATTGTAGAGCGCTCAAATACAGTACATTGTCTCACGGCGCTTTACAGACAGTATGCTGTATATTCTGTCTGCATATATTCTCAATATATTTCTATTATCTGATAATAGTGATACATGTACCATAATTTGAACAGAAAGCGTATAATTACTTACAATTACCCATATATATAAATGTAAATACAGGAATCAAAGAGCTACTAACTGTACACATCTCTCATACATGTGCATAAGTAGTACAGCAGACTGGCAGGTTATATTCTCAACATAGGCCTACTGTATTTCTATTGTCTGCTAATAGTGATAACATAATTTGAACAGAAAAGCGTATAATTACTTATAATACCATATATGTAAATGTAAATGCATGAATCAAAGAGCAACTAACTGTACACATCTCTCATACATGTGCATAAGTAGCTAGCATGCGTGGCTAGTCAGCTGGAGGTAAAGAGATGAAAGCGCATCTGCTCGACTGACATCCGGAGCTCCATAATTGAGCCTAGCGATGGCTTTGAGTGAGTCCAGTGGAGGCTAACTGATGCGGACACCAGGGACGTGGAAACATACAGTACCAGCGTTGTGGGAAACTAAGTGATCGTGGAGCACAGTGAGGGAGCTACTGGAGTGATGGAGCGAATGAATGAGTGAGTGAGTGAGGAGTTTCTCTGAAGCTACTATACACAGCCCTGTTGTCGGGTCGCGGCAGGGCAGACTGAAATAGATATCACAACCAGACCCTCAAGACCCAGGGCCCCCTCAGTCCTGGAGGGCTCCATGCACCACCCTCCCCCACCTCCACCCCCCACTTGCGGTGCATGATGGTGGCAGCATAGTCAGCGAAGACCCAGTCCCTATAGTCTAGAGGCCGAGAGGGCCCAGGAGAGGAGTGGAGTGTAGTGGTCTGGTCTGGTGTGGGTGGGGTGTCACCCCAGGTGACGCTGATGCGTCCTAATGAGCGGCCCTGCTGTCACGGCGCGTGTTCCCCACTTTTACACTTGTAGGATCTGGCAGCCACGCAGACCTGACGGAGTCTCCGTCCGTGCGTTCGTCCGTCCGTCTCCCGGGTTACCAGGGGCCCCTTTGTAAACACATCAGCAGTGCTGCTGCTTCTGATGCTCTTGGTACCGTCTCCGCCACCGCCGATGCTGCTACTCCTGCTCCGGCACGATCGCATGTCAGCCCACGCACTCCAAGATACAGCAGCAAACAAACACACACACACAGACACACACGCACTACGCCATGGGTGGAAGTCTCACACAACAGGCTGGCATGAACTCTCTGGTCGCCAAGCACACAGGAGAAAGAGTTCAGTGACCTGAGATGACACATTCTCACACAGTCTGGGGACCTTGGGAAAAAAATTTAATCCTTTGAGTGGGAGTTTTGATAACACACAAACACCACTGTTTAAGTTGTCTATGTGTTGTACAGATGGTTATCATTGGCCCTTGTCACATCTCTTCAAGTAGAAATGGTATCAAACATGTTTTAGATAAATATTGGCGCATTAAGTGTAGACAGATTTAGCTAAAGCCAAATTGTAAGAAAAGAAAAATGTGTTGCTTGTTGGGAAGACTTGGACTAGGAAGGGTTCTGATGAAGGGATGTGTGTTCCTGCGACATCACTTCCTCTGCTGGCGTTCTGAGAACATCTCAAGAGGCTTTTCCTTCTATTCAGAACATTCCTTCTGGGCATCTTTCTGGAAAATAGCACAAAGGTTTACCAAACATGGTTGCAGCCACGGCGCCAATTACTGTTAATATACATCAAATAGCTTTTTTTCCCCCCTCTGCTGGGCAAGGCAAAACCGACTGATCACTCCAATAACGCCAGCTGTCAGTCTGCACTCGGGCCGAGCGGTGCTGCTCAAATAATTAGTCCACACTTGGAAAATTAAACAGGGATTTTAAAAGGAGGGGAAATGACAGGGGAAATATGTGCCTTGCCTCAGATGACCTGGCTACTGGACTGGACGGCCTGGCCGGTAGAACAAGACTGGGTCACACCACCAGTCCAGTTTGGGTAAACATACTCAAGCATATATGCTTTTGTCTGGTGGTAATATACACATGTTTGGGTCTCACACACACACACACACACACACACACACACACACACACACACATACCTGTTTTTGCTACTCGGTGAGGACACATGACAAAATGTACCCTGGTGGGAACCAACCTTTCTGAGTGGTCTACAGACAAGGTGGAAACTGATCCACACTCCTTGTGCAGCTGACATAACAGCCATCACTTGAAAATTTGGGTCTGACCCTCAGAAGACTGACCTGACATTTTACTAACTGCTGAGGACCTGGTCAGGTAGAAGACCCTCGAGGGGACCTGTGATGTCATACTTTAATATGCAAATTGATCATGTGACTGTGTGTGTCTCAAAGGTTACCAGTGGGGACCTCACCTCAAAATATTTAAATGAGCGATATGAATATGTAAATATGCAGTCACGTGACTGTGTGTGTGTTTCAACAGTGACTAATGGGGACCTCACCTCAAAAACTGTAAATAAACCAATTCGGGTAACACTATTTTACAGTGTCACTGTTACAGTGTATTTGCCTATGTAAGTACAGTGGTTCAAGCTGTGTAACAATATGTAATATCATGTGCTAATCTTGTATTTACATTATATATTTTTGTATATCTACATACTTTTGTTATATTGTAACATGAAATAGTTTTATAATACCAAAGTGGTGATTGCCTGAAATTAGGCAATGAACTGAAATGAGACCCAAGGCACCCTGATGATTGTCCTGTAGGTGAATCAACCCTCAGGACAACTTTACATGTATGTTGGGCAACTACTTTGAACACAGGGGCAGGCAGTGTGCAACAGTTTACATGTAACAGGTGTGTTGGCCTTGTTACTCTTTGATACAGTGGAATAAACACATTAAAATAGTGTGTACCAGACTTATACCGACATACATATGATATGTGTGTTTGGTCAACGTCTTAAAACAAGTGGGCCGTTACACAGCGTATATGAAACAACTGTGTTACATCCCTGTTACTCTTTGATACAGTGGAATAAACACATTAAAATAAAGACTAACCTACCAGACTAACCTAACTGGAACTAAGCATGGTTAGTACAAAGAAGCACCATTTCCCTATGACCTTGGCACCTCGAATTAGTTGCCCAACATTAGGGTATCATGAGGGTTGATTCACCCACTCCAGCATCAGGGTGCATTGGGTCTCATTTCAGTTCATTGCCTAATTTCAGGAAATCAGCGCATTGGCAAAGTATTATAAAAACCATTTCATATTGCAATGTAACAACAGTATGTAGTTACACAAAAATACATTATGTAAGTACAAAAGTAACATAATATTACATGTCGTTATACAGGTTGTACCACTGCATTTACATAGGTAAATACATTGTAACAGTGACATTGTAAAATAAAGTGTTACCCAAATTCGATAACAATGCATTGCAACATTCAAATAAATATTTTGACAACTTTATTTCTCATAATACAACTATGTTGCAAGAGGTGTGTAATTAGTAGACTAAACAACAACAAAGGGGGGAAAATCCAAAAAGAAATTATTAAAAAAGATAAAAATAAACAAATATAAATCAATCCCTTAATGCATACATGCATTCATATTGATATCAACATAAAACAACATTATTGAGATAATGGAAGAGCTAGTTTAATTTGGGAAGGCACATCGGTAAGGTACTAGAGCTAAACTGAACTACTCTCTGGTGCCAGTATGTGTAGAAAAAAAAATTATGTATATATATATATAAAAAAAGGATCATTAGACATGTGACTACACTTCTAAACGGAAACCATTTTTATTCAAAATCCAACTATGTTACTGGAACTGAAAAGTAAAAATACAGATCTGGCACTTTTACTTTAATTTTATTTTACTACAATCCCTCTGGGAATGCCATTATCGATTTTCGATAATATAAAACAATCCTGTAATGCATGTATGCATGCATCCATATCAATATCAGCAAAACATCTTCCCAAATTAAATTAGCTCTTCCATTACTCTCAATAATGTCATGTCAAGGCACATTGGTAAGCTACTAGAGCCGAGTTGAACTACTTTCTGGTGCCATTATGTGTGGGGAAAAATAATGATATTTATGTATAAAATTATAATTAGAAATGTGTTACAACACCTCTAAACAGAAACAAAGTCTTTCAAAATTCAACTATGTGACTGGAACTGGAATACTGACCCGAGCCAGCATTTTCACTTTGATTTTCTTTTTCCACATTCCCTCTGGTATGCAGTTATACATCCATATTGATAAACATAAAACATTATTCAGAATAATGGAAAAGCTAGTTTAATTTGGGAAGGTCAAGGCACATCGGTAAGGTACTAGAGCTAAACTGAACTACTCTCTGGTGCCATTATACGTGGGAAAAAAATATTAACAGAATTAGAAATGTGACAACACTTCTAAACAGAAACCAAGTCTTAAAAAACAAATGTGACTTGAACTGAAATGTTATAATACTGGTCCGCTTTTTCACTTTCTTTTACCACATTCCCTCTGGTATGCCGTTATTCGGTTTTTGATGTAAAACTTCACCGCTTCCCAGGTTCTATGCTTAAGAACTGAAGGAGCTGACCTGATGCAGTCTTCACATTGCAATTTCCCTGGTACCCTACCAGATGTGATGCAATCCATCAGTTTGTTCTCAACTGCCTTTACCTCTTCTTCTGTCCACTTTCTTTTGGAGGGTTTTGACACACCTGAAATCACAACACCTCATGATTTTTGTCGCTGCATACATGAAACATAAATATTAGAAAAATAAAAGCATACAACACATTTAACAACTACAGTCTATTGATACGGCACATGTTGCACAACATTAGACATTGATAAAATGAAACAACAAAAAAGTAAAATGCTACCTGAAAAAATTACCTGTAGAGGTTGAAGATATTGAAGTGGATAAGCATCTGTCCTCAACTGCCTTCACCTCTTCTGTCCACTCCTTTTTTGAAGATGTTGACCCACCTAAAATCACAACATTTAGCCCCAAAACTTATAGTATATGCTATACAAGCAATGTATGCTAGAGCAAACATCTGGCCAAAATTCAACTTCAGTTCTTGCAGTTCATACCTGTATCTACTCAAGTAAGTTCTCAGTTCAACAGTTTTCAGTCTTTACCTGACTTTGAAGGCATCTTTCCTCCTTTCTTCCTTCTTCCCTTTGTAGACCTCCCGCTAATGGGAAGTTCCTCTGGAGTTAAATCAAAAGAAACACTTTGTGAGTTTTGCCATACCATACACAAAACATAACTATGAAAAAGCATACAACACATGTAGCAACGACAGCCTATTGATACGGCACATAGGTTGCACACAGTTAGACCTTTATCAAAATATACAACAAGAAAAATAAAATGTAATGTTTAATGTCAACTAGAGAGAGGAACAATGTGAGGGAGATTTGATGCAATGATGAAGCAGGCAAGTTCATCCTAAAGCCATTGCATTACCTGTAGACGTTGATGTTGAAGGGGATAGTCGTCGCTTCTTTGGCTGTGGCATTGAAGACTCGCTGTCAGTCAAACATTCGTCTGAAAGACACACATACACAAAGGCATACTTGTAAGTCTGCAGGGACAAGACAGTTTGAATTAGTCCTAGAATTTTCATCAGACCACAGATGTTCTTACCTGTAGATGTTGAAGGACGCTGTTGTCGCCTGGTGTTCTTTGGCTGTGGCCTCTCACTGTCACTCTCATCTTCACTTTCAGACATGTTGCTGGCTAAATTCAGCTTCTCTGCAATGTGGAGAGAAATGCATGCAAGTTTTAGTTGTAGCTGTCTTATACTGATGCAGCTGTGTACTAGATGTGATTGATATAAGAACAGCTGCAATGTCTTGTGCCTTACCATAAGGCTCAATGTTGATCTCTTCAATATTTTTACCCTTGAATTCTGCAACTCTTCCCTGTTCAAGGGCTAACAACACCTTGCTGATTTTGGCAAGCTGCAGCGTACCTTCAGGCAACCTGTAAAACTGTCTGTGCACTCGAATGTCATGTCCCATGAAGTCTGCCAACTGGTCCATCTCAGTGTCCTTTAGATTAAGCACTTTAGAGACTGTAGCCACATGTTTCCGCAGCTTTGTGCATGACAGAGCCTTTGGATCTTTGGCCCCACATTCCCGGGCAACTTTCCTGATGCAAGATGTGCCATGGTAGTATGATTTCTCAGTCATGGGTGTCGAAAAAAAAAAAGGATTTTCATCCAGAACACCACATGTTTGACGAGACTTCGCAAGTAGATCCATGGAATCTAGCATGCTTGGAGTCAGGAGTATTGGGACCTTTCGGTCTCGCTTGCCCCTGATTTCAATGCGCTGAAAATGCTGACAGAGCTTCTTCTCAACTTCAGATAAGGCATCAGCAACATCAGAATGCAAGACTGAAGTGTTTCTAAGAAGAAATGTGTTCAACTTCATTTTTGACACTTCTCCAGGTCTTCGGCGATTGAATAGGATTACCTCACATAAAGTCGCTTGGGCAAGCTGTGACCAATTCTTCTGATTGTTTTCCGCTTTGATTTTTTCTTGATACTCTTTAGTTTTCTTGTTGAGGTGCATATGCATTTTTTTGACATCCTCTGTGAAAGGGAGAAGTTCTGGACAGTTCCACTTTGCTTCCCTAAGTGTTTTCAAGGCTGATGCTGACACACACTCATTCCATTTAGTGGTGTACATGTCTTTGAACCGCTTTGCATTCTGTATGCCGTTTTCCTCTCCTGCCATCATTGCCTCACATTCAGCAATATCCGCCATTCTCTTGAGGGTGTGGCCCAGTTTCAATGCCAAAGAGGGGACTGTGAAGACCTCTTCTTCATCTTTGAATCCTGCTGTATCTTTAACAGCCTGAATGACATTGTAGAAGTTTGAGGGTATGAAAAAGTCTTTGATTGCATGAAGCGTTCCCCTTTTCTTGGCACATACCAACAGCCTTCCAGCCTCACGCATTTTAGTTCTGATGTATTCGTGCTTAGTTTTGTCATTGCCCATTTTGTTGCATAAATGTTCTCCAAATCTGATGATACATACATCACTTTTAACTGCCTGTGTTACTTTGTCTTGCTTCATGTCACTTATGAGCTTCCATAACTTCTTACTTACCCCTTCAGGGACAGGCTGTGCATATGCGCAGAGTGCTTGAACTCTAGATCTACCTGGTTTTGTGAGCTGGCACTTCTTGGCCAAATTACACCTTGCCATATGCCTCCAAAGAGCCTTTCGTCGGAACAGCCCTTGGCAGTGTAAACAGTGCATGTAGTCATTCACGTCTACCTTCTTGGCAGTTGCTTGTTGACGGGGCACCAACACACCTTTGCCTGCTTTCAGAACCTTTACATTGTGTGCATGATTCCCTTTGTTCCGCAAGAGATCTAGATTAACCCTTCTTTCTTTAGACCCCTTTGTAAAAGAAAGTGCTTTTGCAACCTCCACCTCATCCTTATGCATTTGGGCCAAGTGCCTTGCCATCTTGTTGAATGGTTTGCAGCAGTAAAAACAATACTGCTTTTTGTTGTACACTCTTTGGCCATATGCAGTCTTCTTCAATTTCATTACCGAAACATCACTGTTGTCATCCTTGAGTGGCTGAGTTGATGTCTCCTTATCTTCAGTAGAGGAAGACTGTTGGGCTGCATTCATGGAAGATGAATTATCATCGCTGCTGTCTAAGGTCACATTGGGAGATGAGGGACTGGTCTGTGACACATGTCTTCTTTTTCCACATGGAAGGCTCTCTTCAGATTCTTCTGAACAGCTCTCTGAATCCGGCACAAAATCATCATCGCTGTTTTCAATGCTGCTAACTATATCTGAGAAGCTGTCATCTGAAGCTGAACCGATGTGTAATGATTTTTTAGTGAGCTGTAAATGGAAAACTGGCATCAGTTTAAAACCATAATAAAAGTTGATATATGTAGAGTTCACTTTAGGTCCTAAACATCCAAATAAAACAAGCCCATAGAAAATGTACTATGACACACGTGCGGCATCACCTGTTAAAGACCTAGAGTCACAGTGTTGTATACTTCATATGCCATGTCTATGCTGTTTAAATGCGTACAACCATGTAACAAGATACAGCTATGAAATCACTGAAGAGAGGGAGAGAGATGGCGAGGGAGAGAGAGACTGACACTTACAAATACACTCTCAGTCCTCTCTAGCTTTGGAACTTCTTGGGCTTCTGGTGCTGCAGAAGAACTGGGCAATTCCAGAATTACTGTATCCGCGTCGCTGTCCTGGAAAGAGACCACAAATATTAAGTACTTTTTTCATCCAACCTGTTCCAATTGTGACTACATACCCTGTAAAAATAACTCAATGTACCATCATCATTCTAAACTTGCAAGGAAAATCAATCTGAAATATTACTACTTTTACACAAATTGCTTATGACCTCCATTAACATCGTTAACAAACAGTAAATGTTGTTTGAAAAAGGCAAGAAAATCATATCACAAATAAACATAAGAATTTACATTTGAACACATTAAGAAGCTATCAGAGGTGGAAAGTAACTAATTACATTCACTCAAGTAAATGTATTGAGTAGATTGTTTGGATATTTTGAAAGCTTCTAATTTACTTAATTTAAATTACTAATCTACTTCTAATTTTGGTATAAGTATTGTAGTAACTTGTGTGGTTTAAGTTAGTAACTTGTGTGGTTTAACATGAAACTAGTAAAATAAATGCAGGAAAATATATTGAGAACGACAGGATGCTGCATTGGCCTGAGCATTTCTGAGTTTGTCTATTTTTCAACCAGCCGTCAGTGCAGTCAGAGTGATGGTGTGTAGACGGTAGTGAATGGCTAATTGCTGACCATCTTGCTACGTCATTAGAGCCTCAAAATTAAACAGTTATGGACTTGACATAGTTTTACTGACTTGTCCTTCTACACAGAATATTTGCCTTCAGAGAAATTATGCTATAGATGTATGTAATTCTTACCAATGAATTCTGTGTAGACAATGACTGTTTGGCTAAGAGCTTGGAAACATCTGACATTGTGGAACTGTCTAGTTCTCCCTCTGAATCCTCCTGTTCACATTGAGATATACTGTGTTTCATACATCATTTTTCAACTTAGTTTTTTGATTTTTTTTTTATATATATATTTTGCATGCACTATGTAATTTCCCTGGAAATAAAAATCTAGTTATAATAATAATAATGACAATAATAATAATACATTTGTAAAAACCCACCAAGTCTTCTGTACACATCATCTGCAAGGCGAAGATGTCTTCATTATAGGGAGGTGGGGGTTCTTCATTATAGGGAGGTGGGGGTTCATCATCTGGGTCCTGATGATGTGTCATGGTGTCGGACCTTAGTGATTGCGTCTGACTTTCCTTAATCTGAAATAAGTTTATAACATAACATTAATTATGCAAATCCCCCCCCCCTTTAAATGCATGCAATAGGTCTGCTTTAACAAATGTGTACCTTAATGCATGAAATGGATTTGATCTTATATGGATATTTATCTGGTCTGCTTTTGTTTATATTTAGTTAATTCATCAGATTTTGTGAGTGTTTTCTTACATCATTAGACCCTCAAAAATAAACTTCAGTTACTGTGCGTTCAGACCGAGACCGATTCAGGCGACTTGGGCGACGGAAGTAATTGACTTTGTATTGGGGCCGGCGATTTGGGCGACAAAAGCGGCAGGCGACTTGGGCGATGCAACTTGGGCGAATTGGGCGATAAAATCAAGTTAAACTTTGGTTAACTTTATGTAATGAGCTATGATGCGGTTGGGCGATTACCAATCAGAATGTCGATTTACTGGTGAGATGCCAATAGAGAAGCAGGATTAACATTTGACTGCTAACGTCATGGGCAAATTTGCCGTTTTGGTTGCTGTCCTCAAGCGATGTTTCTTGGGAGTCTTCGGCGACTCTTGGCAATTTATCGGTCTCGGTCTGAACGCACAGTTATGGACTTGACATAGTTTTAATGACTTGTCCTTCTACACAGAATATTTCCCTTCAGAGAAGCATTTTAATGTTTTAGGAACCACTGTAACAATGATGATCTAGCAATGAACATAGCAACCAACATGATCAACGTAGCAACCAGCATAGCAACCGACATGTCCGCCCTAGCAACGGCTAGCAACAGCTTCTAACGGCCTTGTAATGTCTTAGGGAACCACTCCAACAATGATGGTTTTGCAATGAACATAACATCCAACATGATCAATGTAACAACCAGCATAGCAACCAACATGTCTGCCCTAGCAACAACCTGAAGCAAACTAGCAACCTCATAGGAAAAGCTTCCACATTGATGACATGGCAAGCAAAATTGCAAGCAACATGATCAACGTAGCAACCAGCATAGCAACCGCCATGTTGGCCATAGCAACAGCCAACCAACAGCCTTAATGTTCTAGCAACTATGTTCTAGCAACTATGTCAGATTTTATTTCTACTGTTAGATATTTGTGCACAGAAATTTTACTTTGATAAAACTTCAAGCAACTACCATCACGTAGCTCAAAAATTGGTGACTTGAGCTAAATCGAAACTTTTCCCACGTTTACGGTTTGAGATATCGGTGAAAAACAAGCGTCAAAATTCCCATTAAAATGAATGGTGGAACTTTCAGCATTCTATTTAGCATTGTCATCTTAGCCACTGAAATATTAACGTTCCACTGGTCCTGCTGGCAGTAGGAACTTTGGAATTCCATGACAATTCTAGGACAACTAGAAACCATCAGCTGTATTAAAGCAGCATTTCAGCATTTTATGTAATCGTGACAATCAACTGTTTGACACAGCCAAAGCTTCCAGCGCCCAAATTCACTTTGATTTTTTTTTTTTATATTTTGCATGCACTATGCAATTTCCCTGGAAATAAAAATCTAGTTATAATAATAATAATAATAATAATAATAATAATAATGACAATAATAATAATACATTTGTAAAAACCCACCGAGACTGCTGTACACATCATCTGCAAGGCAAAGACGTCTTCATTATAGGGAGGTGGGGGTTCATCATTATAGGGAGGTGGGGATTCATCCTGATGATGTGTCATGGTGTCAGACCTTGGTGATTGCTTCTGACTTTCCTTAATCTGAAATAAGTTTATAACATAACATTAATTATGCAAATCCTCCCCGCCCCCTTTTAAGTGCATGCAATAGGTCTGCTTTAACAAATGTGTAATGCATGAAATATTAGATTTTATATGGATATTTATGTTGTCTGCTTTTGTTTGTATTTAGTTAATAAATCAGATTTTGTGGGCGTTTTCTTAACAAGCTACTGAAATGAAAGCATGATATTGATACGGCTAAAATGCATTACCTTCTGTGAATGTCTACTGGTGCAATCATCATGATGTCGTCTGAGTCTTTCCATGCGACGTTTTAACCTTTCTTTGGCCTCCTTTTTTAGACTATGGAAAATGTGAAGACAAATTAACGATTGTAGGCAACACATGAATACAACATGACAGTCATCGTCTTTTAACATTGAGCGATGCTGTAGCCAGAGGACCCAACCAAATTTAAAGTGTCGACAGAACATGGGTAAATTCGTGCCTGCAAGGGCGTAGGTTTGGTCTCAACATTGGTAGGGACAATTTTGATTCCAAAAGTAGTGTTGGCTATACATTTATCTAAATGAATGAGAGTGAATTACACATCACACAATAGATCTAGGCTAATGAAAATTCATCCTGCAAAATGATGATAGAAAACTTGTCTGAGCAAATTATAGGTCTAGCCTATGTGTGGTGATGGTTTTGCAAGTTCTTGGTTAGATTAGATCAGGGGTTCTCAACCTTTTGCAAGCCGGGCCCCCCTAAGGCAGGTTCATTACACTTGCCCCCCCCCCCCCCAACCCCCTCTCAACCTCAAACCTACTACCGGTGCACAACCTTGGATGGATGGATAGGTATTTAGAATCAGATAAAATTTACATTTGTGTTTTAAACAGTAATATCAAGAGTACGTTATGCATCATGAAAGGCCACATAAAATGACAAAGCCATTGCCTGTTATTCCTGACAAAAAATAATTTTACTTTTACTCAAACTCTTTTATTCCTAAACTTCTGTTGGATCAATACTCAAAACATTTGGCTTCCTGGCATCTGAACTCAATAAGTGCATGTCAACCGACATTGTAACAATTAGGCTATGTAAACACATGGCATGTTAACTTGTGTGAAACATACACATATCACATGAATGAAAAACTTTACAAAGGCTATTTGTCCTAACTTTTAGGTTTTTTGAAAAATAAAAAGAATTGTAGAATGTAAGAATACAGACGTTCCAGAAGGGGAGGCAGGGAGAGCGAGCGTGCGCGCGCGCGTGTGTGTGTGTGTCACTCTGGGCACCATGTGCCCGCGCGACGGGGAGAAAGCAGTAAAAAGGAGTGAAAGTTGCTCTCTTAATTCTTCTAAATATCATAGGCCTACTTGGGCATTATCAGAACTGGCAAAATAATTGTAAATACCGTAACTAGCGCTAATGTTTATATTCCCGGTTGTTAACAATCTTAAATCAGCCTGCATAGGCTTTTAAACAATTTTGAGACGCTTGGTGAACTGCAGTAGCCTAAACATGCGGATGCTCTCTGCAAGTGGGCCATGTTGGCAGAGTCCATAAACGTTGTTCTCTTTACCTAACAATAATTCAGCCTATCTTTGATAAAAATGTTCCCACGCTAGCCGTTTTTACGCACACGAGGCTCGGTATTCTGACATCGCCAGGCTACCCAAGAAATCACGCAGTTTGTATTTTTGAATGGGCTTCAATTAGCCTATAACCCTCGGTGTCGAAATGTGATGAGCGACGTTGAGTAGGCGAGTTGCCTAACCAAAACGAATGGTTAACCAAAACCATGTCTCCCGCGATAATTGTGGTGGCGCGCGCGCGAGGTAATAGATAAATTGCAGTGCCCATGATTGTAAGACCAATTTTATTTTCGGCTCGAAAAAATTACAGAGGTCCGGGCCTTGGTGCTCTTTATTGTAGCTAGTAGCTTACCAGAGACTTCTCTCCTTGTCTGCTATCTGTCGGTTTCGCTTTGTTTGTCCATGTGAGATGAACATGGCTCTGAAATTGCAGCATGACAAACTCTTGTGCTCCTGTTCTGGGTTGCAGAATGCTGGCACGTCGAAAAAACTAAACATAACTACTAAAAGTATAATATAGTGTTCGCAAGAAATATGCAAATAAATGTGTAACTTTGTCGTGTAAAAATACTTAATATTGGTATGGACTATTTGGTCTTCCCAATATATTGGTTGTGACATGTCACTATCGTTCCTATGCAAATCAACACCATTGCGTGCAGGCAAGAGTGGTAGCACTCCTGAGCGCTTTCCTGACCTTGCTTGCTCCCAGTGCAGTAAGGCCGCAGTGTTGCACAAAGCCTACCCGCCAGTGGCACATAAAGTGAAATCACGATGACACAACATGATTTTTGCCATATGAATCACGGATAGGAAGAGTAATGAAATAAACTATCAGACTCATTGTCATGTATGTCCACGAAGCATCTAATTTGAAATATTCTGCTAATTACATTTCCTCGAGGGATAACAACGAGAAGATGTGCATGTAATTGAGCGTATAGTTAACTTGCCATGCGTTTTTGCGCGACCTTAAGTTAGCGTTTTCATTTCATATGTGTGCCGTCATCTCAATACATTCAAAATAAATCGTTCATTGAAAGGAACTCATGGAGTATTGTTGCTAATCCTGCCTAATTAAAACAGAAACTAAAAGGCTTGCTAGTTGACGTTCACCTAAAACTAGCCTTCTTTGTCAAGGAACGTGCATAATCTTCATAATTGACGTCTATCTCATGATAGTACAACTAAAATACCCAGTATTTAGAATATATCATGACATATGGCATTGGCATGATGCCAATCTTACCTCATTTCGTCCACGATGAAACGTTACCACATTCTGGGGAAGTCACACGTGTCCTGGCTTTATCCAAATGGCTGAATAAATGTTCTGCTCTCCAATTAACCTGGTCCGGTCCAATCCAAAGTTTTTCAAAACTAAAATGGCGGCCGCCGTTGTGTGACGTTAATCTCACATTTATGTAGCCTACCCATTAAAAAATCTCCACTATGATGAACTTACCAATATATTCAATAATAATAATAATAATAATAATAATAATAATAATAAATAATTTCAGTGAGAAACATGGTGTATAGTGTAATTGTAATCATGACTCCAAACTAATTTAAAAATTGAAGTGGATCAAATTAATTGGGTAAAAATTTTCACATTTGTGATATGATCTTGTCAGAGCTAAGTCTCTGTATCAAGTGGCATCAGGTCTACAACATAGCAAAGTGCAAGCGGTGAACAAGAGCTTTACATGATACTGTTACTGGATGAACTGAGGGGTGGGGACCTGATATCTCAAGTACATACACAGTTCTTGAAACTTCTAATGGATTCATCAGGCCCTTTGACAGCTTGTTGGAGGTGGGGGAGGGGTGGGTGTGGTGGGGACCTGATATGTCAGGTGCACACACATTACTTAAAACTTTCAGACTTCTATCACATTCATCAGGCCTTCGATGACCTCTTGGAGGTGGGGGAGGGGTGGGTGTGGTGGGGACTTGATATGTCAGGTGCACACACTGTTCTAGAAACTTCTTCTGGGTTCATCAAACCTTTTAATAATCTTTTGGAGGCGGGTCAGGGGTGGGTGGGCGTGGATGGGGGTTGGCTGAGTGTGGTGGGGTCCTGATATGTCCTGTACACACACAGTTCATACACTCTTATTCTAGCATTGACCACTGGGGGCGCACTATGAAAAATACGTTCACACACAGATACACACACACACACTTTAAATCCGGCCAAACCTACCCCATGAAGACTTTTTGGAATTTGGAGGGAAACATTGCCTAGCATGTTAAAATGGCGTTCTCTATCATTTGCAATGCTTGTGCCTCTGGGGACCTGGACTCAGGTCCCCACCGGACAAGAGGTACCCACGGGTTTGGTGTGCAATCAGGTTCAAGTCCACACCAGGCCACAAAAACAAGTACACACAAGGCTTTCTCATTCTCAAACCTACTGATCGTCAGCATGCTCTCCAGACTATGGTCAGTCCCACACACACACACACACACACACAAAAGGCTTTCTCATTCTCAACCTACTGCTCGCCAGCATGCTCTCCAGACTATGGTCAGTCTCACACACAGACAGACACACACACACACACACACACACACACACACACACACACACACACACACACACACACACACACACACACTCCCCTCCCTACCTGTTATTATATTACCGACTACTGTCTACTGTTACTGATAGCTCTTATCATGCCTGATATCCTGATATCTAATTGCACTTTATGTCCTTGTGAGTTGTGATGTCCTAAACACAGTTATATGTTTGAAATTATTTTATTAGGATAACCCCTTGAGATGTAACATCTCGTTTACGAGAGGGTCCTACCAAAGATGGACTAAAACAACACGTACATTCACTGATAACAACCATGCAGTGCACAGTACAAAAGTAAAAACAACATAGACTGCAACAACATAGACGAAACATAGACAAAACAAAAACATAGAGCCTACAATCATAAGTAATAAATAATAATAAAAAATAAATAAATGCTCATTCCATATATCTTAGTCGTATGTCCATTTTTTTTTTTTTTTTTGCTATTGCACTTTTGGAGTTTAGAGAAACACAATTTCAGTCTTCTTACAATGTACTGTTGCAATGTTTGATTGACAATAGAGTTCACTTTGACTGTCTCCTCTGTCCTCTCTCCCGCGTCTCAGGGTGTTGTTCCGGGGCCTACTGCGTGCCCTGGCGCCCCTCTACCAGCACTCTCTGGAGCTCCTGGGACACGTGTCCCAGGCCCGGCCCCTGCCCTACCTCACAGGCTTCACCCTGCCTGGGGACCTGCGTGCCGTGCTGGGCCCCTCTGGTGCTCGTCTGCTGGAGATGGAGCTCTCAGGTCGGGCCAGGAGGCTGGGCAGCAGGAGGAGGTCCTCCAGAGCTCCGCTCCTTAGCAGGCTGTTTGGAGGGGAGGAAGAGGGGTTGGAGGGGGGAGAGAGGAAGAGGAAGGGAAGGACTGTGGGAGTGCAGAAGGCCAAACGACTGAAAGAGGACCTGGGCAGCCTTGTGCTTCAGAGAAGAGAAGACATCATGAGTATGGCTGTTGGTGTCTATGTTTGTGTCTGTCTGTCTGCACGCTTACTGGTTTGTCCATCTGTCTGTGTGAGAGATCTCTATAGTCCTGTGTGTGTTAGTTTGAAATATCTACGATCTGTTTGTGTGAAATATCTATTATCAATGGTCTTATGTATGTGTGTCTGTGTGAAATGTCTACAGCCTTTTGTGTGTGTCTGTGTGAAATGCCCACAGTCGTGTGTGTGTGTGAGAAATGTCTATGGTCCTGTGTGTATGTGTGTTTATGTGAAATATTAATTATCTAGTTTTTCTCTCTGTAGATGTGGGAGCACAGCTGGACATTAAATCCCTGCTCATGGGAAACAGAACCACTAACACACAGGTGTGCACACACACACACACACACACACACACAGGCCAGTGTATTTATGGCAGAGGATGTTCTTTGACTATTAACATCGTCCTGACAGATGGCCAGACTACCCAACCAGAGACGGCCCTCCGCTCAGGATCAAGCTGTGATTGGCCAGAAGAGGATGTTTGTCAAGCAGTTAGACGCCGCCACCTCCTTCGGTGACCTGGCTGTGACCTTACAGGAAGTGATCCAATGGTGTCGGGACAGGAAGTTGACCCAGGAGAGGCGATGTCTGGCATTCATGTGTTTAAGGACCCGCAGGATGGTTACCATGGAGACCAATGGCTTGGGGTATGTGCCGTGACCTTTGACCTTTGATTGGACTCGTGCTGCTGTGGCACCTGCTAAGTCTGTTCACCTCTATTCACTATTGGGTTAACTGATTTTCAGGCCTCAACTCAACTCAAACAGTTTTTTCCATCTCATGCCATAAGATCTAACATTATTTAGTCAGTGTATCCTGCAGTTGGTGTGAGAGAGAGAGAGAGAGAGAGAGAGAGAGAGAGAGAGAGAGAGAGAGAGAGAGAGAGAGAGAGAGAGAGAGAGAGAGAGAGAGAGAGAGAGAGAGAGAGAGAGAGAGAGAGAGAGAGAGAGAGAGAGAGAGGTGTCATTTCATAAGAAGCACAAACAAAACATTCGGAATCCCAAATATTTAGTCAAGGTACTCACTGTACTCTTAGTTAAGTATTAAAGTGCTGGGGGAAACAATGGCCCAGCTCTGTGTTTGTGTGTGTGTGTGTTGAGTAATATTCTGTTTTCCATTCTACGTTCTCAGCGTGAAGGGGAGACTGCGGCGGTTCCAGCGCACACTGAGACATATTCTACTGCTGGGCAGGTGGAGTTCTCCTCGGCCCTCCCATTCTCTGAGAACACTGTGGAGGCAGCACCTGGACCCTCAACGCTCCTTTAGAACTGCTCATAGAACTCTCTGGAATCATTCTAGAACTCTCACACACACAAGCAGAACATCCAAAGCTGCTTCTAGAACAGTCCAACCTCCTAGCAGCAAACACAAAGAGTTGCCACAGCAACTTGTGAACCCAGCCAGCGTGCCACTGCCAGTCGGTTCCTCGGAGGAGGATGACGAGACAGGAAATTACATCGTAGGCCCGGCTGCTGGTAATGGGAACTCAACAAAGGCAATCCCAGCGAAAACTACTAATGCTGCTGATGATGATGATGATGATGGTGGCGATATTGATGACATATTTGCTTCCATTGGTTTCTGATCATTGGAGGGACTAGGACAGACAGATGCAGTCTTGCAATGAGTCTCCATTAACCATACAATAAAGTCTACTTAAAGGATGTCAATCTATCAATAGCCCTGTTGTTCTGGTATCTGTTTCCCAAAAACATGCTAATTTAGCAACTATGTTGGTTGCAATGTGATTTCCCATTGACAACTAAGTTGGAACTTAGTTAGCAACTATGCTTTTGGGAAACGGACGCCAGAATAGTAACTGAATGCTGAAAGAAAAAGAACTGGAATATTTGATGGTACACAAACTGAAAAATATTGCTGAATGGGACATAATGAAATGAAACTGAAAGTATGCCCCCATTCACGTAGACAGAGCTGTGGCCTATCGATATCATATGTTCTTATTCCTCTTCCTTTCTACAGCACTTAATGAGTTTGAACAACAGGGCTATGGATTGATTAACACCGGATTTCTGGTTCATAAGCTCTATGAACCACAATAAACCTAATGTCTTTATGGATGTCATGACTGTCTGTCAGCATAGATTCCACTGTCCTCACATCTGAACCGAGAATGAATGACACCTCATGCTGCACAGTAGAATGCAGGTTTTTAATAAACACACATCTTAACCAAGACTCCACATACATTATGGACAGATGGTCAGTGCACAGAGATGACCAAAGTTGCTCAGTCATCTAAACAATGCATTATGTTAATGTTCCCTGACTGTAAGAAGAGATATTTGCTATTAATTTAATGCACACAGAAATGACCATCGTTACTGTACATACATGTCACTTTTTGAACTTTCTATTGATTAAATATACAAAACATTTTTTCACAAGATGTTGCTTTTGTTTGCCGTTGAGTGTATAGGGGGTTCTGGGACTACCAAAGCAGGGTACTAAGTGATAAATTACATAACCTGTGTTTAGAGAAGAAAACCCCACGTGTGTGAGTTTGAAACTACACTACAACAACAGATCCCGATCTCTGCAAACGAGGATGTGAGGGGAGGTGATACCCCCTGACCAAGCGTCATGGCTCCCCTTGCCGTGGCTGTGATGGTTGATATATGCATTTTGATTGACAGGTGTTAGTATTGTGAAACGGTACGCATCAGCTGGGATTCAAACTGGCAACCCTCTGCTCCAAAGCCCAACATCCAACCAGGAGAGCCACCCAGCCAGGCGCAGGAGAAGCACTTTCTCCAAGTGTAAAACTTGAAATTCTTGTGTCCTCTGCAGTGTTCATGGCCTCCTGAATATCAAAAAGACTTGAGACTCTATAGGTTTCTTTCAAATCATCTATCTTTTTGGGGCTTTCCCCACCTGTATTATATAGTGTAGGGCAGTGTTTAGAGACAGGAAATGAGTGGAAGAAAGAGACGGGGAGGGATCGGGAAATAACCTCTGGCCGGAATCGAACCCAGGTCCTCAGATTTATGATATGGCGCCTTAGCCAACTGAGCCCCGACATCCCCTCAAATGATCATAATCTGTGGAATTCAGTTGCTCACTCATCACAATTTCTCTCTCTCTTTCCCATTCTCTCTCTCCCGCTCTCACTCCCTCCCTTCACTCAATCACTCTCCTCTCCACTCTTTCTTTTTCCCTCCCTCCATCAATCCCGCTTCTTTCTTTCTCTCCATTCATTCTCTCTCTGCATCTCTCTCACACCCTCACAGGGGCCAGTTTGGCCCGCAGTCTGTCCCAGAATGCCTGTTGCTGTGCGGGGTCGTGTGGCCAGTGGATGTAGGTCCTGGTCTTGAGCAGGCGTGCCAGTCTGTGATGGGCGCTGAGCAGCCGTGAGGGGATCTCCTCCAGGAACACCAGGATGAGGACGTCCCTGCGCTCCACCTGCAGCCGGTAGGTGGCCAGACGTAGCTCCAGCGAGCACCAGCTGCTGCACAGGAAGTGGCGACTGACCAGGCACAGCGTGCGACGGCTGGCGTACAGGCTGTCGGTGATGTTCTCCACCACGTCCTTCCCCAGCTGGAAGTCCCTGCTGTGCAGGCAGAGGCGCAGGAAGGGTGGGCCTGGTCGCTCCAGATTAGGGAGCAGCTCCTCCATCACCCACTGCTCGTCGTGCCCACTGTATGACACAAAGGCGTCGTAGAGGTAGCGTCTCCTGGTGTTGCGACGCAGCGCCTCATTCAGCCAGCTGCCAGCGATGTGGAAGAAGGCCAGCAGGTAGTCTGAGGCCAGCTGTTGCAGCAGCACCACCAGCATGAAGAGCAGCAGGAAGGAGGCTGTGCTGGAGAAGAGAACCAAACCCACGTCCAGACTGCAGTGCTCCCGACCGAACCGCTCCAGTTCCTCCAGCCCACCCTCGCTCTGGCACTGCAGTGCCCTCTGCTGGGAGAAGAGAAACACCTCCACTCGAGACTGCTGCCTTGCCCACCCGTCAAACCAGGCGTTCTCACAGTTGCAGCGAAGCTGGAATTTAATTCCAATCAGATATTTGAGACTGGCGAGGGGCTCCAGAAAAGCTTCTGTCACGCTGGTTTCAGAGGAAATGTAGAGGTAGAGATATCTCAGAGACGTCAGGTCAACAGTCAACGATCCCTCTAGGGAATCAGCCCAGCAGTTGTATAGGGACAGGATCTCTAACTTGGTCAAGTTATGAAACATGACATCCGTGCCAGGAGAGTTGAAAAAGTTCATGTTTATTAGATCCAGTTGTTTTAAATGTAGCAGTTTATTTAATCCTGACAGGTCCTGTGCTGTGCTTGAGGAGCCCTCATAATGCAGCTGACACACAGAGCTGAAATGGCCAATGGCAGAAGTGAAGTCCGGCTCACACAAGAACCGATCGGCCCTCACATAAAGATGGGTAACAGATTTCACAAAGCGCCTCTCACAGCCCAGTAAAAGGATCTGTTTCGCACTCAGATGGAGTTTTACGTCCACTTTTGGGGTGCTGTCGTCAGCAATGACCAAGGTCATGGGGCCTCACAGAGGTGATGGAGAGGTCAGACAGCTTTTGAGGGAACATCCCAAAAACGAGGCTGAGGTTGAGGAGCTGTTCCATGTTCCAGTGTTCAGGGACAGAGGGCGTAAAGAAGCCCAGACTGAAGATCTGGAGGCTGGGGAAGTGGCTGAAGGCAGATGCCTCTATATGCTTCAAAGGATTCGACTCCAGTAACAAAGTCTGCAGCTCTCGGAGCCGTGAGAAAGTATTGGATGTGATTACAGATATATGATTATAACTAAGGTCCAGGAGGTTTAGTTTTGACAGTTTAGCGAAAGAAAAATCCTTAATATTTTCAAGTGAGCCACGGTAGATCTTCAGTGTCAGCAAATTATGAAGATCCTCAAAATGTTTTCCTGTAATAACTGCAGACCAAACTTTTATAATCTCTAAATTCTGGAGATGATGGAGACCCATGAAAGTAGCACAGGTTAAAGAAAACTTGCTGTCATATCTTGACTCAATATTCAACACCTGCAATTTGTGAAGCCCCTCAAATGCAAAGTCTTCAGTCTTCACATGAAGACCATTGAGAAACAGAGCCTCAAGGTTTTGTAAGCAGGCAAACTGTCTGTTATTAAGGGTCATGTTCCAATGATAACGGAAAGCGATGGCTCTTAGTCCGGCATGTCGATCCTGACCACTGCACAGAGAAGACAAGGTCTTATCTACACTCGTTTGGTAATAGTATGGCGATACTATGAGATCTTTTAAATTGGGGAGGATGTGGATGAAGCTGAGGTTGACATATGATGAGTGTTGGGTGGCTGAGAGAGTGTGCATGAAGCTGAGGTTGACATTTGGGACGACTGTGAGGGACAGGCTCTCCGGCCATTGGCATCTCTCCCAAGCAGTCTCGTCAGTCTCCTGAATCAGGTTGAAGGATAATCTCAAGTCAGTGACGTAGAACGCCAGTGCAATTTCACACACGCACTTAACACTTAGATCCATCCAGATGAGATCCATTTTATCCACCCTCTGAATCCCAGACTCTAGGAGCTGAGTCTGCAGCAGATCAGTCATTGGCATGCTGAGGCCTGATATACTCGAAAAATACTTCAGAGCATCTCTCTCTATTGCCTTGACGTTTTGAAAATCAAAGCTGATGTTGTGTAGTGCAGGGAAACCACTCAGCCCAGCAGAGCAGTTTGAAGCCTCCAGAGTCTCCATCTCCTCCATGGTGACATGCAGGGTTTCCAGTGACATGCTCACACTCACCAGTCTGCACAGGAGCTCAGAGAACCTCTCATCTGGAGATCTGGAGACTTCAAGACGTCTCAGCTGGTCCAGTCCATCAAACACATCTGGAGCCATACCGCTAAGAGCATAGCCATTAAGGACGAGCTCCTCCAGACGGTGCAGGTCACCGAGTGCCTTAGAGGCGAAGGTCACGTTGGTCTTCTGTGGAGTGAGCAGGGAGAGCTGGAGCAGGCTGGTCACTCCCCTGAAGGCACCGGGGAAGACTGCAGACAAACGCCCTTCGATGTAGATACTTCTGAGGCTATGGAACCTAGCAAAGATGTCCGGCTGAAGCACCAAGCCGCCTTCTGTCCGCAAACAAAGAACCTGGATGTCAGCTGGGACGGTGGGCAGATCCATCTTCTCATTGGTCACGTTGTTACAGACAGCGGTGAGGTCACTGCGTGGACACCAACTGAGCTGGATTGATGTTTGATACGGTGAGGCTGCATCCAGCACTTGGCAGCTGTTAGACACCCAGGCCCAGGAGATGGAGGAGATCAAAGAGAGAAGCACAGCTACGGAAGCCTGCCTAGGACACACACACCTCATCCTCCCTGCAGCAGAGATCCAGCTGGGTGTAGAGTCCCTTTGACTCAGATCAGAGAGAAGACTGCAGCTTGATGTTAGTCTCGCTAAAACAGAGAAAGACCTCTCTGACACTGACTGTGTGTGTGTGTGTGGCCTGAATCTGTTCCTGCCGCTTGTATGAGAAACTTAACTTCCTTTTTCAGTATCAAAATGTTTGATAATGGACTAACATTCCCAGAATGGTAGCCCTATCACATCATCAGTTCTTGTTTGACTCTCCTGGCCAGGCCTGGCTTTGGAGATAAGACACTAAAGTACTCAGTTATGCGTCTGCTGCTACCTGTCAGGGCACAGCAGACAGAAAAGACTCCACTCCATCAATACTGCCGTGCATGATGCATTTTATTTTGAAACATGAATTAATTAGATTTTTTTATGTATGAGTATGAGGCTTGTGATTTATTGTGTAGAATATTACATTAATCCTGGATATTACCAGTCATTTTGTAAATTATGAAAAAAAGAACACTATTGATACTTAAACATTTCAACTTAATCTTGAGCACAGTCTTTATGGATAACAACCCACCACTCTTCTGTGTAAGTAAAACACGAGCAGGCTGAAGGATGTGTGTGTGTGTGTGTGTGTGTGTGTGTGTGTGTGTGTATAACAACATGAATGCCCTTACCCTACTCTCTCAGGCCAGGTGTGTGTGTGTGTGCGTGTGTTACACCATTCATGCCCTTCCCTACTCCCCTGGTGGTGCCAGTTTGGCCCACAGTCTGTCCCAGAATGCCTGTTGCTGTGCGGGGTCGTGTGGCCAGTGGATGTAGGTCCTGGTCTTGAGCAGGCGTGCCAGTCTGTGATGGGCGCTGAGCAGCCGTGAGGGGATCTCCTCCAGGAACACCAGGATGAGGACGTCCCTGCGCTCCACCTGCAGCCGGTAGGTGGCCAGACGCAGCTCCAGCGAGCACCAGCTGCTGCGCAGGAAGTGGCGACTGACCAGGCACAGCGTGCGGCGGCTGGCGTACAGGCTGTCAGTGATGTTCTCCACCACGTCCTTCCCCAGCTGGAAGTCCCTGCTATGCAGGCAGAGGCGCAGGAAGGGTGGGCCTGGTCGCTCCAGATTAGGGAGCAGCTCCTCCATCACCCACTGCTCGTCGTGCCCGCTATAGGACACAAAGGCGTCATACGCATACGACGAAGAGGTGGAGCGCTGCCCCAGCTCGAACAGCCAGCCTCTCAGGATGTGGTAGAGAGGCGGGAAGTACGGGCCAGCGACCAGATGCATCATGGGAGCCAGCGTGAAGAGCACCACGGTCAGAGTGGAGACGAGGAAGAAGAAGAAGCCCACTCGAGAGAAGCACTCGCGCTCTGCGTAGCGCAGGAAGTTGTTGCTGTGGGTGGTGTCCTTCAGGCAGCGCAGTTCCCCCAGGGATGGACGGGACACCACCACCTCCACCTGCTCCGTCTCCCGCGGCCAGTCGGCCAGCCAGGCGCTCTCACAGCTGCACAGGAGCTGCAGACGCTGGAGGAGCAGGTAGCGGAGGCTGGGCAGTGATTGGACGAAGCCCAGCGACACCTCCATGACCTCATCGGACTTGACCAGCAGGCCGGTGAGGGAGCGCAGGTCTCGGGCCAGGCTGGGCCCCAGGTAGCTCAGGCTGCAGTTGAAGAGGATGAGGGTGCGCAGGAAGGTGAGGTTGTGCAGGAGGCTGCCCAGAGAAGGCTGCTGCAGGAGGTCCAGATTCTGGAGCCGAAGCCTCCTTAGACGGGTCAGAGCGTTCAGATTGGACAGGTCCACTTCTTGTGGAGGGAAGTCCGACAGGAACTCAAAAGTCTCCAGGCTCTGCATGTACTTCCCAATAAACTCCGACCTGCACATCACCTCTCGGCTGGCCACGAGGAACGTGACGACCGAGCGGAAGAAGGGCATCTGACAGTCCTCAAGAGTGATGCTGCTGCTAACCAGCCGGAGAGCTAGGGGGCGCTGTGGGGAGCTGGGCCCACCTGCTGCTAGACTCATGGGTCCTGGACCCAGCAGTATTGTCAGGCTGCTCAGGTTTGCTGGAATGCTGCCAAACATGTGGGTGAGGTTCAGTCTGCTGACGCTTCTCCGAGACAGAGGACACCCCAGGGTTCTCAAGACCAACTCCCTCAGGTTCAGGAGCGGCTGAAATGAGCGCTCGGCGATGCGTAGGAGTGGGTTCTCGCTCAGGTGAAGCGTCTCCAGGGCGGAGAGTCCGCTGAAGGTGTGCTCCCTGATCACAGAGACGTTGTTGAATGACAGGCGCAGATGTCTTAGACACTCAAGGCCTTCAAAAGAATAGTCTTCGATGTCCGAGATCCTGTTGGCCACCAGGTCCAGATCGGACAGGTGAGACAGACAGCTGAATTCATGTCTGTATAACTGGCCCAGGATGGTGAACTTCAGTCTGAGAGTGGTGAGCCATGGGGCAGGGGGTGGCAGTGGCAAACACATTGTATTGACCGTCTGCCCCTCCACTGCCAGGTAGGTTAGGTGAGGCAAATCATAGAGGAATTTTAAGCTTAAAGTCGAGGCTGAGTTTGACAGCAAGGACAAACCCTCCAGTGATTTACATTGGTTGGGGTCAAAGTCAGACATATTGATCCAGTCATAATGCAAATCAATGCGTTTAATGGAGAAGGTTGATACCACAGCACACATCTCCTGCATGTAGATTTCGCTCTGGCCATAGTCCAAGAACTCTATTGTCTGAATAGCTGTCTGGTTGAGCTGCTGGTGGAGTTGTTCCTTCATCTGCAGAGACAGGTAAGTCAGTCTTGGGAAACAGCTTAGAGCTCCGGGTTCTACCGCGGTCACCATGCCGACCGTCAGACGGACTGTGGTGAGATTCGCCAGTGGGACGTCCTCTCTCTCCAGAACCCCTTCAGCATCGCTGCAGTGGTGTCGCTTGAGCTCCTGCACCAACGGAGCGTTTAGGGTCAGCTCCCAGAGCGAGGTCACCGGGGTCACTCTGCATATGACCTCAGCAAGGTCGTCGTCACACGTGGCGTTGACAAACAAGCGTCTGAGCTGTGGCAGACTGGCGAAGACGTGCGGCTGGAGCTTCCGTAAGCTGTACCCGTGCAGACGGAGCTCTCGCAGGCTGGGCAGGTCCAGCAGAGCGGCGGGGGTGATGGCTGCCTCGCAGCAGTCCAGCGGCACGTAGAGGTGACGCAGGGTCAGAGAACGCAGCTCAGCCAGGCCACGGAAGGAGCCGTTCAGCACGCGAGAGAAACAGCCGCCAACGTAGAGGTGGCGTAAGTTCGGGGGCCCGGAGAAAGATCCGTCAGGCAGGGCGCCGTGGACGCGCTTGGCCCTGCTGACATCCACACACAGTGTCTGCAGGTCAAACGGCAGCCCTCGTACGTCTCTCCTGATGTCCGTGACGTCATGACAGGCGGCCGTGTGATGCAGGCCCGGGCAGCCGGTGTCGGATGGCCAGTTGGTTGCGTCGTCGTACACAATACACTTGTGGGCGAGCCACGCCTGAGTACAGAGAACATACACCCATAGGAGCAGCAGCCACAGGGAGGCCACACACTGCAGCATCATGACTTAGCCTATAGCAGCACCAGCAGAGGCAGACAGAGCAACACAGAGGTGCCACTCAAGCCTTAGTCAGCCAGAGAGTAGAGAGAATAAGAACGACAGCAAGAGTCACTCACACACATATACAGTTCGATCTCTTCTCTCATCCTCTCAGGCTGTGTGTTGAGTGTTGAGAGTGGGACTTGTAAAAAGGAACAGTGAGGGAGAGGTCTTTACAAATGTGTTCTTATTTTTAGAGGCCCAGAGGAAACGGTTTCTGCATGACTAGTTAAAGCAGTGGAGGCTGTTTCCATGTACACTAGACTTGACCCTGACTTCTAAGAAGCAGTAAAACTCATTTGGTTACAGTTTCCTACAGCTGTAAACTTCCCACCACTTTACTACTGGATGTCTTTAAAATATTATAATAAATCATTACTATTTACATTATTCAATATAATTAAGATAGACGTTTAACAGACGTCTACGGCCATTTTAGTCTTGCCGCTATTGAAAAGCACTCTACTGTAAAAGCGACCATGATCTACTGTATACTGAGACAGACTGAAACTGAAGCATATCTGCAAACCCAGGAGATCATTCCTGAACCCTGGTTTTCAGTGTCATAAAAACACTGAAGATATTACACTCTAGACTAAAATCTAAGACACCGCTTATGAAATGCAATATTGTAATATTGCATCAAGCACACACACACACACACACACACACACACTACATTTACTGTATTTGGAGTTTCATAAAGCAGAAGTCAAGCAGGCATTTTTGTGGTATTGTTGAGCCTTTTAAAGTTTCATTTGGCGTGAGCATTGACAACATCCACTCAAAAATAATTCAGCTAACCTGTGAATTCACAAACTATTGCTACAGAGGCAGATGTTAACATAAAAAGAGCAGAACTCTAGGTTGTAGCGTGGCGCTGGTTTCACTTCCAGTCTACCGTTCTCAGTATCACCTTGGTGACGCCCCAGACTGTTCTCTGAGCAGCCTATAGATAGCTAGATACGTTAGATCAGGGGTGTCATTTTTGTTGAGGGCCACATGAGCAAAGGGATTTTCCTCAGAGAGCCAACCTGCCAAATTTACATGCGCAACCACAAACATGTGTGAAAAAAAAAGCTAATTTTTGACCATCACTAATACAGTCCCAGTGTGCCACCACTTAATTTTGTATCCCTTTCATGTTGGTAGGTCTAAGCAGGTTTAATATAGCCTGGGCGAAAGCGACTGTTGACTGTGTCATACAGTCTGGCCCAACGCAATTGAAATAGGTTTCCGTTTGAATATGACATATTCCCTCGCCTGGCTCTCACGCCTACAACTTTCGCTTTCAGTATTAACAGATCTCTCGCAAGTTCTGATCTATTTTGACATCGTAGTGGCAATAAATCCTCAAGATCATGGATGCTAATGTCATGTACCAATTTTGTGAATGTAATTCGAAAGTGGGGGAGAGAATAACAAACGCGTCCCTATCACTGACCTTAAAAAAGACTACAACATTTTGAGACATCGCTCTAAACTGTGTGCTGATTGGCTAAACCGTAGAGTAACCGACGGAAAGGCGGGAAGGGGGGTTTATTCCAGACTACGTGCGGAGATAAATGTTTAGCGGAGCTACGTAGGATGGCATCGCCAGGCTAGGTCTAATATGCACCTCATATGAAATTGGCAGATTTGTGTTGCAGAAAGGGTATCGCTAGAACTGTTTTTGAACAGGCAACATACACCTACAATTCTTCTCAAGCTGTTTCACACGAAGGAGTCACGTGACCTTGCTCAGCGATGCAGACGTAGTCTTTAGAGCTCTGCCTCAAAACCCTCTTAAATATATATATACGTTATCAAATACAGATTTTTTCCACACAGTTTGCGTACCAAATGTCGTCTACCAAGATGTTAGGTAAAAGGGAGCTGGTAATGTCACCGGAGAAGAAGAAACCGAAGGAAAGTGCTTCGCTAGACCTCGATGGCGCCATACTGAAGGCTGTAAGACTAGCATTAGCAGAACAACAACAACATTTTGATGCTTCTATCTTATCTGCCGTTAAAGCAGCGATGGACAGTGTGGTTGTGCCACAGCTGGCTGATTTAAAAGTTCAGATTAAGCAAACGAACGATGCTGTGCAGAACATCATAACCGATGTTGAACATCTTGGCAAGGTCATGAACAAAAGCCAGTCTAGAGTTGACTCACTTCAAACCACAGTGCGTGCTAACAAACGAGACCTGCAAGATCACAGTGGGCTAATAACATCCCTCACCGATAGACTCAATGAAATGGAAGACAGGAGTCGGAGATCGAATTTAAGATTGGTGGGCTTAGCTGAATCCGCAGAAGGCTCAGATCCTGTTGGGTTTCTCAAAACGCATCTACCGAAGTGGATTCCCTCTCTGGCCGGACGAGAGATAAAAATCGAGAGGGCACACCGACTGTATTCAGATGGGAGAAGAAGCAACCGTCCTCGCACGCTCATATTTAAGTTGCTAGACTACGCTGACCGTCAGGCCATCTTGAAAGGGGCCCGAGATGTTTTCCCCATTACCCATGATCAGCAAACCCTGTCCTTTTTTCCTGACTACAGCGCGGCAACAGTCAAGAAACGAATGGGTTTCAACGACGTGAAAAAGAAGATGACTTCCATCGGCATGAGACCCTTTCTCATATACCCAGCACAGCTCAAACTGACCTTCCAAAATAACACCTACAACTTCAAATCACCCGAGGAAGCGGAGCAGTTTCTCAGCGGAATCCAGGGACCTGCAGATTCTCGTCCACCAGCCTCACCGGTTTCACTGTCAGATGTCCGTGCTAAAGTGGCTTCGGGATCCGATGGCCAGCAGCGTATCAACGTGGAAAACTCCGGCCCCGACATGGATACATCACAGCCCGAGGAGGACTAACACTTAGCAGTGATGCTTGCCTGCTGGTTTCGTTTCTCAGGATGTAATGGACGGTAGGCTGTATTGCACACCATGGTGGACAATTTACACAATCTGATCAGCTAAGGTACTGATAAACTAGCTTCGAGTTTTAGCTATACCTTTAGCATACAGCATATTTGGGTTTTGGACGGTTTTGCATTGCTGTTAACGAGTCATGGCTCATAGCAAACTTACTTTCTCACAAGCCTTGGGGCGCAGGATTACACCTGCGTTCTGGCGGTTTGTTACCTCTTTGTACATAGTTTTTACTTTTACCGTCATCTCTTTTTTCTTATTTTTGTTTTCAGAAGTCTTTTGTGTGAAAGCGGATTGCACTTGTTTACTTTCTCTTATATTACGGGACATAGCATGTTCATTTTCACAAATCTCTTTGATTTCTTTTCACTTAGTTTATGGGTGACATTAACATAATTAGTTGGAATGTAAAAGGTCTCAACTCTCCGATTAAACGCACGAGGGTATTAGAATTCCTCCATCGTCACCGAGCATCCATTGCTCTTCTCCAAGAGACGCATCTTAGACAAGGAGATGTCCACCGTTTCCAGAATAGGCACTATAAAGTGATAGCC
>JAODXP020000016.1:31138367-31146969 GCA_027497455.2 Sardinella longiceps | reverse complement strand
AGGTAAACAGAGGCTCTCTGTAATTAGAGCCAGGGCTGGATAGGAGTCAGTGACATGCAGCTCTCCTCCTCTCAGGCACTGCTGCTGCTGCTGCTGCTGCTGCTTCTGCTGTTCCTGGGATGGAGGGACTGCAGTAGCGTATTAGCATGCAGCCTTCTGGTGGCTAATGAGTGTTTCTCAAAGTCGAGAATGCTTCCTAGGTAGCACACTCGCCTTGGAAGTACACTTTAAAAACGAGGTTCCATTAGTGCATCCTTGAAAAATCTATGAACAAAGGTCTCTGTCCTCGCTAGAATTTAGAAGGATGCTTGACTTTGGAACAGTACTTGGCGACAGATAATGACGTGGAATGCTCGAAAAAGCAGCCTTCCAAGCATGCTTCCTCGACTTCGAGAAACACTCAATATCTAGGATAGGTGGGGGAAAAGACACTTAAGTGTTTCCATGAAGGGAGGAAAAGATTAAAAAAAAGAGAGTGAATAAAGGAGAGGTGAATAAAAGGGGAGGAAAATAACATTAGAATTAAGAGGCAGCTGGACCGGTGAGAATGACAGAGGCAAGAGAGGAGGGAAAGAAAAAGAAAGAAGAATAATGTGAGAGTCAGATAGGAGCTGTATCGCAAAAGGAGGAGAAGAGAGACAGAGAATTTGTATCTGTGTACTTGATGTGTGCATGAGGGAGAGAGAGAGAGAGAGAGAGAGAGAGAGAGAGAGAGAGAGAGAGAGAGAGGGAATTCATCTCTGTGTGCTTGTGTGCATGAGGATATGAAGAGAGAGAGAGAGAGAGAGAGAGAGAGAGAGAGAGAGAGAGAGAGAGAGAGAGAGAGAGAGATCGGGGAGGAGAGGAGAGGAGAGGAGGTGCTGTGTTTGTTTTCTTGCCTCCGGCTAATGAATTTAGTAAAGTGCCAGGTGGATGCAAATCTGAGCCTAATCGCCTGGAGAGACACAAATTTCACAGCAGCTTCAGAAATTTAACATCAAATCCCTTAATGAAGGTCTGATCCACAAACAAAAAAAAAAAACAGCAAGTGTGTATTCGTGTGTGTGTGTGTGTGTGTGCTGTGTGTGTCTGCATACGAGAGAGAGAGATACAGACAAAGGTGAGAAGTGGTGTATTTAGACGACACCCCTCTCCTCTTCTCTCCTCCCCATCCTCTTTAGCCTGTCAAAAGCACAAGTCCAAACGGCTGTGCTGCTGGACAGTCAACGACTGGATTAACAACTAGGCCATAAAGAGTCAACAAGAGAGTCTTAGACAGGCAAACACAGCTGAGCAGCCCACTCCAGGCATTCTCAATCACCAGACAGTGGCTTCTCATTTCTAAAGCCATGTTGAACCAGCCTAGCCATTGCCTTCCTATGCGCAATTCCACTTGATTCTCATCTCCCTTCAGTACTCTGTCTGGGGTTCTGGCCATTGGCCTTGTTCGTTCAGGATGCATCTCATTCTGGCCAATCAGAGAACTTTCAGAAAGCTGTGAAAGAATATGATGCAAAGTTTAAAAAAAAAAAAAAAAAAAAATTAAACACCTCCACCAAGCAATCGTTTCTCAGCCGGAATTCCAGCTGGAATCCCAGAGCCTGATACGAAATGAAGCGTAGACTGAGAATATGGTTATGACCAGGCTAATGTTGGACTGTCAAATAAATGCAAATAAATAATGCTTTCAACATGCCTTGCCTGAGTATTTGGCTACCACTTAAACCACAGATTCACTAGCAATCACACCATCACAACAACCAACTTCCCTGGTGTCAGCTTTATCAACTCATTGTAAGGTTATGCCTCATTTTCTGCTTGCTGAAGTCCTATGTGACGCTATTCCTTCTCTCCCATCATCTCCACTACAACAGCATCATCCCATCATCCCGTCCTAAAGGATATGAGGACGATAAAGTCATGGCATACTGTTAGCACGGCTAATGCTGTACCCGCTAAAGAGACTGGGACACAGCGGAGACGACTGGCACTGGCACCCTTACAAGAGGAGGTTGGCAGTGCCACTGGACGAGTGGCACAGTGGACAGGGGCGGAGGCCAGCACTGCACTGCCCTTCCTGAAGCCCCTGCAGGGGAGACAGGAGTCAACGAGCACACAGACTAAATACTGGCCCATTACAGGAGGAGAGTGGAAAGAATGACATGGTGGAACATGGGGCAGTGTGAGCTTAGACACGCACGCACGCACACACAGACAGACACAAACACAAGCACGCATACATACACACACACACACACACACACACACACACGTGTGAAAGATACACGTTAGTTAAGTGTACTCACAAACACATACACACACAAACTCAAACATAAACACAAATGCACACACACCCGCACACACACACGTGAAAGATACACACGTTAGTCAAGTGTACTCACAAACACACACACACACACGTGAAAGATACACACGTTAGTTAAGTGTACTTACAAACACACACACACACACACACACACACACACACACACACACACACACACACACACAGTATAAACACACAATCTCTTGCAGACTCATTACCACAAGCACTGTCAATGCAGTCATAAAAGAGTCAGCCGAGTAGAACAAATAGTTGCATTTGACCCCTGATTATTCAGCCCTTCCCCACTGGCCCAGTGCTAGAGGAGGAAACAGACTCTACTGGGGGACTGGCAGGCCCAGATTAGAGTGGCCTAGGGCAGGAGACAGGAGGTGGCAGGGCAGGCTGTTACGGTGCGGTCCGGTCCGGAGAAGCTCGGGGACAATGAAAGACCCAGTGGAGCGATGACACGGCTGACCAGAGCAAGCAGAGGAAATCATCACGAGCGGAGTGCTGCCATATGATGTTTCAGCAAGGGGCCGTTTCCCGAGCTGTCCAGCCAGACAGACAGACAGACGCGCAGTAATGACGGAAACTCGCCTGTGATTGACAAGGGTCAGGCACTGCTATTATTGGCTTCGGAAAAGAAAGAAAAACAGAGGGAAAGAAAGACAGAAAGAGAAAGAAGGGAAGAAAGGTAAATAGAAAGAAAGAAAGAAAGAAAGAAAGAAAGAAAGAAGGACAAATGTAAGGTAACCACTATACTCCAAAGGCAAGCCTCTGTGCCAGTGCCTTACAGTAGTTCAGTGTTGCCACAGACGAGAGTTTCTACAGCTCTACTAGAGTAAGTATCTGCTCTTGCTGAGCCTTAGGGGGAAGTTCAACTGCAAACGACGTAGCAGTAAACTGCTCCTTCAAACAAGGGGCTTAATCAACGACCTCCAGATCCAAACGACTGAGAGGGGAGCAATAAATAAAGTCAAGTCTCGTCTGGCTGCTGCCGCTGCTGCTGTGGACGCTGTCACCTCCTCTCCTCTCCTCTCCTCTCCTCTCCACACTTCCAGCCAAGTTCACCTAGCGCCAGAAGAAGAAGAACAAGATGAAGAGGAGGAGGAGAAGGAGGAGAAGCGAGGAGGCTGCAATGGCTCTAATTTAGAACCAGAAGAAGAAGAAGAAGAGGAAGGAGGAGAAGGAGGAGGAGGAGGAGGAGGAGGAGAAGAAGAAGAAGCGTGGAGGCAGAAATGGTTCTAATTTAGAGCAGCGAGGGACATGGCTCCCGTTAGTCCCCCTGTTCATTACTTCCTTCCTCCAATCTGCAGGAATGTGTGCCGTGTGCTGCTTTATGTACTGGAGCAAGAGGGAGAGAAGAAAGAGGGCAAGGGGCTTACGGGGTGTGTGTCTGTTTGTGTGTGTGTGTGTGTGTGTGTGTGTGTGTGTGTGTGTGTGTGTTGTGTGTGTGTGTGTAGGGGGGGGAGCGGGGGTCGTTGCTCACGCCTGGCCTTCTAGCTTTGTTCTACCCCTGCCTTTGCAGTGATCACAGGCCATCAGGCACGTAGGCTGAGGAGAGGAAAATAAACGTCTGTAGTCAAGCCTCTGACAGAGTGCACTGGGTGCAGCACAGATCCTGCTTCTAGCCAGTGAAGACTCTGAAAGGAAGCGAAAGAATCTCAATGCATCTGTGCTAAACTGCACAACATGCAATCTATACACCCGTCTCTGCTCGGACTCCAACTTGAACTTGAACAGTTGAAAAGACAACTATAGCCCTTTCTCCAGTAACAAACATTTTAACTCTTTCTGCTCTTCATATGCATTGTTTTATTTTCATATCATTACATTTGCAAATCATACATTATAGGTAAGCACTGTTAAGTCCAGATTCTGTTCAGACATTTTTTTCATCCCACAGGGAAAAATTATGTTTGCATCAGACATACACAATGCAAGATAGGCCTACACACAAACGCAAAACACAGATACAGATACAGATAACCTAATCAACCCCAGCCACACTTGCACTAAGACACGTGTCTTTGGATGGATTGATAAATATACAAGATAAAATATAAAAAAATATAATAAATACATTCAGGTATGGCTTAAAGTGTCATAAATGATTTAGCAATTGGTTTGGTGCATTCATTGTATCTATTGTACTTGTATCTATTGCACTTTGCCCTCGGTTGCCCACACCTCTGACCAGATAGGCTAGAAGAGGAATACCTCCAATAGGGGATGGTCATTACAAGTTAAAATGGACCTCAACTAACTCACCAACTGTCTGTCCCATATTTGTGACATGGATAGTTGTTGGATTCCAATAATCTTACTGGCTGTGCTTACAATACAGGACAGGCGATTTTTGTTTTGCAGTGGTAGTACACTTTTTAAGGGGAATTACAATGTAGTGATACAGAAAAATATTTTGTTATAAATGTATTGTTTTTTTTTATTTATTATTATTTATTTATGTGACTGACACTTTTTTCTACACATTAACATTTTTTATGGAACCTACATAATGTGTAGCATTTACATAATGTACTGTATTAGCACTATTATAGGCTACATTCTGGTTGTTGATTAAAAAAAGAAAGAAAAAGAAAAAAACACTACACAGTGAAATAACTAAACAGCAAAAAATTATCCATTTCTGTGCCCCAAAATAAATGTTAGTAAAAAGAAAAAAAAAGAAAAAAACACGCTGTCATGACCCCCTCAGTGTTAAATCCCAAAATGTATTCCGAAAATTTGTTCTGTGCCGAGCAAGCTCAGCAACCTCGACATCAAGCGTGCAGTGGGTAAATGGGTGGAACACGAAGTCTCCCTCACAGGCTAGGGCTGTATCCTGTATTTTCCAATTATCACCTTTTAAAAGGCCAGCTGGGTGCATTCCAAGCTGTCGGGGGGCCATTCCATTTGCATTGCTCTGAGACAAAGTCATGCCCAAGTACTTCCATGCTGAAGTTCATTACTACTAGAGAGGCCACACCGCCATTACTTTTCATTATTTCTGCTAACAGGTCCTCTCAGGATATTGATCCAATCATCCAGAGTCTGTCAACTATGACTTCAAATCTAAGTGCCACATCAAGACGGTTAAAATGAAATGGGCAAGGGAGAAAAATGCTGGCACACATATCAAGCACATTAAATCTTTAAGTATGAGAAATATTATTATTATAATTGTTATTGTTGTTACTATTATTATTATTATTATTATTATTATTATTATTATTATTATGTGCCGTCTACTGTATGCATTTTACAGTAGTAGGTTTATAATTTTAGAATAATTTCAGTGCTTATTATTTATTTAATTATTGTGTGTGTGTGTGTGTTTTTGTGTGGAAAATTAATTGTAACAAACTGGGCGAGAATGTGTTCATTAAGATTTTAGAACAGTCAATTGATTATGCGTATTGATTCATTAGTGCCTAACACCATCTTCCTAGCATTACGCCGCCGTTTGCTTAACAAATGAACTAGTGACAGCCCAGGGTGTTTGTACTGCTCCTCCTCTGTCTGCTGCAAACTCCATGTTTGAATTACTCTTCCCCTCCCATCACCCCCCCTTCTTCCCTCTCTCTCTCTCCCTTCTTCCCTCTCTCTCTCCCTTCTTCCCTCTGTACTGCATATAGCAGCATTTAGCTGTGAATTAATTTTCATGTTTAGATATACCCTGCTGTGGTGCGATTCTGCTGGTGCATAATAAAAATCTGCAACACTACATATGGTCTGATTGGCCTTGTGGGTATTTTCGCAGCGCTCTGCTGTATCTGGGCGTGTGGTAGCAAAGGCAATAGCCGGGTGGAGTGAGGAGAAGGGGGGGGGTGGGGGGATTGGTCTGAGGATGGAAGCTTATGGAAAAAAAAAGCCAACAGAGGCACAAAGACGAGGACATGACAACTCTAGGGCTACATAATGGTACATCAAACAGGAAAACCGCAAGACACAGTGGAAAAAAAAAACACAACATTAGGGCATAATCACCATCCATTTTTGTCTCTTTTTTCACGCTGCAGAGAAAGAATATCTGAATTATGAGGCACACAGGGGTGGGTGTAGCGTGCCTGCGTGTGTGTGTGTGTGTGTGTGTGTGTGTGTGTGTGTGTGTTGTGGAGGGGTTTCGGTTGAAAATCGGGGGGAGGACCCAAAACATTCCCGTCTGCGGCTCCTTCACAGTGTCGCGCTCCCTGATCCGTCCAGACGGCCCCGGGGAGGAGTGGAGCAGAGAGGTGTGAGGAGAGAGAGAGAGAGAGAGAGAGAGAGAGAGAGGCCGGAGAGACAGAGAGTCAGAGGGGCAGGCCTTAGGGGTAAGAAGGGAGTGTGGAGGGACACACACCCACACACACATCCACATCCACCCACACACACACACCCACAGTCGCACCAGCAGTCTCTTAATGCACTGTGTCTAATGCTCCTATTTAGGGGCATGGGCGGCCAGCGGTGCGTGCACTCAGGTCCTTTTCGGAGGAGAGAACATGGCTATCACCTATCCCAACAGCTGTGGCCCCAAAGAGTAAACAAAAGGCCGCAGGAAGTAGCGCATCACTGCCGCCGCCGGACCGCTAACAGGCATGGGGATGTGGTCTGAGGCATCCGGCGAACGCTGCCTGGCTAGGGGCCACATCCACCGCCACCATCACCACCACCACCACCACCCCAACCCCACCCCTCCGCCAGTCACACCAACACAGCCACCAGTCACACTCAGAGCCACTGAAAAGCACAGAGCCTGTTTCACCAGTGTGAAGCCCAAATACTCACAACCAGGCAGGAGGTCAACACCAAAAAAGAAAAAAAAGAAAAAAGCTTAAAATATTCATGAAAAGAAAGTTTTTTAGGGAAGGGGGGTTGAAAAAAAAATAAAAAATTGGCAATTTTTTGGCGGTGTAGCAGCAGTGGGCTGGCCCATTATAACGCCATTAGCACTTTCTCTATTTGCTCCAACTACATTAAAAAACACAGAGAAAAAGCCCCCCAATGCTACTTGGCCAATTCGGGCCTTATTTTTTCTCTCCATTTCTCTCTCTCTCTCTCTCTCTCTCATTTTTTGGGAAAGTGGGGGACAGCTGAGTTGAGGGAGGGGGGAGTGGGGGGGTGAGCCTTTATTTGCAAACCCCTGTGATGGCGTTTTTGTCAATCGGACTGATCAAAGCCAGAGCCAACTGGACAAACCGGGGGCCTGTGGGCCGCGCCAGCCTCAGAATTAAAGGCCAGAGAGGGGCACACAAAAAAAAGGGGGTGGGGAGGGTGAGGGGTGGGGGTCCTTAAAAAGCCGCTTCTCCAAAGGCTTTGGTTTCTCTAGCGGGTGTCACATTCAAATGACCTGGCCTGTGCGTCAGATGTCTCCATAATCACGTCTCTCTCCCTTTTCATGTGGAACTGAATACAAATCCACTCGGAAGGGACACTTTTCCCCAAAATAAAAGAAACAAATCGGGGAGAAAAAAAGAAGCTGGCCTAATTAATTGATGAAATCAGTAATGTGTGAGACCAGTACTTCCCTGACTAGACTGCCTTTAACCACCGTACATCTGGCTGCCAGTCCAAGCCTCTCTACAAATCACAGAAACTAAATAAAAAGAGTTGACTTTTTGTCAGCCTGTGCTGAAAGTGCTTAAAAAAATGCCTTGCCCTGTTGCCAGAAGGCAGTTTGCTTTTGGCTTTGACTATTGTTGTGATCACAGGGAAATGATTTGACCATTGATTTTAGATCACAGATAAACAGACATTGAAACATACAAAGAAAACTGAACGTTGGAATTTTAATGTGTCTTTGACCTCAATGACAGTCTTCTAACCGCGGATGATGGTTTGTAAATGCAAAATATATCTGGCAAACAATCTTTTAACAGCTGGGGCCATGTTTGATAACCGTGACTCTACTGGGACCATTTACAAAGGTGCTAAAATAATTCAACTTGCCGTCTCGCGGAGGCAAAAAAAAAAAAAAAAAAAAAATCACAGAATAATGAGCTGTTTACCGACACATCAGCTATTAGGTGATAATTAGATTAAAACTAATCATAGTTGTTTGATCTAAGCGAGTTCTTCCCAGATGGATGTCTACAATTCTTTGATTAATTATTCAAAATATATTCTCATTTAAACAAGTCATTACGCTGTTTTTGCCACATGTTAACACAAAGCATTAGATACAGAGTCGTATTGCTCACAAAACAGCATCATCTGGATGTCGCCATTCACCACTATTTGGATGAGTTATGGGAGTATTATCGGATTAAACTCTTCTCCCAACACACACATTGTTGAGCTCGATTTCAAACAAGA
>JAODXP020000016.1:31118367-31133367 GCA_027497455.2 Sardinella longiceps | reverse complement strand
TAGCCCATATCTCCAAGTTTTAAACATGTAGCCTAGGCCTAGACTCAATGTCAAACTAACTAACACAGAGAATATGGCTAAATATATATATTCTTTATCTATTTTCTTGAAAAAAGCCTATGTGGCACTTATACATATAATTTTAAAAAATAAAGTAGTAACAGGATATCAAAACCATAACATATTTTGGGAAGGAGAAGGGGCCAGCTAAGTAGGCTATCTGCTTTGAATTTGGTCTATTTACTGGACTCTGTGGGGGAGAAGAGCCTCGAACCAATATGAAAATTACCAAAGCATTTATAGACGCTGCTACCACTGTTGGACAGAAGGCATGAAGCACTCCTGTAATACTCCAAGCGCATGTTGTGTGCCCACTCGTAAAGACGGAAACCTTCTCGAAATCCAACACCGCTCTGAGAGCATCGGCTGGCATTGGCGCCGGCGCCCCAACATCGCAAGCGAGCAATTGGTGACAGCTAGCACCACCTACTGGCGACCTTGGGCACATCGCGGAATCTCCCATCGAGCCCTGTGTATCACGACCCCGCTCGTTTCCAAAGCTAATGACAAGCGCTAAAACGGTGAAGGGTTTGGTCGAACCTAACAGACAGATAGAGGAAGGAGTCGTGCCCATCCTCAAGGCACCAGTAAGCTATTAACATATGCACCACCCTGGGCAATCAACCGGAATTATTACTACCACTCCTCTTATTGCGCTCATTTCTTTAATATTTCATTTCCATTTGCTATTAACTGCATAGGTTTTCTGTCTCTTCTCGTTTTAATGTTTGACGTCAGCCCAAAAGGATTTTTTTTCCCTTTTAAATAGAGACTATTAAGCTTTAGAAATAAACATTGGTTGGGATCATTTTAAACAAAGATTTAACCATTTTAAAACAGCTGTTACTTTCGTATAGAATCCAGTATAAATTTAGAGTAATGGCAATACTGCAGAAAAATAACAGCACTTCTTGTTTATTTTGTTTTTTTAAACGGATTTAGCAAATCCTAACGAATCTGAATCAGACTAAACTAGAGATTTCCAGGCCAAATTCTAATTCATTAGCATTAAAACATGACAAAAGTACAACACAACACACACTAATTAATAAGAAATCGAAATAATAGGCCTATATAATTTTAGAAAAAGATGAGTATTTCAGTGTATAAAATATTTAAACTACAATTAGTCTATAAATCATAACCTACATTGAGCTCCACATGGATAATTTGGACACATACAAAAATAATAATGCTCACACAATCATTGGACTAAAAGCTAGACAGGCAGACAGAGAGAGAGAGAGAGAGAGAGAGAGAGAGAGAAAGAGACAATGTGACAGTCAGAATGCATAGTTTTTCAAAGCATTAATTCTGACCTTAAATGATGAACACTCTGCACTACAGTGCTCAGTGCAACTCAGACGCAGCCACAGTACCGGCTGTCTTAATGAACCCCTCACGCTGGAGCTGAGAACACTGCCAACACTGACACCATGGGGAAGCACTCTGAACTGCTACCGTCTCCATTTACTCCCCTCATCACAACTACCAACAAAAATAAACAAATAAACAAATCCCATCCACTACACATCACCGTAGTTAGGCTACCCAGAGACAAGTCAGCACATCACCAAGCCCCCAAAACAAATGATGGCAAGTTTCTGCTGTAATGAGCAACGCAGAGATGCAATGCATTAGGATGATGTATAAGACAGGAAGTGCTGTGTGGTTACACGGCAGCCTGGCACGGGCCGCTGCTCTCCCCCATACCAGCAGACGCAGACGCAGACACAGACCCGGGCCTGGCCCAGGTGCCTTGTGGGAGTCCTGCATGTCTGTCAGGAGTGTGAGTAAGTAAGTATGGCATGGCACGGGCCGAGCCTCCTAATCAGGTCCAGCCCACACACTGCCGGCCTCCGACTGAACTTGCGGCCATGGGCATGAACAAACTCACACGTCACGCACACACATTACCAGCACCACCACACCACACACACACACACACACACACACACACACACACACACAGATACATACATTCACACACACACACACACACACACACACACACACACACACACACACACACACACACACAGACAGACAGACATACACACATACATTACCACCACACCACACCACACATGCGCGCGCACACACACACACATTACCAGCACGACCACACACCATACACACGCACAGCCTCTCAATGATCTTTCTCAGCAGCCGAGAATTTGGGATTTCTCCAGTGCAGCCAAGTTAATCTGGCTGTCCATACTCACAAGGGTCCAAATAAAGCAGTTCAGGGGAATGGGATTTATGCCTTGTGTTAGTCAAAGCACTGTCTGTCTTCAGTTAGGAAAACTTTTCTTTGGAAAAATGTGATTATAACTGGGAATTATTGCACATCATTATCAAGTATGTTCACAGTGAGGCAGAGAAATTAAGAAATGGCAACATATCCAAGTTAACGTGCTTCGACAAATATTTTGTGTATTTTCTTTTGGATTTTTCCAAACATAATTTTCAAAAATACAATTCATTTCACTGTATTAGCTATACAAAAGTTGCCAGGGATTTTGTCTTTTTTTTAAAAAAAAAAAAAAATCCGTTTTGGGATAATATTTGGAGTAACCTCCATGCAAAGAAATCTCAAACTCCCATTCGCCAATAAGCCTTTTTGTTATGTGTAAAAATACGGCCTATTCCCTGCCCTGGTCATTCTATCCCAGCCTCTCGCTCAATCTAGAAAACCGCACAAGTTCCCTCCTCCGTTTTTGCCAAGGTGCTGGCAGGCAGGCAGGCAGGCAGGCAGGCTAGATGGCTGCTTGGCTGGTGGGTTCTCTGGCTGCAGAACAGGATTCCTTTGTTGCATTGTTCACACATTCCTCAAAGGCCCAATGTGTTTACACAGATGCAATCCCATGCGCTAGCTGTCTGAAGGACCTTTCCTCCGGCCAAGACGTTGGCTTGATCAAAGTGTTTAATGCGAGAGGGTTGAGGCACTTGTTTGGGTGGTGATTTTTTTTTCTCTCTCTCTCTCTTTTTTTTTGGGGGGGATGGGGGGGGGGGGGGGGGGGGGTGTCTGTGGGGACTCTTCAGGGGCACAAATCCCTCCCATCTGTTAGCCGTATGTATCTTCTCAGTTACCTCTGGGACAAGTGCAGCCCTGGCCGCCATCTCTCTCTCTCTCTCACTCTCTCTCTCTCTCTCTCTCTCTCTCTCTCTCTCTCTCTCTAGTTTACACAGCTGGCTCACAACCCTGTTACCAGCGCTTTGTTTTGGCCCAGCAACATGTGTTAACTTAATGCTCTGTAACAAATTTCAAAGGCAGGCTTAGAAAGGGTCAACAACAGGTAATAGACCGATTTATTGATGCACCGGGTGGAGCGACAAATGAGAAGAAAGAGGAGGAGAAACAGAATGAAGAAGAAAGAAGAAGAAGAAACTTCTTGGAACACAGCCGTTGCCTTTCAGGGATACTACAATAATAAATGCCGGGCCCCCAGACCTCATACACTTTTCATGGGCAGGCAACAAAACCAAAATATGGGATGGGCTTTGATCGAGCCTAAATTAGCTTTCTTCACAACAAAATAAAAGTTGTCTGGATTCTTATCCATGTTAGCAAAAGTGTTAAATGCAAGATCATGCGTATGCAAAATAAGAATAATAAGAAATAGAGAAAATATGCCATCTCGGCATTGGCTTTAAGTTTTGTAATTGTGTGACCAATCTGCCAGTAGCTTTTGGTTGCAGAGGAGCTCAGGCAGGCAGGCAGGCAGGCAGGCCAGGTTGTTTTCCCTGGCTAACTGGATTAAGGCCACACACACCTCCAGTGCCGGCCGCCCGCACCAATCAACGTGGAAATGAGTTGTCAACACGTCCCTGTTTGCTCAGCAGCCATTTATTTTTCTATGGGAAGCCGCCTCCCTCCCTCCACACGGCCACCAGCCACCAGATGAATGGGAAGCTTCGCTTTGAACATTTTTAAAAAGATCCTTTTCCTTCCCCCCACCCCTCCAAACCAGCCCCAAGAGCTGAACACACACACCACCACACACACACACACACACACACACACACACACACACACACACACACACACACACACACACACACACTGCCCTCTCCGGTTGTCGTGGTTCGGAAATGTCACAGTCTTTCCAAACAAAAAAGGAAAAGATCCCCCCAAAAAGGATACAACTTATTTAGAATTTTATCCTAAAATAACACACGCACTGCAGGAACTTTACAGGTAATAAATTAATATGAAAGCCAAAAATTCATAGGACCATTTTCCATTGCTAAACTTTGCTTGGTTTATAAAATAATAATAACAATAATAATGAAAAAAATGATAATAATAATAATGATAAATGTTATAAAATATATTTTATGTATAAGCAGTATTATTATAGTAATAATGTAGCCTAGTCCATATTTTTATGTAATTTTACTAAATGTAAAGCGGATGGACTATGCTCCCCCAACCCCTCTCCTAAATAAATAAATAAATAAATAAATAAATACAACATTACTGTTGCTCCATGCAGTTGCCCTTATTGAAAATATTAAAGTGGTGGCATTAGCCTGGAGATTTTATAACCTGTGTTGTAAAGTCTTGGCAGAGCTCGAGAGGGGAAGGGGAAACTGCCCATTAACTTATGAGGTCCAGGCCTGGGCGCAGTAATTGACATCCTCACAACTGCTTTCATCACTTGTCCACATCATGGCAGCACTCAATGTTTCCTTTAGGATGCTTTTGCATCTTTGACACCAGGGTGTTTGAGACAAACCACAGTCTGCTGCCAAACAAGTGGCTCTAGGCAACACCATAAAACACATACTCAGTCTCTCATCTCATCTAAGCAGTGTGTGTGTGTGTGTGTGTGTGTGTGTGTGTGTGTGTGTGTGTGTGTGTGTGTGTGTGAGAGAGAGTGAGAGAAAGAGAGAGAGACTCTGAATAAACCTTCTTGTAGCCTATATACTGTACAATGCAATGGAGCTGTAAAAAAAATTATAATTTAAAAATGTAAAATAATTATTATTTTAACTACATTTCACTAATGTTGAAAAAGACCACATTTCCCCCAATGGTGATAATGAGGATGGCTTTAATTAATCACGCAACACACACACACACACACACACACACACACACACACACACACACATGACACACACAAACACACACAGCCTTCTGGCACTGTGCTGAAAATTCATAGCACTAAAACTGTCACTGGAACACACACACACACACACACACACACACACACACACAAGAAGTGTAGATATGACGGGCCGTGGCGTGACAGTCACTTCACACTGCAGATGAAGCCAGGCCATCAGAGGACTGCCTCTGGTTGTTCATCTGCCTTAAATTAAACCCACCTGGCACCCTGGCCTGATGACCAATATGGACACATTACTGGGCCCCTAAAACCATGCCTCCGCTGTAATTGACATTTAAACTGTTTGAAGTCCCTCATTAAGTCCCTGAAGATGAATTGAGCGCAGATGCACAGCCTTAACTGAAGTACAGTGGGCCTACAGTAGAAGGATGGCTGTACATGATGAACTGCTGAAGGAGTTCACTACTGTTTGCTAAAAGACACTCAAAAGTCTCAGAGAGCTACAATAACATTGCAGCAATATCCTGTGATTTATAGTTTGTGTATAGGCTATACATTTAGCCTATATGGCCTAATTTTCATTAAGAAAATTATGGAATTATTAAATTGGTCATGTTTAATACTAATGTTATGCCTTTTTTTTTTTTTTTTTTTTTTTAAGGTGTAGCCTACTGCTTGCAATTTAATTTTAAAATGTATGACATACCAACTCACACCATCATGCACATTAACGTTACAGACCCTAATCCAAACACAATAAATATTTAGGATAGGTTCTAGGATGATACATGTAAGTAATTGAGACATTTTCGAGGCATCATCCACCCTAGGCTACTATATTTCAGAAGGGCCTTCGGAGTATGAATAAATTGACTCGAAAACGGGAAGGCTAAATAATTTAGTGGGCTGCCTGTGTGACAACCGCAGTAGAGGTCAGGTGGGGATAATCGGTCTGTTACTCCACTGACCTACAAATACACGCAGCCACGTTCAGCGACGGCGCAGAGCAAAGTTGTGTCTGTGCAGTGCAACCTTGTAGCCAGAACTGCAGGACTGAAGTGGAGAGGCAGGAATGCCAATATGTAAATCCGTGACACCCGTGCCGAATTTATGAATGAATCCAGCACTCACTACATTCGTCTACGCGTAAGTTTTGCATCACCACACAGACCGTGGCAAGTCATGTGGTCGTATCTATGTGTAAATAGGTGATAGACCATGCCAAAGTCAGTCTACACTGTCAGGTGTTAGCTATATGGCTAACAACAACATAGGCATAAGCCTTAACTGCTTCGGTTCAAAGCATGTTATATATCATACTCTCACTGAGACACGGTTTCGTATCCTATTTTGTGTCGAAAAAGAACAGCAGTCAAGAGCACAGTGTAGGTGGAAATGTAGAACTTACTGCAGAACCGTTTTCCTGAGAGCTCTTGCTATGCAGTGCGCCATGTTTCGACGATTCACAGACGCTGATTAACCATTGGCTAACAGACTTAGCGCTTACATCTTTTGAAGACTTCTGGTTGGCTTAAAATACAAGGGGCGTAAACTTAGCCGCGTGGTGGTGAATTTAAAGGCATAAAATAAGATTTTTCCTGCGGGCTAAAAACAACCTGCCATTATACCTATCAGCCTATACATAATTTTTAAAAAAAGTAAAATGAAATGGTTATATTGCAAATTTTGAGCTCTCTTAAAAAGTGTTTATGCTCATACTTTTTTTCTGCTAATATATGTGTCACCCTTTTTCTTTAAAGTGTGATATAGCACATGCACACACACACACAACACACACACACTTTCGACTTATGTCTACAGGATAGCGTGCAAATTAACACCCCACACACACACATTCATACGCACACCCATACACGTCACAAGGAGACAACCATAATGAATGGGTTCTGCGTGATGATCCACGTTGTCAGTCGGTTGAGCTGCCTCTGCCGATAGGGAAAGGAGGATTGGAGAGGCACCACGACAGAGCCGAGCACACCAGGGGCAGCCGCACAGCAGAGGCGAATTACCACTGCCACCATCAGCCAGGTCCAAGTGTGCCTAACAAATGACACGCAATATTTGCCATGATTAAGTCAGCAGGGGATTCACTCCAAATGTCAGGATTCAGAAGCCAGTCCTCTTTGCCATGCATTAGCCATGCACCACCAATAGTAAGGCAAGGCTCCTTGCAGGGAGTGACTGGCTAACCTTGACTTTGGTTTGGTTTGGTTTGGTTGATAATACAAAATAGGACAAAAAGTAGTGATGCTGTTATAGCCTACTATAGGTAGTGAAAACATATTCACAGTAGCTATATATGCCTATATCTTTGTATATATATTCATATATCTTTATATATATATATATATATATATATATATATATATATATATATATATATATATATAGATATATGCCCATATATAGATATAGATATATGCCCATATATATATATATATATATATGGGCAATTCCAGCGTTATGGACGTGACATTTTCATGCATTATTGATGAACAAATTGCCACATAACCTCCGCAAAACTAGCAGTATTTCACAATTTTGTTCATATTCTTATGCAAACTCCATGGCTGAATATATTATATGAAAAATTTATATCATGATTTACATTATAAGAATATGAGCAGTTCAATTTGCGTTATGGACGTGACGAAAAACGGACAAACTTTTGAGAGAGCGTAGTTTTTGCTGTGAAGTGTGTGAAATTTTTAGAGAAATGTAAATATTACTGCATTCATACCAATCAGGACACCTAAGTAAAGACAGAGAAAGACTTAATTTCAAATGTAAATGTAAAAAAAGTTAGTTTTCATTGGAAGAAATGGCGTTATGGATGTGACGTTATGGACGTGACATCTGGAAAAACCCTCCAAAAGGATACAAAACAATTGTGAACGGTGGATTTTAACCTGTAACGACAGAAATAGTAATACAACAATAAAAAATAACTGATAGCATTGCAGCTTTGTGTGTGTTATCACCCACTTATGCCCATTATAAGCCCCTCCATAGACTTACATTATAGCTGAATAGGGTAAAAATTTTAACAAACAGATATCCTTTCGAAACTTGCTCAGTTGAATATTTACATTGAGACGATACTTTTTTGTATTGGAAGTTTTCTGAAAGAATTTGTATGTCCATGTAGGAGAGACTTAAATTTTTAAGGTGAGGTTTACTGTTTCGTGGAATTGTGTGTGTGTGTGTGTGTGTGTGTGTGTGTGTGTGTGTGTGTGTGTGTGTGTGTGTGTGTGTGTGTGTGTGTGTGTGTTGTATGTGTGTGATGCTGAATATACCAAGAAATTGCAAGCAGATGCTCTTTGATGCATTTTTTTCTCTTTAAAGAAGAAATTTGCCATACCCTTTTAAGCTGCTCCCTGCTTAGTGCGAGCTGGAAGTGAGTGGTCTGAGGGTGAACATCAGAGCCACCTGATATCATGGCCTGTTGACCCCAAAAGGAACGGGTTCTGACACTGTATCTTAATGAACACCAGCTATTCAAGCACTCCACTCCACTCCGACACCACTGCTACCTCCATCACCGCCACCACCACCACCGCCTACAAATAAATGCATGGAACTGTTTGGGCAGCTGTGAGATCAGTGGGTTCAAATGGGGCCTGCTGTGCTCCAGGCCTGCTGACAAACTCGCCGTCTCTCTCTCTCTCTCTCTCTCTCTCTCTCTCTCTCTCCTCCCCTCTCTCTCTCTATCCTGCTCTCTATCCTGGTCTCTCTCTCTTTCTCTCTTTCTCTCCCTCTCTCTCTATCCTGCTCTCTCTCTCTCTCTCTCTCTCTCTCTCTCTCTCTCTCTCTCTCTCTCTCTCTCTCTCTCTCTCTCCCTCTCTCTCTCTATCCTGCTCTCTACCCTGGTCTCTCTCTCTTTCTCTCTTTCTCTCCCTCTCTCTCTATCCTGTCTCTCTCTCTCTCTCTCTCTCTCTCTCTCTCTCTCTCTCTCTCTCTCTCTCTCTCACCCTCTTTCTTCCTCACTCACTCTCTGTCCTGCTCTCTAACTCTCTTTCTCTCTATCATGGTTCTTCTTTACAATGAGTTATTGGCTGCCAGTCGTCCATGATTGACCCATCACTCCCTATCAAGACATACAAAGCTACTTCATACCGGATGGCCAGGAATGAATGCTTTTGTTATTGGTAACACAGGCCAGAATATGAGTTTTTTTATGTCTTCTATCTAGCTGGTTTATTATTTTGTGTATTACTCCTGCCAAAAAAGGGACAAGTCTGCTTTTAGGTTGTGATTCAAAAAATGTAATCGCCCTCTTTTGGATACAGGTGCAGAATGGTGTCACATTATTTTCATATGCTGCACATGCAATAGCCTATATTAAAAAAAAAAAAAAAAAAATTCCACTCACAGGTTCCTTGGAAACTGCCCCTTTCTTTTTGCTTCCCCCTCCCGCCTTTTCATCAAACACAATTGTTGTCTGCTAATCCAGTTTTGATAGCATTTGGCACACTTTCTTTGGATCACAGCAAGATGCTCGACTCCTATTCTGGTTTCCCTTAGGAACTGTGGGGGCCCGTGAAAGAAGGCACAGAGGGCTAGCGCCAGACAGGGAACCCGCACTGTCTGATCTAAGTCACTCAAAGCCACAGACACTGGAACTGGTGCCAGCAAATTTCAATATATTTTTTTTTTCTTTATTGCAAATTATTATTTCTGCAGGTCAGCAATCGATACACAACATTGCATAATTCCCCACGCCTATCTGTGACTTGGATGCTATTAAATAACCTGCTCAGTAAACAAACTAAAAAAAGAGAGAGCAGAATTAAAATTGATATGAAAATACATTACTTTTTTAAGATGGCTTGCCTTTGTCCCCCCGTCGAACTCCCTGATACAAATGGACAATGCATCACCATGGTTTGATGTCTCTGAAGTCTGGGCTCATTAAAAATCTTGAATTGGCGCCAGGAAGGGAGACAGAGATAAAAAGGAGTATAAAAGGATGACAAAAATTTATGGATGGCAAGTCACCACCTCTCCCTGGCATTTATAATAAACAAATGGTTTCTTTTTCCAATTTAAATTCCTCATTATACTGTGACTTTTTGAAAATGTGTTTTGATTTACCAATATTTTATCTGTAAAACTGTATAATTGATTAGATTTACATGGCTCTGATTTTAATACTGATCGCATTCCAAAAATAAAAAAAAAAGACTGAGGGGCGGGGTGGGGGGCAAAACAGAAACTCCTGAGGCCTATTTACATAAAACAAATGCACATATCAAATATCAAACACAGGAAATACAGAATAATTGCCCAAAACCATACAATCAGTTTTCATTTATTTTTGAAAGCGTTTCTTGAAGAGCTTCCAAAATGTGAGCAGACACACTTCCTGGTCCTGGATATCACAAAGCAGCCATCCATGCCGCATGGCTTTGCGCTGGTTAGGCTAACCCATGGGTATATCCCATCACAGAAATGTCAGTGTATCTGTTATGAGACCATGACATTTAGATCCAAGGTCTCCATTGTGACCTGCGGAAGCAGGTTTTTCACCTAATGCAAGTGGCCCTCTTACTTCAGCACTCCAATACTCTAGATGGTTCTGAGTGACATATATTTATCTGTGTGAATTGGTTGAGAAATACCAAATGCAGCATATTTTTCACCCCAGATACTGTGACTTCTGGGTTCTGCATTTATTTTTTTTTTCAAAATGATTGCGCTTGAAACTAGTCTGTATCTTGCATGTATTGCAAGAAGGGTCAAGATGTGGTTGAATGGAAAAATACTTTATTCAACTAAATAGGTAATGAAAACAAATAAATCTTAAAGTGTCTAGATACAATAAATTCCCAATAAGCAGCAACTCACACTCCAAACGTCAAGGGTGCAAGCCGTCTACAACCTGAGAATGACAATGTGTAAATAGACATTATTTCCATAACTTGATCTGATACATCTATAAGCTTATACTGTTGGAATACTAACACAGTGGTTTTATGCCTCTATTCCATGCACAAAGTGGTACATACTGTACAGTATAGCTTCCATTGTCTCAGAATGAAAATGAATATATATTAGCTCACTTCCTCGTGAGTACAATCAATTGTGACTTAGAATCACAGATTAATGATGACATCGTCTGCCCTTCCATTGATTCAAGTCTTTAATACCAAGCTGAATGATGCTCTTGAGTCTAATAGCTGCCACAAAGCATTCTAAAGCACAAGGCCATACCGCGTTGCTGTTTTTTTCTTGACGTTGTTCAGACATGGCAACAGAAGTTAAGCATACTCCTAGGTCAGGACATTTGACATTATTGTTCTTGTGCAATGAGATGCGCATCTAAGACTGCAAACAAGACGTGTGTGTCACAAGCCTGCTATGTCAAGGCCACAACACCTACAACCTAGCAAAATAATAAAGCCTGCAATAGTTAATTGTTGCCTTCTTGCATTAGCAGGGAACTCAGTCTCTCTGTATCTGTGTCTGTCTATTTGTCTCAGCCAGGGCATCCAGGCAAACTGGTGGACAGGGAGCCTTCATTACCGAGCGGCCACGTTCGGCCCACGCCGCAACTCGGATGAGGAATTACAAATGATATCATGACAATTTTTCACGCTCTTCAGTCCAGTGATGTTTTACCGACTCATTTGCTATGATACCTTGTTACAGATCCAGCTGTGAATCAGAGACTCATCGTAGCGCTCCGGGCAGGACCCCCGCTGCGGCTGACCAATGACCCGGAAGCCGATGGGAGATGCCTGCGCCTGCAGCATGTGCTGCACTGGCTAACCAGCAGGGTCCCGTCACAACGCCTCCCATACAAACTCACTTCCTCCGCAGATCACTCTGTTTTTAACAGATGAGTAAGCACCAGCCAAGTATTTTCTGATAAGTGAATTGCGAATTTTTTTTTTTTTTAACCCCCCCTCCCTTCCTCCCCCCATTTCTCGTGTGGGGTGGGGAGGGGAGAGAATGAACAGCAAGGCCTGTCTCTGACAGCCACACACACTATGGTTTGCCTGAAGGGGGTGTGTGTGTGTGGGGAGGGGGATTGCGGGTTGGTGAATCTTGGCAGTGCAGGGGAGATCTCATGTGGCAGGGTCACTGGATGGGTTAAGCAACAATTCAGTTGTGCGTTTTCTTTTTTTTCTTTCCTTTTTCTTTTTCATGAAATATGAATACTACTTACAGATTCCTGTTTCTACTGAAATGCAGTCAAAAACAACAAAGTCATGCAACAAAGTCATGCTCTCTCTTCATGTTGCAAAAATGCTGTTCTCCTGGGAGGATTTCCTTCTGCATAACATAGTCATAAAGTATATGTTTCACTAATTCACCTCTGTTATAAAATGGTTAAATTGTGATTCATTTTTAACAATAAAAATATACAAAACTGCAACAGGCGGTAAACAAATCCATTGCAAAAGTACAACAGATACATGAGCATTGCATATCTAATAAAACAACACCTGTTAATAAGTGACAACAAATCCCTGACAAATTTAAGTTGTCAGATGAACCCTGAACCCATTGGCCGAGTCGTTGACCCAGCAACGCTAGGTGCAGTTAGTGCACAGGACCCGATGGACTCCTCACATTTACCCAATCACAGGAAATGCTTTTAAGGTTTTTTTTTTTTTTCCTGTTCAGTTCACCCTGATGCCCACTTTCTCAGTTCATTTAACTGAATTAATGAGCGGTGGTCTCCGGAGCGACTTCAAAACACCACGCATTCGTTTCAGTACCAGCTCCATGTGTGAAGGGTGTGGAGGCATGAGACTGGAGGCATAACAGAAAGAATTCCTGAAGAGAGAGAGAAAAAAAATATTTGATTTTAATAAGACAAATACAGGTCCAAACATACTTTTGCATTTATCTGTCATTGTGTTTTTGAAAAAAAATACTGGTTAATTTTTCTACAGACAGTGGGCATAAATGTGACAGTTTAGAACAAAAAAAAAAAGAAAAAAAGAGAAAACTAAAGAAAAAGCTTTGCAATTTTTATAAAGAGAAAAAAGCCATATATCCCAAAAAGTGACAACTTAACATTAAACCCTACTAACTGCTATGAGAGCTAAAGATGAAGTTGACATGATTTTCTTGCCTTGCATCCCCCCCTTCTGTGCACACATTTGTGGTGACACAGACACAGACACACACACACAGCGATGGACGAGGGGACGGAGGCCCCGCTGAGGGACCACCAGCCTGGCAGAAACCCATAAGAGAAACATCTGTAGTCGGGCACAGACATGGCATGGTTCATGTGGGGACACAACAGTGATAATGGAGGGGAAAGATGTTCTTTTATCAGCCACTGAATTCATCTCTCTCTCTCTCTCTCTCTCTCTCTCTCTCTCTCTCTCTCTCTCTCTCTCTCTCTCTCTCTCTCTGTCTCTTTTTGTCTTTTTTAGCTCCCAGGACCCCTTTGAATTACCTTTACCCTTCCATCAAAAAGACAAGGACAATATGCCGTCTTACTCGGCTGCCGTTCCCTGAATTGATGATGAGGTCATGCATAATTCATAGTGCTTTTTGCATGAATCTCTTCCCCCATCGCCCTTGTCAGTAACATGATCAACATTATAAAACACCCGTCTGCCCTGGGGTTTTCTCTCTCCCCTTCTCCCGGGCCTGCTCTGCTCTGCTCTGCTCTGCTTAGTAGAAACACTGTTTAGACAGAGGTACGCATTTGTATTGGCTGCTCATGCGGCCCATGAATAGTTAATGCAGGTTAACAATGATTGGGATGGGAGAACAGTTGGGGATGCCACCACACAAAATGCCAGCAAGTTGTTGCATGAAAAAAAATCTCCAGATGTGGCAAGGTTGGCACTCGTGGGTATCATGCCTGCCTGGCGCATGTTAACAATATCTTAACAATATCTTGGTTTATCAAATTCCCTTACCATCATCAACTTGAACTCAGTGTTACAACATTAGAACAAGAGTAATTACTTGTACATGTTTCTATTAATGCGTGTGCAGGCATGTCATTAGTTGACAGATTAATAAGCACAGACACCTATGTACATGTGTGCACATATGGAACAGCCGTCTCGTTAAGCCAGTCAGGCTAGTGTGAGAAAGCCCGCTAACGCTATCGCCTCTGGTGTGCTCTCACAAACCCAGCCAGGACTCCGATCACACCATTTAAGGGGAAAATGAATTGAAACATGGATCCAGGGCAGGGCCATCCCCTCCCTCCCTTTCTCCCTCCACACACACACACACACACACACACACACACACACACACACACACACACACACACACACACAGTGTTCATCACTCCATAAAAGCCCTTTGTGTTAGCACCTTTATGATATAAATACCCTTTTACCCTGGGCATAAGTAAGCTGCCTGTCAGCACAACATTTGTTTTTCATTTTTCACCAATGAAAGACTGTACAAAGTGGGGGAGGGGAGTTGAAGGGAGGGAAGTGTGTGTGTGTGTATGTGTGTGTGTGTGTGTGTGTGGGGAGGGGGGGGAGAGAATGGAGATGACAAGGCGTTAAAAATGTTCACCAACACTTACTATTTTGCCCTTCAGAAAATTTTAGCAGCTTAACAGATGGGGTTTAATTTGGCACCGGTTAAGTTTTCTGCCCAAGTATGTTTCCTCATATGCACCCACACCACACCACACCACACCACACACCCTTCCATTTTCTCTCAGGGTTGAGCTGGGACTGTAACAAAGAGCTCCAAATTTGTGAGCAGCACTATAGATAGTACAGTGGACTGACAAGTTTATATTCAATTCAATTCAATTCAATTTATATTGTAGAGCGCTCAAATACAGTACATTGTCTCGCAGCGCTTTACAGACAGTATGCTGTATATTATGTCTGCATAT
>JAODXP020000016.1:31020645-31118267 GCA_027497455.2 Sardinella longiceps | reverse complement strand
TTCAGTAATCTTTGAGTCATGTCTTTTTTCTTTCTCTCCTCCTCTTCCTTTCTTTGTCCTTTCATCCTTCCTTCTTTTTCTTCCGCAAAAGTGTTCCTTTTCTTCCAAGCTCCTTGCTCCCCCCCCCCCAAATCTTCTTCCCATTCTGGTCAGGAGCCATTGGCGGCGGCAGTGTCTGAAGCACTTCAGCCTCGGGGTTAAGTCACTGCTAGTCGGAATGAGATTAGGGGGACTTGGAATGCCGGAGTGATCCGTCATTCAGAGACAGACAGACAGCCCCCAAAAGAAAAGAAAAGAAAAGACCCTCTTTAAGCAAGTGGGAGGGTTTTTATTTCTTTCTTTTTTCTTTCTTTTTTTTTTTTTTTTGTATAGCCGTGCTGCTTTGATTAGGGCCGTCCTTAACCGCATCCGATGAGTAAGGCTGCACCCTCCCTCCCTCCATCGCTCCCTCTCTCCTTCCCTCCGTCTCCTGAGGTTTTTTACTGCCCCGTGCTGCTGACCCTTTCCTGTCTTCCTGTAAATAGGTGACGTGTCTTTAATGGTGCCCTGGCAGAGAGAGAGAGAGAGAGAGAGAGAGAGAGAGGGCCCCAGTCATGGGAAACACACATTCCCCAACCCCACGGCTCCTTCCACGGTAACATGGCCTACACACACCCTCCACACACACACACACACACACACACACACACACACCTCACCTCCCTCTTTTTCATTAGTGTACGTCAGGAAGACAGAGAGAGAGAGAGAGAGAGAGAGTAAACGGGCCCACTTCTTTTTAAGACCCCCTCCCCCTTCGCCTCCTCCTCCCAACGACACAACGTATCAGCAACCCTTAAGCTAAGGTAAACCGCATGGGCATCAAAACAAAAATTAAAGGCCAGTCTTTTTTGCAACTAGGCTCTTTTTAGTGTACAGAGAAAACGCACAGACAACTAGTGACAGTTATTCCAAGTTTGTGGAGGGGAACGAGAGAGGCTAACGAGAGAGAGAACGACAGAGAAAAAAAAGTGCCCATCATAAAGACGGGCATAGGAAACAGGATAAGGCGTCTGGGCCAAAGCTGTAAAAAAAAAAGAAGAAAAAAAAAGAGAGAGAAAAAAAAAGGGGGAAAAAAGCCCTCTGTGGGAACTTGAAAGCGTAGACAAGTGAAGTCAAGGGGGCTCCCATCTGGAAACAATAAACAAACAAACATGGAAGGGGGGGTGAGGGTGGGGGGATGGAGGTTGGGGGGGACGGGGGGGGCAAACACAAACACGATGAGGAGAAAAATGTTCGGCTGATCGGCGCAAACCGCCCATGCCACAGGCCCAAGAATGAACACACCGGCCTACACACACGCATGCACACACACACAGACACGCACACACACACAAACACGTCCATACAACACGCATCATTAGTGAAGAGTGATGTGTTCCCACAGACACCTGTCCTTCGGGGCCAGAGGGAGAAGGCTCTGGGAAAGCCAGCAGGGCTGTGCACAGTCCCCCAAGGACTCTCTCTCTCTTTCTCCTTCTCCTCCTCGCTCGCCTCTGCACCACCGCTGCTGCCTTGCTTGCTTGCTTGCTTGCGTGTGTGTGGCTGCCTCCGAGCCGCTTGCTAATGAGCTACGAGCGCTACCGGGGGGGTTGGGGGGTGATGGTGGTGGGGGTAGGGGTGGAGGCAGCGCGGGGCCCGCTGCTAAACGGCAACGTGACGAAGGGGGCCCCCCATAACACACCCCATTAAAGGGGCTAAGTAAACAGCCCTGGCTGGCAGGCAGGCAGGCAGGCAGGCCGACTGGCTCCTACACTCCACAGCACCCTTGCTAACGTCAAACACCCACCAACACCACCACCACCACCGCCATTAGGTCTACACTCCACTCAGACACCGTCGTCACAGGAAGTGACATCAAAGCAAAGGGCGGAGAGGACGAGAGCACAGGCAGGCAGGCCTCAGACAAGCGAAGAAAGCAGCTCTGAAGGGTGTGTGTGTGTGGGGGGGGGGGCACGGAAGTGAGGACAGGACAGAGGGACAGACAGGAGGAGCCCTGGTGGCCGCCGGCCAGTTAAAAGCCAAACCAGGAGCCAGTGTGCAGTTTTGGGAGGGATTATCAAGAGACAAACAGATAAGACAGACAGACAGACAGACAGACAGTTTGAGGCTATGCTTTTGACCTTGACTAATGGACTAGTGAAACCAGCAATCTGCACCGTGTTGTTCTAGTGAAATGCCCCTCTTAAACGTTTAACTGGGGCCAACAAAGACATTCCTAGACAACACAATGCCACTCGCCACAGACATGAAGGTGCAGGTCATCATCAAACCAATGATCAAAATGTCAACCACTCATTTGTTCACACATGCATAGCCCATATTCCTCATATCTCCAAGTGTTAAACATGTAGGCCTAGACTCAATGACAAACTAACTAACACAGAGAATATGGCTAAATATATATATATTTTTTATCTATTTTCTTGAAAAAAGCCTATGTGGCACTTATACATATAATTTTAAAAAATAAAGTAGTAACAGGATATCAAAACCATAACATATTTTGGGAAGGAGAAGGGGCCAGCTAAGTAGGCTATCTGCTTTGAATTTGGTCTATTTACTGGACTCTGTGGGGGAGAAGAGCCTCGAACCAATATGAAAATTACCAAAGCATTTATAGACGCTGCTACCACTGTTGGACAGAAGGCATGAAGCACTCCTGTAATACTCCAAGCGCATGTTGTGTGCCCACTCGTAAAGACGGAAACCTTCTCGAAATCCAACACCGCTCTGAGAGCATCGGCTGGCATTGGCGCCGGCGCCCCAACATCGCAAGCGAGCAATTGGTGACAGCTAGCACCACCTACTGGCGACCTTGGGCACATCGCGGAATCTCCCATCGAGCCCCGTGTATCACGACCCCGCTCGTTTCCAAAGCTAATGACAAGCGCTAAAACGGTGAAGGGTTTGGTCGAACCTAACAGACAGATAGAGGAAGGAGTCGTGCCCATCCTCAAGGCACCAGTAAGCTATTAACATATGCAGCACCCTGGGCAATCAACCGGAATTATTACTACCACTCCTCTTATTGCGCTCATTTCTTTAATATTTCATTTCCATTTGCTATTAACTGCATAGGTTTTCTGTCTCTTCTCGTTTTAATGTTTGACGTCAGCCCAAAAGAATTTTTTTCCCCTTTTAAATAGAGACTATAAAGCTTTAGAAATAAACATTGGTTGGGATCATTTTAAACAAAGATTTAACCATTTTAAAACAGCTGTTACTTTCGTATAGAATCCAGTATAAATTTAGAGTAATGGCAATACTGCAGAAAAATAACAGCACTTCTTGTTTATTTTGTTTTTTTAAACGGATTTAGCAAATCCTAACGAATCTGAATCAGACTAAACTAGAGATTTCCAGGCCAAATTCTAATTCATTAGCATTAAAACATGACAAAAGTACAACACAACACACACTAATTAATAAGAAATCGAAATAATAGGCCTATATAATTTTAGAAAAATATGAGTATTTCAATGTATAAAATATTTAAACTACAATTAGTCTATAAATCATAGGCTACCTACATTGAGCTCCACATGGATAATTTGGACACATAAAAAAATAATAATGCTCACACAATCATTGGACTAAAAGCTAGACAGGCAGACAGAGAGAGAGAGAGAGAGATAGATAGAGAAAGAGACAATGTGACAGTTTCAAAGCATTAATTCTGACCTTAAATGATGAACACTCTGCACTACAGTGCTCAGTGCAACTCAGACGCAGCCACAGTACCGGCTGTCTTAATGAACCCCTCACGCTGGAGCTGAGAACACTGCCAACACTGACACCATGGGGAAGCACTCTGAACTGCTACCGTCTCCATTTACTCCCCTCATCACAACTACCAACAAAAATAAACAAATAAACAAATCCCATCCACTACACATCACCGTAGTTAGGCTACCCAGAGACAAGAACATCACCAAGCTCCCAAAACAAATGATGGCAAGTTTCTGCTGTAATGAGCGACGCAGAGATGCAGTGCATTAGGATGATGTATAAGACAGGAAGTGCTGTGTGGTTACACGGCAGCCTGGCACGGGCCGCTGCTCTCCCCCATACCAGCAGACGCAGACGCAGACCCAGACCCGGGCCTGGCCCAGGTGCGTTGTGGGAGTCCTGCATGTCTGTCAGGCGTGTGAGTAAGTAAGTATGGCATGGCACGGGCCGAGCCTCCTAATCAGCTCCAGCCCACACACTGCCGGCCTCCGACTGAACTTGCGGCCATGGGCATGAACAAACTCACACGTCACGCACACACATTACCAGCACCACCACACACCACACACACACACACACAGTACATTCACACACACACACACACACACACACACACAGACATACACAGACATACACACATACATTACCACCACACCACACCACACCACACATGCGCGCACACACACACACACATTACCAGCACGACCACACACCATACACACGCACAGCCTCTCAATGATCTTTCTCAGCAGCCGAGAATTTGGGATTTCTCCAGTGCAGCCAAGTTAATCTGGCTGTCCATACTCACAAGGGTCCAAATAAAGCAGTTCAGGGGAATGGGATTTATGCCTTGTGTTAGTCAAAGCACTGTCTGTCTTCAGTTTCTTTTCTTTGGAAAAATATGATTATAACTGGGAATTATTGCACATCATTATCAAGTATGTTCACAGTGAGGCAGAGAAATTAAGAAATGGCAACATATCCAAGTTAACGTGCTTCGACAAATATTTTGTGTATTTTCTTTTGGATTTTTCCAAACATAATTTTCAAAAATACAATTCATTTCACTGTATTAGCTATACAAAAGTTGCCAGGGATTTTGTCTTTTTAAAAAAAAAAAAAAAATCCGTTTTGGGATAATATTTGGAGTAACCTCCATGCAAAGAAATCTCAAACTCCCATTCGCCAATAAGCCTTTTTGTTATGTGTAAAAATACGGCCTATTCCCTGCCCTGGTCATTCTATCCCAGCCTCTCGCTCAATCTAGAAAACCGCACAAGTTCCCTCCTCCGTTTTTGCCAAGGTGCTGGCAGGCAGGCAGGCAGGCAGGCAGGCTAGATGGCTGCTTGGCTGGTGGGTTCTCTGGCTGCAGAACAGGATTCCTTTGTTGCATTGTTCACACATTCCTCAAAGGCCCAATGTGTTTACACAGATGCAATCCCATGCGCTAGCTGTCTGAAGGACCTTTCCTCCGGCCAAGACGTTGGCTTGATCAAAGTGTTTAATGCGAGAGGGTTGAGGCACTTGTTTGGGTGGTGATTTTTTTTTTTTCTCTCTCTCTCTCTTTTTTTTGGAGGGGATGGAGGGGGGTGGGGGGGGGGGTGTCTGTGGGGACTCTTCAGGGGCACAAATCCCTCCCATCTGTTAGCCGTATGTATCTTCTCAGTTACCTCTGGGACAAGTGCAGCCCTGGCCGCCATCTCTCTCTCTCTCTCATCTCTCTCTCTCTCTCTCTCTCTCTCTCTCCCTCTCTAGTTTACACAGCTGGCTCACAACCCTGTTACCAGCGCTTTGTTTTGGCCCAGCAACATGTGTTAACTTAATGCTCTGTAACAAATTTCAAAGGCAGGCTTAGAAAGGGTCAACAACAGGTAATAGACCGATTTATTGATGCACCGGGTGGAGCGACAAATGAGAAGAAAGAGGAGGAGAAACAGAATGAAGAAGAAAGAAGAAGAAGAAACTTCTTGGAACACAGCCGTTGCCTTTCAGGGATACTACAATAATAAATGCCGGGCCCCCAGACCTCATACACTTTTCATGGGCAGGCAACAAAACCAAAATATGGGATGGGCTTTGATCGAGCCTAAATTAGCTTTCTTCACAACAAAATAAAAGTTGTCTGGATTCTTATCCATGTTAGCAAAAGTGTTAAATGCAAGATCATGCGTATGCAAAATAAGAATAATAAGAAATAGAGAAAATATGCCATCTCGGCATTGGCTTTAAGTTTTGTAATTGTGTGACCAATCTGCCAGTAGCTTTTGGTTGCAGAGGAGCTCAGGCAGGCAGGCAGGCAGGCAGGCCAGGTTGTTTTCCCTGGCTAACTGGATTAAGGCCACACACACCTCCAGTGCCGGCCGCCCGCACCAATCAACGTGGAAATGAGTTGTCAACACGTCCCTGTTTGCTCAGCAGCCATTTATTTTTCTATGGGAAGCCGCCTCCCTCCCTCCACACGGCCACCAGCCACCAGATGAATGGGAAGCTTCGCTTTGAACATTTTTAAAAAGATCCTTTTCCTTCCCCCCACCCCTCCAAACCAGCCCCAAGAGCTGAACACACACACACACACACACACACACACACACACACACACACACACACACACACACACACACACACACACACACACACACTGCCCTCTCCGGTTGTCGTGGTTCGGAAATGTCACAGTCTTTCCAAACAAAAAAGGAAAAGATCCCCCCAAAAAGGATACAACTTATTTAGAATTTTATCCTAAAATAACACACGCACTGCAGGAACTTTACAGGTAATAAATTAATATGAAAGCCAAAAATTCATAGGACCATTTTCCATTGCTAAACTTTGCTTGGTTTATAAAATAATAATAACAATAATAATGAAAAAAATGATAATAATAATAATGATAAATGTTATAAAATATATTTTATGTATAAGCAGTATTATTATAGTAATAATGTAGCCTAGTCCATATTTTTATGTAATTTTACTAAATGTAAAGCGGATGGACTATGCTCCCCCAACCCCTCTCCTAAATAAATAAATAAATAAATAAATAAATACAACATTACTGTTGCTCCATGCAGTTGCCCTTATTGAAAATATTAAAGTGGTGGCATTAGCCTGGAGATTTTATAACCTGTGTTGTAAAGTCTTGGCAGAGCTCGAGAGGGGAAGGGGAAACTGCCCATTAACTTATGAGGTCCAGGCCTGGGCGCAGTAATTGACATCCTCACAACTGCTTTCATCACTTGTCCACATCATGGCAGCACTCAATGTTTCCTTTAGGATGCTTTTGCATCTTTGACACCGGGGTGTTTGAGACAAACCACAGTCTGCTGCCAAACAAGTGGCTCTAGGCAACACCATAAAACACATACTCAGTCTCTCATCTCATCTAAGCAGTGTGTGTGTGTGTGTGTGTGTGTGTGTGTGTGTGTGTGTGTGTGTGTGTGTGTGTGAGAGAGAGTGAGAGAAAGAGAGAGAGACTCTGAATAAACCTTCTTGTAGCCTATATACTGTACAATGCAATGGAGCTGTAAAAAAAATAATAATAATTTAAAAATGTAAAATAATTATTATTTTAACTACATTTCACTAATGTTGAAAAAGACCACATTTCCCCCAATGGTGATAATGAGGATGGCTTTAATTAATCACGCAACACACACACACACACACACACACACACACACACACACACACACACTGACACACACAAACACACACAGCCTTCTGGCACTGTGCTGAAAATTCATAGCACTAAAACTGTCACTGGAACACACACACACACACACACACACACACACACACACACAGAAGTGTAGATATGACGGGCCGTGGCGTGACAGTCACTTCACACTGCAGATGAAGCCAGGCCATCAGAGGACTGCCTCTGGTTGTTCATCTGCCTTAAATTAAACCCACCTGGCACCCTGGCCTGATGACCAATATGGACACATTACTGGGCCCCTAAAACCATGCCTCCGCTGTAATTGACATTTAAACTGTTTGAAGTCCCTCATTAAGTCCCTGAAGATGAATTGAGCGCAGATGCACAGCCTTAACTGAAGTACAGTGGGCCTACAGTAGAAGGATGGCTGTACATGATGAACTGCTGAAGGAGTTCACTACTGTTTGCTAAAAGACACTCAAAAGTCTCAGAGAGCTACAATAACATTGCAGCAATATCCTGTGATTTATAGCTTATGTATAGACTATACATTTAGCCTATATAGCCTAATTTTCATTAAGAAAATTATGGAATTATTAAATCTGGTCATGTTTAATACTAATGTTATGCCTTTTTTTTTTTTTTTTTTTTTTTAAGGTGTAGCCTTCTGCTTGCAATTTAATTTTAAAATGTATGACATAACAGCTCACACCATCATGCACATTAACGTTACAGACCCTAATCCAAACACAATAAATATTTAGGATAGGTTCTAGGATGATACATGTAAGTAATTGAGGCATTTTCGAGGCATCATCCACCCTAGGCTACTATATTTCAGAAGGGCCTTCGGAGTATGAATAAATTGACTCGAAAACGGGAAGGCTAAATAATTTAGTGGGCTGCCTGTGTGACAACCGCAGTAGAGGTCAGGTGGGGATAATCGGTCTGTTACTCCACTGACCTACAAATACACGCAGCCACGTTCAGCGACGGCGCAGAGCAAAGTTGTGTCTGTGCAGTGCAACCTTGTAGCCAGAACTGCAGGACTGAAGTGGCGAGGCAGGAATGCCAATGTGTAAATCCGTGACACCCGTGCCGAATTTATGAATGAATCCAGCACTCACTACATTCGTCTACGCGTAAGTTTTGCATCACCACACAGACCGTGGCAAGTCATGTGGTCGTATCTATGTGTAAATAGGTGATAGACCATGCCAAAGTCAGTCTACACTGTCAGGTGTTAGCTATATGGCTAACAACAACATAGGCATAAGCCTTAACTGCTTCGGTTCAAAGCATGTTATATATCATACTCTCACTGAGACACGGTTTCGTATCCTATTTTGTGTCGAAAAAGAACAGCAGTCAAGAGCACAGTGTAGGTGGAAATGTAGAACTTACTGCAGAACAGTTTTCCTGAGAGCTCTTGCTATGCAGTGCGCCATGTTTCGACGATTCACAGACGCTGATTAACCATTGGCTAACAGACTTAGCGCTTACATCTTTTGAAGACTTCTGATTGGCTTAAAATACAAGGGGCGTAAACTTAGCCGCGTGGTGGTGAATTTAAAGGCATAAAATAAGATTTTTCCTGCGGTCTAAAAACAACCTGCCATTATACCTATAGCAGCCTATATATAATTTTTTCAAAAAGTAAAATGAAATGGTTATATTGCAAATTTTGAGCTCTCTTAAAAAGTGTTTATGCTCATACTTTTTTTCTGCTAATATATGTGTCACCCTTTTTCTTTAAAGTGTGATATAGCACATGCACACACACACACACACACACACACACTTTCGACTTATGTCTACAGGATAGCGTGCAAATTAACACACCCACACACACACACATTCATACGCACACCCATACACGTCACAAGGAGACAACCATAATGAATGGGTTCTGCGTGATGATCCACGTTGTCAGTCGGTTGAGCTGCCTCTGCCGATAGGGAAAGGAGGATTGGAGAGGCACCACGACAGAGCCGAGCACACCAGGGGCAGCCGCACAGCAGAGGCGAATTACCACTGCCACCATCAGCCAGGTCCAAGTGTGCCTAACAAATGACACGCAATATTTGCCATGATTAAGTCAGCAGGGGATTCACTCCAAATGTCAGGATTCAGAAGCCAGTCCTCTTTGCCATGCATTAGCCATGCACCACCAATAGTAAGGCAAGGCTCCTTGCAGGGAGTGACTGGCTAACCTTGACTTTGGTTTGGTTTGGTTTGGTTGATAATACAAAATAGGACAAAAAGTAGTGATGCTGTTATAGCCTACTATAGGTAGTGAAAACATATTCACAGTAGCTATATATGCCTATATCTTTGTATATATATTCATATATCTTTATATATATATATATATATATATATATATATATATATATATATATATATATATATATACAGGGTTTAAAATTAGCACCCGCCACCGGCCAAATGCGGGTAAAAATTTGGTTTGGCTAGTAGCAAAAACCAAGCTACCTGCCATTGGCAGACTATGACTTTTGTCATTTATGTGAAATTAAATGAGCGGATCCAGTAAACGTTGTAGTAGATAACCATCTGCTACAAAATACATTTTGAACTTGTATGTGTTATGGCTTTTCTTACAGAGACACCTGAGAGAAAAGTAAAGTTCTAGCACCCTAATTTCATTCAATTTTTCATTGGCCGGTAGAAATATTTTTTGGCCGGTAAAAGATCAGGCCTTACCTGCCATTGGCAGATGGGTCAAAAAGTTAATTTTATACCCTGTATATATATATATATATATATATATATATATATATATATATATATATATATATATATATATATATATATATGGGCAATTCCAGCGTTATGGACGTGACATTTTCATGCATTGTTGATGAACAAAATGCCACATAACCTCCGCAAACCTAGCAGTATTTCCCAATTTTGTTCATATTCTTATGCAAACTCCATGGCTGAATATAGGCAAACACAAAAAATTCATATCATGATTTACATTATAAGAATATGAGCCTTTCAATTTGCGTTATGGACGTGACGAAAAACGGACAAACTTTTGAGAGAGCGTCAGTTTTTGCTGTGAAGTGTGTGAAATTTCGAGAGAAATGTAAATATTACTACACTCATACCAAACAGGACATCTCAGTAAAGACCAGAGAAAGACCTAATTTCAAATGCAAATGTAAAAAAGTTGGTTTTCATTGGGAGAAATGGCGTTATGGATGTGACGTTATGGACGTGACGCCTGGAAAAACCTTCCAAAACGATACAAAACAATTGTGAATGGTGGATTTTAACCTGTAACGACAAAAATAGTAATATAACAATAAAAAATAACTGATAGCATTGCAACTTTGTGTGTGTTATCACCCACTTATGCCCATTATAAGCCCCTCCATAGACTTACATTATAGCTGAATAGGGTAAAAAATTTAACAAACAGATATCCTTTCGAAACTCGCTCAGTTGAATATTTACATCAAGACAATACTTTTTTGTATTGGAAGTTTTCTGAAAGAATTTGTATGTCCATGTAGGTGAGACTTGAAGTTTTAAGGTGAGGTTTACTGTTTCGTGGAATTGCCCATATATATATGTGTGTGTGTGTGTGTGTGTGTGTGTGTGTGTGTGTGTGTGTGTGTGTGTGTGTGTGTTGTATGTGTGTGATGCTGAATATACCAAGAAATTGCAAGCAGATGCTCTTTGATGCATTTTTTTCTCTTTAAAGAAGAAATTTGCCATACCCTTTTAAGCTGCTCCCTGCTTAGTGCGAGCTGGAAGTGAGTGGTCTGAGGGTGAACATCAGAGCCACCTGATATCATGGCCTGTTGACCCCAAAAGGAACGGGTTCTGACACTGTATCTTAATGAACACCAGCTATTCAAGCACTCCACTCCACTCCGACACCACTGCTACCTCCATCACCGCCACCACCACCACCGCCTACAAATAAATGCATGGAACTGTTTGGGCAGCTGTGAGATCAGTGGGTTCAAATGGGGCCTGCTGTGCTCCAGGCCTGCTGACAAACTCGCCGTCTCTCTCTCTCTCTCTCTCTCTCTCTTCCCCTCTCTCTCTCTATCCTGCTCTCTATCCTGGTCTCTCTCTCTTTCTCTCTTTCTCTCCCTCTCTCTCTATCCTGCTCTCTCTCTCTCTCTCTCTCTCTCTCTCTCTCTCACCCTCTTTCTTCCTCACTCACTCTCTGTCCTGCTCTCTAACTCTCTTTCTCTCTATCATGGTTTTTCTTTACAATGAGTTATTGGCTGCCAGTCGTCCATGATTGACCCATCACTCCCTATCAAGACATACAAAGCTACTTCATACCGGATGGCCAGGAATGAATGCTTTTGTTATTGGTAACACAGGCCAGAATATGAGTTTTTTTATGTCTTCTATCTAGCTGGTTTATTATTTTGTGTATTACTCCTGCCAAAAAAGGGACAAGTCTGCTTTTAGGTTGTGATTCAAAAAATGTAATCGCCCTCTTTTGGATACAGGTGCAGAATGGTGTCACATTATTTTCATATGCTGCACATGCAATAGCCTATATTAAAAAAAAAAAAAAAAAATTCCACTCACAGGTTCCTTGGAAACTGCCCCTTTCTTTTTGCTTCCCCCTCCCGCCTTTTCATCAAACACAATTGTTGTCTGCTAATCCAGTTTTGATAGCATTTGGCACACTTTCTTTGGATCACAGCAAGATGCTCGACTCCTATTCTGGTTTCCCTTAGGAACTGTGGGGGCCCGTGAAAGAAGGCACAGAGGGCTAGCGCCAGACAGGGAACCCGCACTGTCTGATCTAAGTCACTCAAAGCCACAGACACTGGAACTGGTGCCAGCAAATTTCAATATATTTTTTTTTTCTTTATTGCAAATTATTATTTCTGCAGGTCAGCAATCGATACACAACATTGCATAATTCCCCATGCCTATCTGTGACTTGGATGCTATTAAATAACCTGCTCAGTAAACAAACTAAAAAAAAGAGAGAGCAGAATTAAAATTGATATGAAAATACATTACTTTTTTAAGATGGCTTGCCTTTGTCCCCCCGTCGAACTCCCTGATACAAATGGACAATGCATCACCATGGTTTGATGTCTCTGAAGTCTGGGCTCATTAAAAATCTTGAATTGGCGCCAGGAAGGGAGACAGAGATAAAAAGGAGTATAAAAGGATGACAAAAATTTATGGATGGCAAGTCACCACCTCTCCCTGGCATTTATAATAAACAAATGGTTTCTTTTTCCAATTTAAATTCCTCATTATACTGTGACTTTTTGAAAATGTGTTTTGATTTACCAATATTTTATCTGTAAAACTGTATAATTGATTAGATTTACATGGCTCTGATTTTAATACTGATCGCATTCCAAAAATAAAAAAAAAAGACTGAGGGGCGGGGTGGGGGGCAAAACAGAAACTCCTGAGGCCTATTTACATAAAACAAATGCACATATCAAATATCAAACACAGGAAATACAGAATAATTGCCCAAAACCATACAATCAGTTTTCATTTATTTTTGAAAGCGTTTCTTGAAGAGCTTCCAAAATGTGAGCAGACACACTTCCTGGTCCTGGATATCACAAAGCAGCCATCCATGCCGCATGGCTTTGCGCTGGTTAGGCTAACCCATGGGTATATCCCATCACAGAAATGTCAGTGTATCTGTTATGAGACCATGACATTTAGATCCAAGGTCTCCATTGTGACCTGCGGAAGCAGGTTTTTCACCTAATGCAAGTGGCCCTCTTACTTCAGCACTGCAATACTCTAGATGGTTCTGAGTGACATATATTTATCTGTGTGAATTGGTTGAAAAATACCAAATGCAGCATATTTTTCACCCAGATACTGTGACTTCTGGGTTCTGCATTTTATTTTTTTCAAAATTGATTGCGCTTGAAACTAGTCTGTATCTTGCATGTATTGCAAGAAGGGTCAAGATGTGGTTGAATGGAAAAATACTTTATTCAACTAAATAGGTAATGAAAACAAATAAATCTTAAAGTGTCTAGATACAATAAATTCCCAATAAGCAGCAACTCACACTCCAAACGTCAAGGGTGCAAGCCGTCTACAACCTGAGAATGACAACGTGTAAATAGACATTATTTCCATAACTTGATCTGATACATCTATAAGCTTATACTGTTGGAATACTAACACAGTGGTTTTATGCCTCTATTCCATGCACAAAGTGGTACATACTGTACAGTATAGCTTCCATTGTCTCAGAATGAAAATGAATATATATTAGCTCACTTCCTCGTGAGTACAATCAATTGTGACTTAGAATCACAGATTAATGATGACATCGTCTGCCCTTCCATTGATTCAAGTCTTTAATACCAAGCTGAATGATGCTCTTGAGTCTAATAGCTGCCACAAAGCATTCTAAAGCACAAGGCCATACCGCGTTGCTGTTTTTTTCTTGACGTTGTTCAGACATGGCAACAGAAGTTAAGCATACTCCTAGGTCAGGACATTTGACATTATTGTTCTTGTGCAATGAGATGCGCATCTAAGACTGCAAACAAGACGTGTGTGTCACAAGCCTGCTATGTCAAGGCCACAACACCTACAACCTAGCAAAATAATAAAGCCTGCAATAGTTAATTGTTGCCTTCTTGCATTAGCAGGGAACTCAGTCTCTCTGTATCTGTGTCTGTCTATTTGTCTCAGCCAGGGCATCCAGGCAAACTGGTGGACAGGGAGCCTTCATTACCGAGCGGCCACGTTCGGCCCACGCCGCAACTCGGATGAGGAATTACAAATGATATCATGACAATTTTTCACGCTCTTCAGTCCAGTGATGTTTTACCGACTCATTTGCTATGATACCTTGTTACAGATCCAGCTGTGAATCAGAGACTCATCGTAGCGCTCCGGGCAGGACCCCCGCTGCGGCTGACCAATGACCCGGAAGCCGATGGGAGATGCCTGCGCCTGCAGCATGTGCTGCACTGGCTAACCAGCAGGGTCCCGTCACAACGCCTCCCATACAAACTCACTTCCTCCGCAGATCACTCTGTTTTTAACAGATGAGTAAGCACCAGCCAAGTATTTTCTGATAAGTGAATTGCGAATTTTTTTTTTTTTAACCCCCCTCCCTTCCTCCCCCCATTTCTCGTGTGGGGTGGGGTGGGGAGGGAGAGAATGAACAGCAAGGCCTGTCTCTGACAGCCACACACACTATGGTTTGCCTGAAGGGTGTGTGTGTGTGGGGAGGGGGATTGCGGGTTGGTGAATCTTGGCAGTGCAGGGGAGATCTCATGTGGCAGGGTCACTGGATGGGTTAAGCAACAATTCAGTTGTGCGTTTTCTTTTTTTCTTTCTTCTTTTTTCTTCTTCTTTTTCATGAAATATGAATACTACTTACAGATTCCTGTTTCTACTGAAATGCAGTCAAAAACAACAAAGTCATGCAACAAAGTCATGCTCTCTCTTCATGTTGCAAAAATGCTGTTCTCCTGGGAGGATTTCCTTCTGCATAACATAAAGTCATAAAGTATATGTTTCACTAATTCACCTCTGTTATAAAATGGTTAAATTGTGATTCATTTTTAACAATAAAAATATACAAAACTGCAACAGGCGGTAAACAAATCCATTGCAAAAGTACAACAGATACATGAGCATTGCATATCTAATAAAACAACACCTGTTAATAAGTGACAACAAATCCCTGACAAATTTAAGTTGTCAGATGAACCCTGAACCCATTGGCCGAGTCGTTGACCCAGCAACGCTAGGTGCAGTTAGTGCACAGGACCCGATGGACTCCTCACATTTACCCAATCACAGGAAATGCTTTTAAGGTTTTTTTTTTTTTTCCTGTTCAGTTCACCCTGATGCCCACTTTCTCAGTTCATTTAACTGAATTAATGAGCGGTGGTCTCCGGAGCGACTTCAAAACACCACGCATTCGTTTCAGTACCAGCTCCATGTGTGAAGGGTGTGGAGGCATGAGACTGGAGGCATAACAGAAAGAATTCCTGAAGAGAGAGAGAAAAAAATATTTGATTTTAATAAGACAAATACAGGTCCAAACATACTTTTGCATTTATCTGTCATTGTGTTTTTGAAAAAAAAATACTGGTTCATTTTTCTACAGACAGTGGGCATAAATGTGACAGTTTAGAACAAAAAAAAGAAAAGAAAAGACTAAAAAAAAGCTTTGCAATTTGACTTGCATTTTTTTATAAAGAGAAAAAAATAGCCATATATCCCAAAAAGTGACAACTTAACATTAAACCCCACTAACTGCTATGAGAGCTAAAGATGAAGTTGACATGATTTTCTTGCCTTGCATCCCCCCCTTCTGTGCACACATTTGTGGTGACACAGACACAGACACACACACACAGCGATGGACGAGGGGACGGAGGCCCCGCTGGGGGACCACCAGCCTGGCAGAAACCCATAAGAGAAACATCTGTAGTCGGGCACAGACATGGCATGGTTCATGTGGGGACACAACAGTGATAATGGAGGGGAAAGATGTTCTTTTATCAGCCACTGAATTCATCTCTCTCTCTCTCTCTCTCTCTCTCTCTCTCTCTCTCTCTCTCTCTCTCTCTCTCTCTCTCTCTGTTCTTTTTGTCTTTTTTAGCTCCCAGGACCCCTTTGAATTACCTTTACCCTTCCATCAAAAAGACAAGGACAATATGCCGTCTTACTCGGCTGCCGTTCCCTGAATTGATGATGAGGTCATGCATAATTCATAGTGCTTTTTGCATGAATCTCTTCCCCCATCGCCCTTGTCAGTAACATGATCAACATTATAAAACACCCGTCTGCCCTGGGGTTTTCTCTCTCCCCTTCTCCCGGGCCTGCTCTGCTCTGCTCTGCTCTGCTTAGTAGAAACACTGTTTAGACAGAGGTACGCATTTGTATTGGCTGCTCATGCGGCCCATGAATAGTTAATGCAGGTTAACAATGATTGGGATGGGAGAACAGTTGGGGAGGCCACCACACAAAATGCCAGCAAGTTGTTGCATGAAAAGCGATTTGAAAAAAAAAAAAATCTCCAGATGTGGCAAGGTTGGCACTCGTGGGTATCATGCCTGCCTGGCGCATGTTAACAATATCTTAACAATATCTTGGTTTATGGCTAGAACAAATTCCCTTACCATCATCAACTTGAACTCAGTGTTACAACATTAGAACAAGAGTAATTCGTTGTACATGTTTCTATTAATGTGTGTGCAGGCATGTCATTAGTTGACAGATTAATAAGCACAGACACCTATGTACATGTGTGCACATATGGAACAGCCGTCTCGTTAAGCCAGTCAGGCTAGTGTGAGAAAGCCCGCTAACGCTATCGCCTCTGGTGTGCTCTCACAAACCCAGCCAGGACTCCGATCACACCATTTAAGGGGAAAATGAATTGAAACATGGATCCAGGGCAGGGCCATCCCCTCCCTCCCTTTCTCCCTCCACACACACACACACACACACACACACACACACACACCACCACCACAAGTGTTCATCACTCCATAAAAGCCCTTTGTGTTAGCACCTTTATGATATAAATACCCTTTTACCCTGGGCATAAGTAAGCTGCCTGTCAGCACAACATTTGTTTTTCATTTTTCACCAATGAAAGACTGTACAAAGTGGGGGAGGGGAGTTGAAGAGGAGGGAAGTGTGTGTGTGTGTATGTGTGTGTATGTGTGTGTGGGGAGGGGGGGGAGAGAATGGAGATGACAAGGCGTTAAAAATGTTCACCAACACTTACTATTTTGCCCTTCAGAAAATTTTAGCAGCTTAACAGATGGGGTTTAATTTGGCACCGGTTAAGTTTTCTGCCCAAGTATGTTTCCTCATATGCACCCACACCACACCACACACCCTTCCATTTTCTCTCAGGGTTGAGCTGGGACTGTAACAAAGAGCTCCAAATTTGTGAGCAGCACTATAGATGGTACAGTGGACTGACAAGTTTATATTCAGTTCAATTCAATTTATATTGTAGAGCACTCAAATACAGTACATTGTCTCGCAGCGCTTTACAGACAGTATGCTGTATATTATGTCTGCATATACAGTGTTGGGAGGGTTACTTTGAAAATGTATTTCGTTACAGATTACAGAATACATGCCCCAAAATGTATTTTGTAACGTATTCCGTTACGTTACTTAATATGAGTAACGTATTCTGAATACTTTGGATTACTTTTAATGTTATGCCTTTTTACAACTACATGAATGTAGCAATCACATCCTGCAAATTCTTGTTTGTTTTTATTAACAAATTGGCTGTTCAGCCCCAGTCTCCAATACATACGTTTGCAGTAGATGAGATATTAGGGTTTGTTAACGTAAGCAAGGATGAGTTATCCTAATGGGTAACATGGGCAGTATGCCCTCGGCCACTAGCTGGCTTCAGATTTTGAGATCAGAAAACTTTTTTTTATTATTATTTAGATGAGCTCAAAGTTTGTTTCCTTCTGTATTAACAGGACCTAACAAAACCAAAAAGCATTTTTCCAAACGTGTAACATTGCTTTTACGATTTTTGTGACGCTCCCTGAGTCAAATTGCAGGTAAGAGATAGAAGGAAGTTTATGCAGCTGCAGCACTCATTCATGCATTTGGAGGTTTCAGCCACTGAAATGGGCAACTTTCAAAAACTTTCAAGTGGAGATTTCTATAAACACGCATTTTCAGTCTATGGACAGAATGCGTAAATGTTATTTAGCTAAATTTATTTCTAATTGTGCCAGCTTTATTATTTAGTCCTTTATTATGTAGGCCTACTTGCTTATGATTATATGCAAAATTATATGCTGAGTGGGGTGCATTTCATTTGCTAGGCGCAGTTGTGTTATTGACGTCATCGTTAGGAGGATGTTTAATAGCGCTTACATACATTTGTTTGTCTTAGTTTCCAACAATGCGTGGAATTACCCAAATTAGAGAGAGGATAGCTAAACACGAGAAACTGTAAAATACCGCTGAGTAATCCCTTGATTTTTACAAAGTAACTGTATTTTAAATACAACTCATTTAAGCTGTAACTGTAACTGAATACAGTTACTCATAATTTGTATTCTGAATACACTATTCCGAATACATGTATTCCGTTACTCCCCAACACTGTGCATATATTCTCAATATATTTCTATTATCTGATAATAGTGATACATGTACCATAATTTGAACAGAAAGCGTATAATTACTTACAATTACCCATATATATAAATGTAAATACAGGAATCAAAGAGCTACTAACTGTACACATCTCTCATACATGTGCATGGCAGGGTTATATATTCTCAACATACTGTATTTCTATTGTCTGCTAATAGTGATAACATAATTTGAACAGAAAAGCGTATAATTACTTATAATACCATATATGTAAATGTAAATGCATGAATCAAAGAGCAACTAACTGTACACATCTCTCATACATGTGCATAAGTAGCTAGCATGCGTGGCTAGTCAGCTGGAGGTAAAGAGATGAAAGCGCATCTGCTCGACTGACATCCGGAGCTCCATAATTGAGCCTAGCGATGGCTTTGAGTGAGTCCAGTGGAGGCTAACTGATGCGGACACCAGGGACGTGGAAACATACAGTACCAGCGTTGTGGGAAACTAAGTGATCGTGGAGCACAGTGAGGGAGCTACCGGAGTGATGGAGCGAATGAATGAGGGTTGAGTGAGTGAGGAGTTTCTCTGAAGCTACTATACACAGCCCTGTTGTCGGGTCGCGGCAGGGCAGACTGAAATAGATATCACAACCAGACCCTCAAGACCCAGGGCCCCCTCAGTCCTGGAGGGCTCCGTGCACCACCCTCCCCCACCTCCACCCCCCACTTGCGGTGCATGGTGGTGGCAGCATAGTCAGCGAAGACCCAGTCCCTATAGTCTAGAGGCCGAGAGGGCCCAGGAGAGGAGTGGAGTGTAGTGGTCTGGTCTGGTGTGGGTGGGGTGTCACCCCAGGTGACGCTGATGCGTCCTAATGAGCGGCCCTGCTGTCACGGCGCGTGTTCCCCACTTTTACACTTGTAGGATCTGGCAGCCACGCAGACCTGACGGAGTCTCCGTCCGTGCGTTCGTCCGTCCGTCTACCGGGTTACCAGGGGCCCCTTTGTAAACACATCAGCAGTGCTGCTGCTTCTGATGCTCTTGGTACCGTCTCCGCCACCGCCGATGCTGCTACTCCTGCTCCGGCACGATCGCATGTCAGCCCACGCACTCCAAGATACAGCAGCAAACAAACACACACACACAGACACACACGCACTACGCCATGGGTGGAAGTCTCACACAACAGGCTGGCATGAACTCTCTGGTCGCCAAGCACACAGGAGAAAGAGTTCAGTGACCTGAGATGACACATTCTCACACAGTCTGGGGACCTTGGGAAAAAAATGTAATCCTTTGAGTGGGAGTTTTGATAACACACAAACACCACTGTTTAAGTTGTCTATGTGTTGTACAGATGGTTATCATTGGCCCTTGTCACATCTCTTCAAGTAGAAATGGTATCAAACATGTTTTAGATAAATATTGGCGCATTAAGTGTAGACAGATTTAGCTAAAGCCAAATTGTAAGAAAAGAAAAATGTGTTGCTTGTTGGGAAGACTTGGACTAGGAAGGGTTCTGATGAAGGGATGTGTGTTCCTGCGACATCACTTCCTCTGCTGGCGTTCTGAGAACATCTCAAGAGGCTTTTCCTTCTATTCAGAACATTCCTTCTGGGCATCTTTCTGGAAAATAGCACAAAGGTTTACCAAACATGGTTGCAGCCACGGCGCCAATTACTGTTAATATACATCAAATAGCTTTTTTTCCCCCCTCTGCTGGGCAAGGCAAAACCGACTGATCACTCCAATAACGCCAGCTGTCAGTCTGCACTCGGGCCGAGCGGTGCTGCTCAAATAATTAGTCCACACTTGGAAAATTAAACAGGGATTTTAAAAGGACGGGAAATGACAGGGGAAATATGTGCCTTGCCTCAGATGACCTGGCTACTGGACTGGACGGCCTGGCCGGTAGAACAAGACTGGGTCACACCACCAGTCCAGTTTGGGTAAACATACTCAAGCATATATGCTTTTGTCTGGTGGTAATATACACATGTTTGGGTCTCACACACACACACACACACACACACACACACACACACACACACACACACACACACACACACACACACACAGAATGAATGAGTATGTGATAAGGATCAGCAGATTTGAAAGGCTTTTTTTGTCCAGTTGTGTTTGTGTTTTATGATATCAAAGATAACTCTTTTCATTTGCGCAGTGCCGTTATGAAAACATTCAAAGACTTTGTCTGTCCTCATTAAACTGACCATTGTGAATGAAAGACGTGCCTTTTCACACGGTGTGTAATCATCATACACACAGATCTTTACGCGAATAACCACTGCACAGTAAGTTCACTAACCTCACCATTCTCATTCTGGATGGCAGATAGAGACTTAGGCTGCAGTAGGCCTATATATTTTCAACAATGTGAAATATAAGCATATTAACATGACATTTAAACATCTACCGAAATCCTGTGATTGTAATGCATACCCTAAGAGTTCCCTTCTTCTCAAATCGTATTCAGCTATTTCCATAATCAGCGATACCTCTTCCTAAGTCCATCGCGAAAGAACAATAACATGTGCATGAACTGAATAGGTGTTAAAAAACAATTTTGCATGACATTGGCATGTGTCACACACACATACTGACACACACACACACACAAACACACTGGACAGTTAATTTGAATAATTGAGAGGAGAGACTAAACATAGTAGTAAAAGTGTGACACACACACACACACACACACACACACACACACACACACACACACACACACACACACACACACACACACACACACACTGGACAGTTCATTTGAATAATTGAGAGGAAAGCCTAAACATAGTAGTAACAGTTCCACGATCTGCTTACCAAAGGCTGTGAAGTGAAATGTCTCACAGTGGAGAATCAGTGTGTGACAGATTCTAAGTAAAGATACGAGGGGTTCATGACCTAGGTGTGAAGTCACGGGCAGTTCAGAAGGGCGCTTGCCTGGCCATAAGATGACACTGACTTCCGAAAGGGGTGAGGGGGAAGGGGGGTTCGGTCGATGATGCTACTGCACAGCTGTCTCTCAAGAGAGGAGAGAGGAGAAGAGGGAAGAGGAGAGAAGACAGGAGAACACCTGGGGTTCCATGTGTACACAAGGGGTTCCGTGTGTGTACAATTCCTCCTCCTCTATACAATTCAACTGTCTGCCTCAAGGTTTCTCTCTCATGCACACACACACACACACACACACACACACACACACACACACACACACACACACACTGTATATTCACACACACACACACACACACACACACACAGCAGTACTATAGTGGGGATTTGGAGGAGCACTGGCGAAGTACACACATACAGTAGATGTAAACACTTACAGTTTCTCTATCATGCACACACACACACACACACACACACACACACACACACACACACACATACTGTATATTCACACACACAGCAGTACTATAGTGGGAATTTTGGAGGAGCAGTTGAGATACACACATGGAAGTAAGCACTTATACAATTCAACTTTGTGCCTCACAGTATCTCTCTCACGTATACAGACACACATACATACATACATACAGTACATACACACACACACACACACACACACACACACACACACACACACACACACACACACACACACAGCAGTACTATAGTGGAAGAGAGGAAGGTAACAACATTGATGACAAGAGGTGGATGAGCTCCATATCATAGGCCTAGTGTTTTTGTGTCATGTGCAATGACACTGCTTGCCAGTCTTTCCCACAAGTGGGTGAATGATGTATATTATGCACTTTGTACATTTTTATACAGACCTCAACCAATCTCATATTCATAGATATGAAAAACACCGTCTTTCACTACATTATCCTAACGCCCATACCTCTCACTTTCTCTCTCACACTCACACACACACGCACAAACACATAAAGACACACACACACACACATACACACACACACACACACTTACACACACCCTCACTCACACACACACACACACACACACACACACACACACACACACACACACACACACACTTACACACACCCTCACTCACACACACACACACACACACACTGTAGCACTGGTGGGGGCAGACAGAGTAGGCGCGGCGGCTCATCTGTGTGGAGCCAGCTGGCTGTGTCTCCCCGGGCTCCTAGCTCTGTGTGTGTGTGTGTGTGTGTGTGTGTGTGTGTGTCTCCCCGGGCTCCCGGCTCTTTCGCCCCCCGCTGGGCGCAATTGAGAGCTGCAGAGGCGCAGTGGCTCACGGCCGAGCTGCCACCCCGGCCTGACAGACAGTGTCAATCTGCAGACCCCGCTCTCAGACCCAACACCCACCTTCCCCCACCACACACACACACACACGCACAGCGATCCCAACCCCCCAGCTCTGAAACCCATAGTATACATGAGGCCTGGAGGCTGTCATACACACACACACACACACACACACACACACACACACACACACACACATACACACACACAAATATACACACGTGTTAAAGCCCAAGCATACATATTCACACATCGTTTGTTTAACACACCTGCTTCCTGCATGTACAGTGCATATATCACTTTCATTCATGCAGAATACAACAACCCAAAGGAAAAAAAAGAGGAAGAGTGCAGACTACCTGTTTTCAACATAAAAGAGGAAATGCTTCCTCACCAACTCACACACACACACATGCAAACTCATTCACCCACTGACAAACATGCGCACACTACACACACATACACTTACTCACACACATAGACACACACGCACACACACACACACACACACACACACACACACATGCCCACACGTAACCACAAACACACTCGTGGTACACACACACACACACACACACACACACACACACACACACACACACATACCCACACATAACCACATATCCACACCTTTTGCTCTCTTTTCCTGAAAAGCATCCCCCAGCTTCCTCTTGTGCCATGCACACGTCTCAACCGTCTGATACATTTGACAACCAGCTAAAATGCAGGCAGGGGGTGTAGTCTTCAGTTCCCACTGACACACATACAGACACACACACATACACAGAGGCACACACAGAGACACACACACGCACACACACAGACACACACAGAGACACACACACACAGTTATAGACACACGAACACACACACACACACACACAGGCCGCCTGGGCCCCTGTCTCTGGCGAGGCAGGCGTAATTGGTGATGATGGGAAGAGACGCGATCCTCATGAGCCCTGTGACAAAGGGCTGCCAGAGCCACCAACAAAGGGCTTGCCCCGGAGAGGGGCATCTTCAGAGAGGGCCTGGGGCAACAACAAAGGACTTTTGCCCCGGAGAAGCACATCTTCAGAGACGGCCCAGGGCAACATCAAAGGCCTTCAACAGTCTTAGCAATGTCAGCGTCATGCCACAATCTCACCCCGCCACTCACACACATCTCAGTATTTCTCTCTCTTTACTAAATATGCTCACCGTCATGTAACATTTGCTTTTTCTCTTCTGTCACCAAAATTCATGTCATTTTCTGTGTGAAAAAGGAAAATGATAAAAATGTAATGTTTCTCTACAGTGATACGGTAGAGCACTGGGGACTAAGTGATGAGTGTTTGTGAATTTGGGATAAAAGCTGGAAGCCTGAGCCAGAGCTTCAGTGTTAATTGTGGTGAATGTGTCAGACCCCGAGAGGAGAGGAGAGGAGTGTGAGAGGAGAGGAGAGGAGAGGAGCAGAGAGTCCATCTGTACAACTAACACTGCAACTGACGGATACTAAACTCTTACTCCCAACATCCCTTTGCCATCTTAGACATAGGCCATTTCTTAATATCTGCACTTTTTTCTACTTGCGTTCTCGTGGACTTGTGAAACGTCGTAAAGTACTGTTCCAATTCAAAATTTATTCAAGTGCACATAAAATTCACGGATGTTTTCTCGAATCATCCATTTTTTCGAGGATCCATCAGATGGTGACTTCTGAACTCTTCAGGACCATTATTTCCCATAATGCACTTCGACACAGATTTTTAAGGAAATATGCATGGCAGAGCTCAATGCAACGATTGACCATTTTTATCTTAAACTAATAATGAAAAAAAAAAAAAAAATTTAATCAAACGAGAAACGTTGACTCTTATGTCTGTAAACATGGATATTGTAACCAAAAAGTGTATCTGTGGTGAGATACAATGTTTGTACCAGCTAACATGGCTCCTACCAACCACCAGTGAAGTAACCGAGGGCCCCACTGTCTATGGCTGGATAGGAACATGTTTTGGGGCACACGTAGACAGCTTACCCCCTGTGACAAGAACTCCACAGTCTCAAACTGCAGATTCAGTGCGCTGAGTCCTCGCATTCCTGAAAGTTTGTACTACAGATCTCAACTTCTCAAGTTCGAACTCGCATGTAAGGAAATCCAATCTCTTTGTATTGAGAAACGGGCATAGTCTCTCTTCTTATTACAAGCATACTGTATGACTTATGGTCAGTCCACCACAGTATACACACACACACACACACGCACGCACACACACACACACACACACACGCACGCACACACACACACACACACACACACACACACACACACACACACACTCACACACACACACACACACACTCACACACACACACACACACACACACACACATACACACACACACACACACACAATATATGCCAGAATGTATGAATGAAGAACATACTGTAAAAAAGTGACAGAACAATGGTTGTACCCTGAATGAAATGTTCCTCCTCCAACAAGCTGAGGAGACTTCAATGACGTGTTTTCTTCATCAAAACAACAGCTGAGGAGAATTAGATGACGTATTTTCTTTTTTCGTTGTCTCATTTCAGACTTTCATTTATGCGTAACTGGAGACCGTTCTTGTGCAGTTTCAGTGTTTTTCTGGAAAACCTTGGTAAGATGTCTACTTATAGAACCGCACTGTGCTGAATACAAAATATTGTGTTATTGTTCTCGTAATCAACTAGTCTAAGAGGTACAGTAGTCAGTTGCTGTCCATGGATCCCCAAGAGAAGGCCAGTTCTAGGCATAGGCGAACTAGGCGATTGCCTAGGGCACCAAATATCAGGGGGCCTCACAATACATGTATTTGTGTTTTTCTTCGGTTTTTCACTTGTATGGAAAATGGGGGGCAAACCTAAATCTTGCCTAGGGCAGAGAAAAGGCAAGAACCGGCCCTGCCCAAAGACACAAGATACATAACAGGAAACTAGATTTACTGTACAAAACAATAAATGAGAAAATTGTAACATTTCATCCTGCTCAGACTTGTGGTTTTGATCCCAGTGACTCATGACAGGATTTGGGGGTTGGATGAATTCCATTGTAGAAGCCTTAAGTAGTTCCTAGTAAAATCTGAATGACTGGTATTGCCTTACATTAGAGTTAATGGGCTGTAAGAGGCATGACTGTGAGTATGAATCAGATAATTGTTTGTATTGCACCCATTTTTTAAAATCACTTCCAGTTTGCGTGACACCCTCTCTGAAAACAAGGTCTTATATTTTAGACATGTAGAGCACCATAACAGTGGTCATGTAGGATTTGGCTGTTTTAGACATTTTAATACTTTTATTTGGATGTCAACATAGGGGAGGGATTACAGATCCAAACACTGCAGGTTTGAACATGTATAATCAAACATGACATGCTTTTTCAATTATCAGTGCAGCACTATTGACTATGGGTAGATGTAGGCTAACATCTTCTAGGCTTCGAGTCTTTGCACTAGGCCCTACCTAACCCAGACAGTTGCAGTCCACACTGAACAAGTTTATGTATAGGCCCAAGGATCCCAAACACAAGAACAACCAAATGACAGTGGAAGCCAGTGTCCATGATATTCTCAACCAGTGTCTGATATTTTAGCATCTTAGAATGAAAACAAGTGTCCATGTAAAGATCAAAGCAACAGCCTATTTCAACAATACACAGGCTTTACAGATACATTACAGGAAATTAAATGAAATTTACAGTACAAAACAATTAATGAGAAAACTGTATCATTGCATCCTGCTCAGACCTGTGTTTTTCATCCAAGTGATTCATGACAGGATCTTGGGATTGGATGAATTCCAGTGTAGAAGCCTTTCCATGTAAGTAGTTGCTAATAAAATGACTGGTATTGCCACACATTAGAATTAATGGGCTGTAAGAGAACTGTGAGTATATGTCAGATAATAGTTTGTATTGCACCCATTTTTTTTTAAACTCACTTCTAGTTTGCGTGACACCCTCTCTGAAAACAAGGCCTTATATTTTGGGCATGTAGAGCACCACAACAGCGGTCATGTAGGGTTTGGCTGTTTTAGACACCCCCCCACACACAGGCACACACACACACACACACACACACACACACACACACACAGAAACAGACACACTTGTGGTCACTCCTGCCACAGTCCAAATGATATGCCTCCTGGGCTGGTCTGACTCGAGCTGGTGCCACACCACTTATCATGTATAATTCCCTAAAACAAACCTCCCCAGCGAACACCCCACCCCGCCAACACACACACACACACACACACACACACACACACACACACAGAGTTCTTCACCCACATACACACTCATACACATATACACTTTGCCCATTTCAACCCCCACTCTTCCCCCTTCCCCCTCTTTTTAACAAACAGAAAAAGGTCAGATCTCAGAGATGTGACTTTCATGCATGTTTCATGCTGGGTCGTCACTTTCAATTTCCCCAAACCTATTCTGTCATATAACCATCAATACAGCATTTTGTGTGTGTGTGTGTGTGTGTGTGTGTGTGTGTGTGTGTGTGTGTGTGTGTGTGTGTGTGTGTGTGTGTGTGTGTGTGTGTGTGTGTGTGTGTGTGTGTGTGTGTGTGCATGTGTCTGTGTGTGTGTTCTCCTTGGGCTCTAGCCACTGTGTGGGTTGCTTCTCTTACCACTGTAGAGATAGAGTGTTATTTGTGAAAAAAATGCTTTTAATACTGTGTGTATGTGTGTGTCTGTGTAGATGTGTTTGTGGGTGTGTATTCTCCAGAATCCACTATCTCTTTGTTCCTGTCGACATTTTTTTATATTTATAGATGTGATACTAAATGTGTGAATGCATTCTGCACAGTTGCATAATGCTGCACAAACAAAGGTTACATCTTGGAACATTTTCAGATCTTTTCTTTTGCACTATAAAATGTGTGGAAAGTGAAGTTCATTTAAACACCAAAGTTCATACACAAAATTTTGCATTTTCACTTTAACCACTGCCAGCAGCAGAAGAGTTCATTCACATAGGCTACCCCTACTCAGTAAACGTAGCACTTGGGGCTTTTTGAGTCTGACTCTGACAAATTTCTTCGACACAAGCCACGGGAATCCCCCTCTAAGCACACAAAATAACTGTCGCTTCCTCTTGCAGCTCAGGGAAAAAGGTGAAGAGATCTTTAACTCTGTGGTCCAAATTAATGGAGCGTGAAATGTGGCCATGCAGGGGTATTAAGTCGCAGGTGACACAGCCGGCATGGGCCTTGTGTTGAGATCTAAGTGAGTTGTGGTGTAACTGCATGTGACTAGTGACGGTTTGTGACCTTTCACCAGGCCACTGCTATCCGTTCCAATTAGGGTAGAGTGGAGTGGAGTACGCATGCAGGGACCACACCAGCTACAATAGCTGGTTAAGAGGGACACGGCAGATACTGTAGCTTACTGTACGTAATCCACGCATGCACACACACACACACACACACACACACACACACACACACACACACACACACACACACACACACACACACGCATTATAGCATAGATAGAAGCATCTACAGTATGTCATGACAAAGACAAGACATACACACATCCACATAGAGATACTGTAAAAATAAATATACAGAATACAATTGTGCAGCTGTCATTGAAGAGTGAAAGTGTAGTGATGTGCAGGATGCAGTTAAAACAGGAAAAGTACCCTCTGCTTCAGTGGCAAGAGATTTTGGATAAAGATAAAGATAAACAAACAGTCCACACACACACACACAGAGAGAGAGAGAGAGAGAGAGAGAGAGAGAGAGAGAGAGAGAGAGAGAGAGAGAGAGAGAGAGAGAGAGAGAGACCAACCATACCAGATACCAAGTACAGGTTTAATAAATAGGAACGGTTAACTGAAGTTCAGTGCTGCATGCCTATTTAGAGAAATAAAAAGCCTCAAACAAAAGAATCTGAACACACAGCACGATGTGTGCAAATGTGGCATGGACAACGACCCTAATCAGCTAGTGTTGGCTGATATTGTTCTATTTCATTAACATTGTAACAAAATGTATGCTAGTGTTGGTATTCCTAGTGTTTTAAGTTTCTCAATTTCTGCATGTTTTAATATAATTAGGTTAATTATAATATATATATTTTAAAAAAGCCATGCTGTGTGACAGGAAATAAATGAGACAGAGAACTAGGATGAGACTGGGATAAAGGTACACCACCCAGATAATTGATTGAAAACGCAACATACTGTAAACATGGTCCTTCTTCAGTAGACGATAAACATGCTTTTTTTTTAAATCTACTATTTGTGACTCTCTTCTCAATGCAATGTCTGCTAATCTTAATCTGAAACACTTTCTGCAGCAGATTCAGCTGCATGATATCCCACAGCCAGTGTGAGGATGTTTCATGCAAAGTCACATAAGGCCACTAGATGGAGACATTTGCACACTCTATAGTACACAGAAGTAGTTCAAAAGAGCCAGTCCATTGAGCAAGCTCATTTTCTCTGAACTGAACTTGAACACATTTAAATACAAAACATGAACATAATCTTGTGTGTGTGTGTGTGTGTGTGTGTGTGTGTGTGTGTGTGTGTGTGTGTGTGTGTGTGTGTGTGTGTGTGTGGGAGAGAGAGAGAGAGAGAGAGAGAGAGAGAGAGAGAGAGAGAGAGAGAGAGAGAGAGAGAGAGAGAGAGAGAGACTATTTCATCTGCAACAAAGGTTACTGCCTTAATTATGAGGAGCAAAAAAGACATCCTCTGGGTTATGTATTTGAAAAGATAAGCATATGAATAGTCCGTTGTTTTTCTTTTTTTGTTTTGTTTTTACAAAACTGAACTGGCATTCCACAATATGGCATACCGACTATAGATTATGATGGCATTATGGTCAAATGTTGTCTTTTGTATGGATCACATCGGTACATGAATACCACTAGATGACTATGAAATATTCTGACCTCTTTCACCTAAAAGAAATTGGGAGCTAAATAACAGAAATCCAATCTGTTTGAAAATAGCATAATCCCGAATCTGATCATAACCACAATCTCAAATATTGCTACTTTTGCAGTTACAATCTGTAACAATCTTATTATTTCACACCAGTGAGAATCACCATGGAGACAAAAAGGAGCATTTCAATAACTTGTGATCGAATGATGAAATAAGCAAAATGTCAAAATCATCGTGGTAAAACAGAGCTCAGTATATGTAAAGGAAAAAACAACCAAAACATGTTGTGTTGAAATTTCCTTTCCTCTCTAGGTAATGACTTAATAGCTAACTTTGCATGCAATGGAGGCCCAACAACGAAGTCCTGTTTTGATGAGAACGTCAAACCTCTGAGAAGCAACCTTCATTTGATGTGGCAAATAAACCTCTGCCTTTCATAGCGGAAAGTGCCACTACACTCCCAAGTCTTTATCAGAGCTTCATCGGTTGTGGAGGTTCACGTGTGCAATGCATTCTACACTTGAGATTAACTGCACTTTCACCCTGACAAAGTTCAGCAGCCCTTCACAACAGACCTTCACCTTCACAATGCATTCAATGTTTCCAACCACTTTTTTTTATCATACAATTAGATTTATGCTAATGATTGGGATGAAAACGGTTCTCATGCCTGACTCTGTTGGTTTGCATGAGTGCACCTTTACCTCAACATCCTCGTTGCTTCAATAAATAGGTCAACAGCGGCAGCAAGACTTATTGTGGCCTGTGCTACAAAAAAAATTATATTTTTGAAACTTTTTGGCAACCGCAGAGAACATTGTCTTCAACAAGAGTTCTAGATCTGACAACATCCAGGATTTAAAACAGTTAACACACACACACACACACACACACACACACACACACACACACACACACACACACACACACATGTTATAAACACCAACTCCAATGACAAGCATTAATCTTTGCTTCCTCCCCGTTGGTTCTCCCCGACTCATTACTAACCACAAAGAGCTGAAGTTGAAAACATGCTTTCCTAAGCCAAGCGCACAGGACTTCTCTGTGGTTGGGTGTAAATGGCATATCATTTCAAGTGCATCTGTCTGTGTGTGTGCGTGTGTGTGTCTGTGTGTGTGTGAGTGTGTCTGTGTGTGTGTGTGTGTGTGTGTGTGTGTGTGTGTGTGTGTGTGTGTGTGTGTGTGTGTGTGTGTGTGTGTGTGTGTGTGTGTGTGTGTGTGTGTGTGTGTGTGTGTGTGTGTGTGTGTGTGTGTGTGCGCGTGCGCATGTGTGTGAGTGAGTTCAGGCACATTCAGTAAGCAGGATCCGGGCTGGTGGGTGTCAATTTGCCTTCCCTTTTCTCTATGACTATGACATCAACTCACTCATCAACTCTCCCTCACTTCTCTGACAGACAGCAAAGGGAAAGGTCTTCTGCATTACTCACCTCCTCTGTACTTCACTGCACCAACCACCTGCTGGTAAGAGCTATCACATGGAGGGGAACTCTGTGAAGAGACTTTTGTTGTTTTATTTTAGTTATGTTATACTGTAATTAAATTGATTATTTCATTTATGGATGATTTATTTCAAGGTATAAATAGATCTATTTTCTGTGGGTACAAGTTTTGTGATTGATATTGTGGTCATGAATTTAATTGTTATCCCTGTTGTTGTTGATGATGATGAAGTTAAGGATGATGATAGTGATATTTGACAGACAGTATTGTATGTATTTTAATGTGTCTGTAAAAGGTTATTCCATTATGATATTTGATCTTTATTGATATTTAGCACTTGGCTTCTTATTCAGTTTTTTGTAGAATGGATTTGGCCGAATTCTGACACCTACCCAAACTTGGAATGATTTCTTATGTGTGATTAGGAAGGATTAATTATTGTGTATAATACTTAAATTGAGGGATGATAATTGTCATTGTTGAACTACAGATGTTCATATATACTCACTCTACCTACTGTGTTTCAGAATGATGATGACCTCATTGCCACTGACCACTGCTTCTGTAAACCACAGCCAATCAGGAAATTCCACTCCCTGTGATGTATTCACCTACAAGGAGGTGGCTCACATCATCTTCCCCATCTTCTACACCATTGTGTTCTTTATCAGTCTCCTGGGCAACAGCTTGGTGCTCCTCATTATTTGCCAGCGCCACCAGAAGCTCAATGCCACCACAGTGTACCTGATGAACCTGGCGGTGTCCGATGCCCTCTTTACCCTGTCTCTTCCAGGCCGCATCACTTACTACATCCGCGAGTTCGATTGGCCGTTTGGCGAGGTGCTGTGCCGCATCACCGCCGTGCTCTTTTATTCAAACACGTACGCGGGCATCGCCTTCATGACCTGCATCAGCCTGGACCGTTATCTGGCCATGGTCCACCCGCACCGGGCCCTGGGTCTGCGGAAGGTCCAGACGGCTCGGCGGGTCAGCTGTCTGGTGTGGGCCATCGTGCTGATGGAGACGCTGCCGCTCCTCTTCAGACAGATGACGAAAGAGTCACAGGGCCGCCACACCTGTATGGAGTACTTCAACCTGGATGCGTCACCCATTTTGCCCTACCTGCTGTTACTAGCCTGCGCCATCGGATTTCTCTTCCCCCTGGGGCTCATTATCTTCTGCTACAGCCGCATCAGCCTCAAGCTGTCCCGAACCGCACGCCTCAACCCGGTCATGGATCGCTCGGGCCGTGGCGTCCGGACCAAGAGCATCATCCTGGTCATCCTGGGAACATTCATGGTGTGTTTCAGCCCCTACCACATCACCTTGATCCAGTTCATGGTGCGCACTCTCCTGGCAGAACCCACCTGCGACGACTTGAAGGGTTTCAAGATGGCGCTGCAGGTGACTGTGTCGCTCATGAATCTCAACTGCTGCCTGGACCCCCTAATCTACTTCTTTGCCATTAAGACGTACAAGCGGCGCGTGGTGAGCTTCTTCAAGATTCGCCTGTCCACCACCCACACCACCAAGAGTGTGGCAGAAAACAGCAGCAGTAACACATGAATAGATAGCCTAGCATAGCCACCTGTTGCTCTGTGGTCCTCTGATGCCTGTATCAGTATGAGTAGACTATGTGATGGTGCTCACAAGCTTAATGATCAAGCTGATCACAGCCCTCTAGTCATGTTCTTCTCAATATCTAGAAGGGCATGCTGATATTCCTGTGGGTTACATGTGAATACACAGTCACACACCACCTACCAGATAAATGATTAAAAGGACAACAAACTGTAAACATAGTCCTTATTTTTCAGTATAAACATGTCAATGCAGAGTCACACACCACCTACAGGATAAATGATTTGAAGCACAACAAACTGTAAACATGTTTTTTTCTCATGTTTGGACCCTAATCCTGTTTAATACCTTAACCAATTCACTATAAGTTAACTGGATAATCTAGATATCTATGTTTGCCATAAATATAGCCCTTTTTTTCTTAGTATAAACATCTTGCTTTTATTGCCTAGACCCTAACCCTATTCCAAGCCTTAACCTCTAAACCTTTGTTTAGTTATCAGTGCTTAGTTGTGCAAGTTATCCCTGTGTACACTGTAAATAGGGGTACAATACAGGGTCTGGGTGTGTGTGTTGTCAGGGGTACAGTTACTGTATGTGTTGTCACCGGGGTCAAATTAATATGGAGGTGAAGGATCATCTGATGCTATGAAATGTATGAGGCAGACATGAAATGTAATGTATGTAAGAGATATACATATGAAACAGCTGCGAAACTGTACTGAGTTTTGTGTAAAAGTCTTTTTGTATATAATAAGATTACCAGTGTGGTATGAATAAGCTGTAAGGTATTTTTTTTTTTTTTTTAAGATGTAGAATCCCACTTTGTGGTACCACTATGTGAACATGAAGTGATGTGTTTGTGTTTAGCAAATTATTATGACAGAGATTCTGAAATCTCTAACATGCATGTCATGTGCATACACATGCACACTCTCTCACATACACTTTTCCTTCAGTTTTACTATGAAATATATCTAGTCTAGTCTTTAGTCTGTAATAAAAACCATGCATGCTTCACTGTTGCTCTCGTGGTGCAGAGAGAGGATAAATACAAACAAAAAGGGAGAAACAGAGGGATGCAAAGACATGCATCCCTGTTACTCTGTTCAAAAAAAGAACGTCTTCTAGACTTGGTTTAAATGCTTGTTTTCATCTGCTGTTATTATTAAAGTATAGCATATGGACACCTAATGAGATGAGCTTTTAAAAATGTCATCTAGATTGCAGATGATCAGACAGCCATTTGTGGAAGCAATCACTCTCCAGCAAGGCATGTAATTGTATCTGCACTGATTACATTTGTGACATCTACTCTACTGTGTTTGCCACATTCATATGCTCAGCACCACATGACTGCAGTGTTCAGTATATGGACTAATCTGCTACTGTAAAACTCAAAAAATTGATAAAATATAAAAAGTGTTGTTTTTCGTGTTATTTATTGTTTTCATGTTCTATATTGATCCCATATGATTCAATAATGACTCCTGGGAAAAGGCTTTGGACCCAGTTGACATGCACTCCAAATTTTCTCTTAATAAACAAGGTCTTGATTTTGAATCTTGATAAAGAACATTTGACGCAAAACAAAAAACATCAAAAGCAGGTTGCAATAGTAAGAGGACTCAGAAAGAGGAACCTTTCTTACATCTTTATCACCTTTTTCTCAGAAAAACTGAGCGCAATTTCACTGCCTGAAAAGGTCTGTCATCACACAACATAAAAGAGCCATTTCATGCCGTAAAAACACAACCTTTCACCACATGGACCTCTGATGCCAACAGGGAGTGCGTGTCTCTGTGTGTGTGTGTTTTCTGCACATCTTTTTGTGTGTGTGTGGGCATGTGTGTGTGTTTGTGTGTGTGTGTGGGAGTATGAGAGATAAAACCTGACTCCGTTTCTCTTCCTGCTCCCTTCCACACAACAAAAGTAACTACAGGATATCCATGCCCGCATTCTGAACGCTGTACATGTGCGCTGGGTGAAGGCACCCACAGGTGGTCCGTTGCAGTGCCTCACACACACTATATTTAGAGCTCCCTAAATGTGTGCCATAACATGCAGAGCAAAGCATTATGGGTATGGGGAGATGGTAGGATAGGTGCTGTATGTGGGGTGTAAGTTTATATTCATGCATTTGGAAGCAGTGCAACAGCGGCGGGCAAACTAAGGCCCAAGGGCCACATACAGCTCGTTGGGATATTTCATCCGGCCCGAGAAGCCTTCCCAAGATAGAATAATTTCTCATTTAGTCAAGGTGAATTAGATAATAGGCCTGATTTATATGTGAGCATCTGGAGTTGTGTGTGTGTACATATTTTATGTACATATCTGTTTTCCTTTAAGGACTATGGCCGGTATTGTCCCAGGTGCTCAAAAAAGTGGTGAGTGCAGGCTGAAATGCGTGGGGCTAAGCACTTTTTTGGACTTAAGCCCGTGGGAGAATACTGGCCTATATGAGTGTAGTTGGATGGGTAATGATGGCCTAATGAATTTGTAGTTTTGCATTGGCTTCAGGGTACTTGTGTGTCTTAGGGGGTGCCACATGCGGTATTGGTGGGTTGGTGAGTGGGCGTACAAGCACACTTGTTACTATGAGTGTGGGGGTGTGCATATAGCACACACACCTGTTACATCCTACAAGTCTCTACAAATGGCTGTGTACACAGATGTGCCTCTGCAAGTGTGCCTTTCAGTGTGTATGTGTGTGTGAGTGTGAGCAAAGTGCTAAGTATCTGAGCATCAGTTATGCATTCCTACTGTCTACTTGTGCACTCTTGTTTAAGCAGTACTGAGAATCTCTGAAGTTGTGCAATTTAATGAGAACCACAGAGCTCTTGCAATCCTCGTTTTTAATGTTCCTAAGGGTATAGCATATACACACACACTCTCTCTCTCACCACAAACCCTCTGCTTTGTGTCTTGCTACAGATGACATGATAAAGGTAGGGGACTATGAAGAAATCTCACAAAGGTGAGCGCCAACTTGGCAATGCAAACCTAACTCAAAGAAGCTTGGAAACTGAAGCTCTGCAAATACGTTTTTCTTTTCTTTTTTTCATGATTTTCTTTGAAGGAGATGACTGTGAAGTTGTAGATCCATGCCATGTACAAACTGACAAACTGAAAATGTCCCCGCTGTTCATGTTTCTTATATGCTTGCAATTATGTGTGTGTGTGTTAACATTTTCCCCATGAAGTGTGTACAGCTCCATTTCATTCAGTAAACTATGAGGGGATAAGATAGAGGAATACAGCTCAACACAATACCACTATAAACACACAGACCATTTATTTACAAACAAATAAATACTACAGTAATGTGTTGAGTTTTCTCACAACTGGGTTGAGTGAGATAACAATCAAATGTCAACTTTGCAGAGTGTAGCTATTCTGTTGAATCATTATCTCTTGGAGTGCAGTGCAGCTAACACTGTATTATCCAACATAAGATACACAAGTCAGCCTTTATGGTTAGGTCAGGTCTTAAGTCACAGTAACTTCCAAAAGTTCTTGTAAAAGACATTTTTCTTGGTCTGAGTCCATCATCCCAATAAGGAAATTCCCCCCTAGTGACCTTTGAGATAAAACTGGTTGACCCATCGAGATCTGAGAAAAGACAGATATGATTATGACTGTACAAGAGTGGCTAACCACACATGTGGTCTGTATTCTTTGAGGTGAGGGTAATACCAATCCAAAAATTACCTCAATTTAATTACTCGTTGTCTCGCTGTTCTGTCAATAACGGTGTGTCATTTGGGTCAGACTGAAAGTAATTCAAACTAGAAAAGCGCTCAGAGAGTGCAGACCTCCGCCAAGACCATATGGTCAGAGATGGTGTTCTGGGTCACCAATCGCCACCAAAATCGAATCAGTTCCTCCTTGTCCCAATGCACACGTTGTCCGAAAATTTCATCCAGATCCGTGCAGTACTTTTAGAGTTATTTTGTACACAGACAGACACACACACACACACCGGTGAAAACATAACCTCCTTGGAGGTAACTAGAAAAGCGCTCAGAGAGCACAGACCTCCATCAAGAAAAATGTGGTCACAGATGGTGTTCTGGATCACCGATCGCCACAATAAGTTTTGCCTTATCCCAATACACACATTGTCTTAAAATTTCATCCAAATCCATGCAGTACTTTTCGAGTTATGTTGTACACAGACAGACAGACAGACAGACACACACACACAGACAGACACACACCTGCGAAAACAAAACCTCCTTGGCGGAGGTAAAAATCACATTTATGACCAAAAAGTTCATCTTTAAGACTAACCCCTTGGTCACACGGGCGATAATATAACTGGTGTTGGGAGACTAGTTCCCATTCATTTTCAATGATAGTAGGCAACAGCGATTAACGGCGAGCAACTGAGCAACAGATCGCCTGGTGGGCGGGGAAAAAATAGAAATGCAGGCTATTTTCTGCAAAAGTTGGGCGATTTAACCAGGCGATTTTTCAGAAACGCCAATCAGAGTGAAGCCATGCGTGACGGCATACTTTCAAAAAGAATTTTGATCTGACACCTGTCATGGCGGAGCTAACTCAAAAATCGCATTTATCTGTTGACAACCTAAGAAGTTAAGGACTTATGACTTGATATTTTGTAAAACGAGGCGGCAAATGAGGTAAGATAAAACTGAAAACATGGGTTTTGTAACACAAAAATACATCTGTGGCGATATACGTTGTCGCTACCAGACGCATATTTTAGCAACGAACGGTAGCAACTAACTCCATACGAGTCACGCCTCTTTGGCAACTGAGTTGCTTGTTCAAATTGCCCAGTTGTCTTCCCGTGTGACCACAGGGTAAGCTCATCATAGAGACTAAGAAGCCAAAACAAGATGCTACATGTATTTTACACCGGAACTCCATCTATCTCATCCAGTTGCTCATATGCTCCAGATGAATCATAATAAATCACCACAATCACCTATCTGATTGGCTCACTGGAGGACTAAGTCATGTGACTCAGTGGGAGCACCAACAAGAGTACAGTAGTGTTTTCAAAATGGCATAACGTTACAAAACGTTTCACCCATAGGGATGAATGGGAACTGTTGCGTTACGTTACGAAACGTTACGACCGCTGAATTTGCCACAGGTGTCTGTTTCTCAAAAGTATGTTGGATGCAATACAATTTCCATCGCCAACTAAGTAAGTTGCTAACGTAGCAACTATACTTTTAGGAAACAGACGCCTGGCTTCATGTCAATGGGCTTGTTCAACTTGGCCAAATGGCTGGTTGGCTAAGTGGTTGGGACTTTTTTCACTGGGCAAGTAAGTGAAGTTTGCCAAGAAATCTAGACACACTCTAGCAGCGGCAAATAGATTTGCTCAGCCAGTACGTCTAGTAGCAAGCCATAGGGAATTTCATTGATTGGACACCCTTGGTGTTGACTAATCACAATGCTCTCTGTGTTCAGGGCAGGCTTTACCGAAAACAACTTTTGAATTGATGTTTACATCTAGTTCGTTCCTATGATTGGTCATAGGCTATCCTATTACGTGCGGAAGCAGTTTGAAAAATAACTTGTTCCGCCCACAGCTGAGTTCCGTCTATCTAACAATGGCAGACTATACATTTTAATATTATAGGATGGCGTGCCCGGCAACAGTGATGTTGCTTATCAACCTCACTCACATCAGATGCAGTACCCTCTTGGGCACAAGCATCTGATGTTGCGTCCATTGAAAGGGAATTCAGGACCATTGAAAGGGAATTCAGGACCAAAATTGAATGGACAGACCCACCAGGAGATCGTAGGTACCGTTGGGCGGGATTTTTGACGTAGCTCATCTCTTGCAAACTTACAAAACACCACTAACAATATGAAATTATAAATATAAATTAATAAATATAAACTAATTATATGAAAGAGACATCTATTTTATGCGAGTTAAACAATTATTGTGGCAATTATGCCGCAGATATTGCATTTATGTTTGTTGGGAATAGTTAAGAAACTACAAATCACTTTATGCAACGGGTAGGTTTCCATGTAAGTGGTTGAAGTAAGATGACAAATTAAATGCAAGATTTTTTGATGACGTCTAGTCTTCTGAAGCTAATCGCTTATGGAGCAAGTTCAGATGGAGTAGCTTGCTTGCAGCTACGAATAATCTGATGTGAGTGAGGTTAGTTACGGCCAGGGCCGGACTGAGACCAAAAAATGGCCCGGGCATTTTTGGACATGGCGGCTCACCATGATTTTATTCAATAATAATAACGTTGTGCCTAGCTAAAATAACACTGTAAGTTGGACACATTGCATGAACATGAGAGATTTAATTAAACTAGTCCAATATCCTTCATGAAAATTATGAGTAAAAACAGCCCCGGCCCAAAAATGACTGTCGGCCCACCGGGCATTGCCCTGTATGCCCTATGGCCAGTCCATGCCTGGTTACGGCCAAATGACAAATATTCCACCCGTGCAATAAGCCCTGCAGAGGATGACCTGATCTACTGTGGTCTTGAATCTGCTTGAGCTCACCACACCTGTTTACCAATGAGTTGACACATTTCCACATCTCTTGATCCTTCCTCTTTTTTGCAATTGACTTGTTTGTACTGTACGCAGAGGCCTGCCTGTACTCAAAATCCATCAAGTTCCAAATCACACAATACCGTATACAGTGTTCACAGAGTATTCTTTGTTTTCACATAGGTTTAACTATCCTCTTTTACTATTCATAACATTCATCTACTCTAGTACTCAGTAATCAAAATTCATTCAATTTTGCTGGTATATAACAGCTGTGAAAAAGGTGATGGTGCAATCACAACAGTTATAGATTTTCAACTGTAATATATTTATTTGTTTTGCATTCTCCTCATCTATCAGTCTTACTGTACGTCACAGAGTGGTTAGCGATGTACCTTGATGATCTCAGTGCTCAAGTTTATGTTTAGAGACTCTAAAATGTTAATGCAACAATACGCTGTAGGATTATTGTCCTCATGATCTGCTGCAGGGCCTTTAGTTCACGCTGTGATGGCATTGCTGAGGATTCTCCAATGGTTCCTTTGTGAGGTAGTCAGGGTGGGGGAGAGGAGCGTTGCTGGGCATTCTTGGGGATATTTGTGGTGTTCTGAGTCCATGTGAGGTTGTCTGTAATGTGTACACCTATAAACCCTCTGAACAATCTCAATTGGAATGTTGTTCATGGACTGTAGAGTGTGCTTGTGTAGCCGGTGGCGGTCCGCACCGCACACGGGTCTCGAACCCGCCACCCCGCAAGCTACAAACTCCCGGCGTGGGAGTGGAACGCTCTAACCAACTGAGCTAAAAGCCCGAGCTTCTAACTCAGCGTGTTAGAAGCGCCCATGGAATTGGGTGATGAGGATTTACACACTACCGCCGAGCTAGCCACGCTAGCTGGCCTCTGTTACACTCACCCTCCAAATCCTCACTCCCATCCGGGTCACGGCACCAATGTAGCCGGTGGCGGTCCGCACCGCACACGGGTCTCGAACCCGCCACCCCGCAAGCTACAAACTCCCGGCGTGGGAGTGGAACGCTCTAACCAATTGAGCTAAAAGCCCGAGCTTCTAACTCAGCGTGTTAGAAGCGCCCATGGAATTGGGTGATGAGGATTTACACACTACCGCCGAGCTAGCCACGCTAGCTGGCTTCTGTTACACTTGCTTGGAACTTGTCTGAAATCAATGATCAGTTCCAGTTCCTTTTGTCCACAATGAGAAGCAGGTTGTTGTGAGTGCACCATTTCCCAATCTATGTCACCTCCTCTCTGTACAGGACGTCAATATCTCTGCTCATCAAACCCACTACAGTTGTGAAATCAGCAAATTTGATGATGTGGTTTGTGCTGTGTTTAGATGTACAGTCATGGGTTAGGAGAGTGAACAATAGAGGGCTGAGCAGACAGCCTTAGTTATTGGGCCTGTGTTCAGGATGATGGTGTTGGTCCTGTTTCCTATCTTCTTGGCACCAAATGGTGTTGGTCCTGTTTCCTATCTTTCTTGGAACCAAACTCCCCAGCAGATAAAGGGCCTACAACTACCATCTCTCGCAAACAAAGATGATTGTGGAAAAAACACCCGGTATCTTTGCCTTTCAATGGCAAATCAATTACTTGCCAATATCAGATCTTGCCTTGTCATTTCTGGCTTGAAATGGAGAGAGCTGTGGGCATCCTTCTTCCCTTTGCCACATCCTATCTCTGTGAGATTGGCTTTTCAGCTATTTCTTTATTGAAAACAAAGTACAGAAATTCCCCTTCTTCATAGGTCAAGAATTATATAAAAAAAAGTTTGAGAACCACTGCCCTATACTAATTATGGATAAAATATCTCAAATATGGATTTGAGTGTCTCAAATTGTGCCTTTGAACTCAACTCTTGAGCTCAACGCTTTCACACATCTGAATTAAAAAGACACTTACAGTATGTCAGAATGCTGTTCACTGACTTCAGTTCTGCATTTAAAGGAAAAATCCGGCGTGAATCAACATGTAGTCCTACTGTTTTATAGTGCCAAGTGCTATTGATAGCCACCTCAATCACTGGATTTCATGCAAGGCAGACTGAGATAGCGAAACGGCAGGTAACGGTAACAGAATGGGGCATTTCAAAACGAAAGCAAATCGATTAGGTTTTTGACATGCCTTATTCAGTTTAGTGTTAGCTACCGTTTCGCAAACTTGGTCTACGATGTACAAAATTCGATCATTGAAGTGGCTTTCAGTAGCGCTTAGCAGTATAAAACAGCAGGGCTACATGTTGATTCACTTCGGATTATACCTTTAAATCGAGTATTGTGGCAATTATGCCGCAGTTACTAGTGTTTATGTTTGTTTGAAACAGTTGAAAAACTAGAAATCGTGTTGGATCACGGGATGCAACTGGTAGGTTTAGATGTAAGATGACAGACAAGATGTTTGCTCAATTATATGGAAGATTTTTTGATGACGTTCAGTCATCTGAAACAAATCTCTTAAGTAGCCTATTTGCAGCTATGAATCATCTGACTCGAGAGGTTAATTAATAGCCACCACAATAACCGAATTTCGTGCAACAGGGAACATAACGGGGGATCAGCCCTATGTTCCCACATTTTTTGGGATTTTTCCCCCACATAACATTTTGAATATTAGGCCCGATATTCCCAGTGCTCTATGTTTCCACAGCCCCATGGTCCCACATTACTAAGAATTTTATGAAAATAAGACCCTGTTTTCCACAATAGATTTCCCAATACTGACATGTCCACACTAACACAGGTCATATTCACGCAAAATTCTGAAAACTACTAGTGAGGATGGACATCATTTTCTTTATGAGTGCATTTTTCATTTGTCAGGGTTACTGTGGACAGGGCCCAAGATATTTCTCAAAAGGAAACCCTATGGTCCTGTATCTTTTAAATTGAGTGCTTGAGCAGTCTTTGAGCAAAATCAGGAGTGCCTTTAAATAGAATATATTAGATTTTCATCTCTCTCCACAACTCTGTTAGACTAAAACTCTAGACGCACTCTAGCAGTGGCAAATTGAATTTGCTCAGCGAGTACGTCTAGGGATGAGCCATAGCTCAGACCTCGATTGTGTCTGATCTGATCTTTGAGACTTATTGGGTGGACTTAGCGTCGTTTGAATAGTTTGACAGTTGCTAGTTGCACTGATTAGTTTTAGCCGTTTAACCTGGGGATCTATCGTTGCCAGACTATACTGTACCTTCATGTAATAGTCTGGCGTGTCAGGCTACAACTCCATCTGACATTCCAGCCATTGACCTCATTCGCATCAACCTCATTGAATAGACCAAGGGGAGGGTCATGACTATCTTACCTAAAAAGATGGATTTTTCCCTCCACCCGTCTCACTCCAATGTGGAGTCAGCTATTAAATTCATCAGGCAGAGGTAGAAATGTGGGACTGTAGGCCCCAATTAAAAAAAAAAAAAACTCTTAGAAATGTGGGAACATAGACGCTCCCCGAAACTGCAGCTAATGGTAACAGAATGATACCCTGGGAATTCCCATGCTCCTTTGCGCGCTTATTTCATTTCACTCTGCAGAGGAGTATGGTGATCATGGCTGTTTTTCTCGCCTGGTTTCGGTATCCAATCGCAGAACAAAAAGGGATTTGTACGGCCCTCGATTGCATTTTACGTCACGTGGTGGCTCTGGTATTGGCTCCAAGGTATGTACAGACGCTATGATAGACATTCGTAGCGCCCAATAAACGGCTATGGACAATTGTAAATGATGCTTCCGCTACGAGAAATGCAATAGGTAGGTCCCCAGACTAAATATCACTTGTGATTTTAGTTTGGCATTCGCCAGGCTAACAGAATGAGGCATGGCACTACGAGTAGTTCATTTAATGGAGGCCTGGATTATGACATGTTTGCCATCAATGGAGCCAACACAATTCGGGATGTCCCAAGGACGGTAAAATTCGCATGCATCCGACCTACACATCATCAATAAGCTTAACTACTTGTCAATTAAGCAGCCGCGATAACAACAAATGTTACAGTGTGTAATATGCGAGGTGGGTAAAGTTGACAAGAAGTGGAGCTCATTTTTCTGGAGCAGATTTTGAGTGCTTTATTAAGGGCTACACCACAGGCTCACTCCACTCATTTCGCTGATGCAAACACTTTAGATTCTTTACTGATTGTGCTCATGTTTACTATGTTTACTTCCTCAAACTCTGAGCGCGTTTTGTGTGTGTGACGTTATTGTGTCCTTCACAGCACATGCGGGACACTTTTGGTGCCTTTGAGGTTTATACTGGAGATCACATACAAGCGCAATAGTGCATGCATGTCGCTTTTTTTGGAAGTGTGAACAACCCCGCAAAAAGATCGGATCCCTCAAAAAGATTGGAATTGAGCATCAAGCCCTGCTGTGTGAACGCAGCCAAAGAGTCTAGGACAACCAGCTCATCTGTCCCTCTGTCACTTCTATAGGCGAACTGCAGCGGCTCTAATAAACTGGTCACTTGTTGGGTCAGGATATTCACAAAAACTCTCCATTGTTTTGCACAGTATGGAAGTGATAGCGGCTTGCTTGGACCTGCCTTTTTGAGTATGGGCCTAATTAGAGAGGATTTCCAAGTCGTGGGTACGCCTGCAATTAGAAGATAGTTGAATAGCTTTGAGAAGACACATCTAAATTGTAGGGTACAGTATTTTAATATGCTGGCTTTTGGCCCATCTGGCCAGGTGGCTTTATTTGATTTCAGTTTAGCGAGGCTTGTGGCAACAGCATCTTCCGTTATAAATATAGCTGAACCTGTGGGAAGATTTTTACAGATGTCATCACACTCAACCTTATCATCCACATGTCATCACACTCATCCTTATCATCCACACCATCAAACCTGCAAAAGAACTTTGACTGCACACAGCAGTACTTCTTAAACATTGGAGTGTTTAAGCCTTCCCAAGCTTGTTTTATGTCGCCACTCGCCACTGAAAATTTTACCCTCCATCTTATTTTTGTTTTTTTGTGTGTGTGTGTTTTTTTTTTTTTAATCCGAACCACCTCACCCCCCCATTCAGGGGACATTGATATTTATATTATACAGTTACAAAGAAGTAAATTAGCTATACTGTATTATACAGACAAATAGTGCCAATCTTGTGATGGTAATTTGAAAGTAGGGGGGAGAATAACAAACACCTTTCTATACCGTTGAACTACAAACAGCTTGGCAGTCAAGTTCTGAGACACCGCTGTAAACTGTTTGCTGATTGGCAAAACCGAATGCGAACCGAACAAGGTGGGTTGGGCCAGACTATGTACTAGACCGAAGTAGGATGGCGTCACCAGGCTAGATGCAATAACTCAAATGGGAAAATATCATTGAGTGTAAGAACATTAACTGTGCGTTCAGACCGAGACCGATTCAGGCGACATGGGCGACGGAAGTAATTGACTTTGTATTGGGACCGGCGATTTGGGCGACTTGAACGATAAAATCAAGTTAAACTTCGGTTAACTTTATGTAATGAGCTATGATGCGGTTGGGCGATTACCAATCAGAATGCCGATTTACTGGTGAGAAGCAGGATCGAACTTTTGAATGCTAACGTCATGGGCAATTTTGCCGTTTTGGTTGGTGTGCTCAAGCGATGTTTCTTGGGAGTCTTCAGCGATTCTTGGCAATTTATCGCTTGCGGTCTGAACGTACAGTAAGGCAGCAGTATCTGACACTGAACCTCTAATTTGCCTAAAATAAGGGTTTGGTACGAGTCGCATGTGGCCAAAAAGCTCAAGCATATGGCAAGTAGTTCCTCAGGTCCAATTGAAGAACGGTAGCAAGTTTCTGTGACACGCGGCCTAACTCTCAACTTGTAACAACTTGTCAAACTGGGCCCAGGGCGCTGGTCATTTGGAAATACTGGTGGAACTGCTCCTCGTTTGGTAAAACTAGTCCTGGTGGAACTCATTGCGTTGAAGGCGCCCCTGTTAGTTTCGTGGTCCTAAATGCGCTGCTGTCTCTGTTGTCTTTTCCACATCAAATACACTGCCAATGAGTTGAGAAGATTTTGATCCGTAATGTCAAAAGTAATTTGTTGGAATAAGAGGCGGTGTATTTATACACAAGTTATATTGCTATTATAGTGGGAATAAACCGGAGTGACTGGAAGTATATACACAAGTTAGAGCTTTTAGCGGAAAAAAGACGTTGATGTTGACGTTTTTTTTACCACAGTTCTCAGAGCACTTCAAGTTGAAATCTGTTCAACTTGTAGAACGGCACTGGGCTCATCAATGTCACTTTTGTCTTTCTAGCCAATAAAAGTCGAGGAGGGGGCGGGATGTATATTGTCAACACTGTCGGGACTAGCAAGGGAGATTTTAAACAGACCCTTTTACACTTGCATATCAATTCGCCCAACTCGCTGACTTTTAAACGAACTGTCACGTTACCACATGATCACAATTTAGTGGCCTGACCAACGTTCATTACACAGTAACATTGTAACTTGTGAACGCAATAGTTTTTAACTGTTACACATAGTTTGGAAGGTTGGGAAACAGTGAATTTCCAAAGTCTAAGACAGGTTAGAATCTTTGGATTTAGCCGGTGTGCGGTGGCCTTGATTGATTGTGGGCAAACGAGAAATTGCCAAGAGTTGCCAAAGACTCCCAAGAAACATAGCTTGAGCACCGCAACCAAAACGGCAAAGTTGCCCATGACGTTAGCATTCAAACGTTCAATCCTGCGTCTCTACAGGCATCTCACCGGTAAATCGACATTCTCATTGGTAGTCGCCCAACCGCATCATAGCTCATTGCATAAAGTTAACGAAAGTTTAACTTGTTTTTATCACCCAGGTCACCACTTTTGTCGCCTAAATCGCCCGTCTCTATACAAAGTCAATTACTTCCGTCGCCCATGTCGCCTGAATCGCTCTCGGTCTGAACGCACAGTAACATGGGTGGACTCGTCCATAGGAGTTTAATGGCCAATGACGTGGAAACCTGTCGCTTGAGCCGAATTTTGAGGGCGCATCGCGAGGTCATGCACACGACAAATTTTGTAACTCGCCACGTGCCAGCCCAAAGCCGAAAACATACTTGACGCGTCTGCTGGTGCGTGCACCATCGGTGACGTCACAGGTTCGCACGAACTCTTCATACCTGCTGCAAGACCAAATTCGACAGAAGCGCCATTTTGGCATTATTCTCCCAACCAGCAGATGGCACTGTACAGGGAAATCGCATAAACTAAAGTAACTTGCAGGCAGTGAGTTAAGCCTGTGCTAGCTTTGTTTGACTATACTTAGTTGTAGATTAAATTTATGGATTAAATGATAAGTATCTCCAAGTTTCTGGTGAGTGTTTGCATTCAACCCCTGGTAGTAGGCATGTTTCAGTCTGTTAAAACGTTGTGGGGTGGGGTGGGGTGGGGTGGGGTGGGGTGGGGTGGGGGGGGGGACGACCAACTTTGATCTTGTATAATTCCTTAACGACTTAAGTTATGATTAACTTGGTGACTTTTCCTAAAGTTTAGTTGGCTACAATTTAGTACCAAAAGATTAGATTCATCATTGTTGGTGTTGCCATGGCAACGGTTTTCTGACAGGTATGTCTGACCAAAAATCACTTATATAAATCTCATCAGTGTGCCTTCTTTATCGCATACTTATTATTTCCATTAGCATCATCAACCTTGTGAACATTTAAGTGGTCTGAAGCATATAATCACTAAAATTGTGGTGCATTTACTAGGCCTATAGGCTATTTGAATGGAAAACACAGTATGGTGACATTTTGGCCAATAAAAAGATAATGATGTCATAATGACATCATAATATCACATAAAGACACCAAAATGATGTCATGCATAGTTTTGGGGATGTAGATCAGCCGTTAGTTAGCTTAGCTCCGCTTTTGTTATTTTCTGTTAGTTAGCTTACATAACGTTATATATTATATTACATTTAAAACACACAAGCACAATTCAGTTGGAGTTGAAATGATAGTTTATCAAAATTATGAAATATTTCTGTAAATAATTTTTTGTGACAAATGCAATTTAACTTATTGTATTTTAACTTCACAGAACAATGTACAATAGTTGATTCATTCCATGTCACCTGTACGTAGTGCAGGTGGTGAGCTTGCGCTCGGCAACTTTGCTCTGGTGCTGCATTGTAAGTTTTTTTGTTTATTTCGGCACCAAGGCGGCACATCACAAATTTGTCATCTGCGATTTCCTCAATAAGGTTAGCATTAGTTCTGGATGAGTGTTGAAGAACACTTTAAATGCTCGAAGGTGCTCTTCCTGGTGGCTGTTAGGTTCGTTTGACACCAAATATTGTCAATGTTCCTCTTGAACTCCCCCTCCAGCTCACCAATGCTTGTGAAAAATTCCACCGTTGGCTTTATCAGCCTGGCATTGGTTGTGGATCTCTTCTTTTCCATGAACGGGTTGTCAGGGACAGCATACGTGTGGTCATGTTGTGCTTTACTTACAAGCAACTGCTCACACCAATGACATTCATTTATTACCTCCTGCTTCCGAAGTGCATGGACTACCCAACCAGCAACATAAAAGATGCTCTCTTCCTGGATGTAATCGCCCACCGTCTGCAAGGTAAGTATTAGAGATGATAAATCTCTAATACTTACTTTATCAGTATTAATCACTGATAAAGTTTCCATGCATAACACATACAATTTTCAGACACAAACTACACAAAGTAATGTTTTATTTTTATGTCTTTGTCTGCCTTCTCAATTATATACAGTGGCCGAATATAGTAGTTATGTGTAATATGTACATTTTGTTTGTTTGTGTGTTTAGTGCTACCTTCTCTTCTACAGTGTCCACCACTGTGAATTCCTCTGTGAATTCCTCTTCCTCTGCGACTGTTGTAGGCTGTCTGGGTGTCAGTGTATCAGTTGGGAGGGACCATGTGGCACCATCGGCAGCGCATGACTCTAGAAGAGGAATCTCCTCATCCACCTCACAATATGAAGAGGTTGATGACAATGCCGGCAGTATGCTGGAGATGCTGAGTCCACTGAGAGCTGCTGTGAATTCCCTTGCACTTGGATTGTACTTGTGGCCCCCCTTTCCCCGGACCACGGAGAACAGGTTCTATTCAGATAAGAGGTAAAGGAAAGGCAAGATGGAGACGTGCTGATTGTCGTGAAGATTTACTTTTTATTTAAAAAAAAAAAAAAGTGTGTGTGCCTGCTATATTACCTTGATGCAATCTTGATTCAGTTTTGAGGTGCACAGGTATTTCATTCCTGCTTCTGAGTACCTCTTGTGAACCAGTGAAATGCTCTTGATGCTGATCATGACGACATTCTGGGATGGCGGTTTACGCCCAGATCTTGGGGAATGAATGGATATGAAGAATTGTGATTAGTAAGAGGAAGAATTTTGTATTCATGATATTCATTTTGTGCTTTTGGACAGCCTGTTCTCACTGAATGGCGTCGACATGCACGCCAAATTCTTAAGTCATTTTGTGTGATAATTAACGCATTTTTCACTTTTCGCGTGTTAATTGACGACATTTATTCCTAATTGACTTGTGTTGTGTAGAGGTGGCCTGTCATTTCACCGTTCTGTCCCCCAACCTGCAGAAGGATCACGTGATTTTTGCTCAAATGCGATCAAGGTTTTCTTTTAGACTAAGCCTGATTATGTTGTCTTGTGAAAAACAGCCGTAGGCTATGGCATTATAACTCTTTTTAAATTAGCCTTAGATTTTTCATTCTGTTCATTTTAATCTTATAGGCATAGTGCAGGCTTAAAGTCTAATCTTTATAGTCATACGTAGGCTATTGCATTGGTTTGTAAATTCAGCAAATTTATTTGCATTTTTTATTTAACGAGAGAATAACAAAATAGCGTAGATAGCATAGAAAGACAAAAAGAAAGTAGTATTAGGCATACAATCGGCTATCGATTGTACATGTCTAGCTCTACAATACAAACCCACCGCGGGTCATCTTCATTGAGTTGCGTCTGTCATCCTGGTAAATTTGGATTAGGCTACATGAACCCTATAACTAAATGTGATGATGCACATGTATTGTAAAGTGTACTGTAGATCTCCTTACCATTACTTCCATCTCGTCCCGCACATGACTCATGACTTTTTTTTTTTTTTTTTCAGCCCAGGCCGCAGACTTTTGAGAGAAGTCTTTTAATCTCTTTGTGGTGCGGGACTTGTATGGTTGTCCCGCACCATAACTGGGGCACACCCGTTTGCCCACATTAAATGTGGCCCCACAGGGGCATGTTCGATTAGTTGGCATTCTGTACAGGACAAATGAACACATAAAAACACCTCATATTTCCTCTCATCTAAGATGTAGTCTGTAATTACTCTTTCACTTATCACTGTTGGCTCTAAAAGGCTCTGAGAGCGTACTAATGGGAAATACAGACAAGTCAGGTGTGGTAAAACATGACATTCTCTAATGTTTTTCCTCTGGACACAGACATTATGTCCAAAGTCATATCAGACCAGATTGAGAGGTGTGGGGAATACATTCTTAACATCATTATCATTTTTGCTGAATCAATGGAGTTTGCGGCTTGAAAAATCCTTATAATAATAGTTAAAAATGATATAATAAATAATCAATATTACATGTCAGGAACGAATTCCAGTGAATAATAAATTTGTACAATGTGTGCAGCAAAATTTCTGCATGTGCCCTGCTCACATGAAAACAGCCTACATACTGGCCACCCAGTTTACAGGTGCTTACTGTCTCACTGAGCCTCACACACTTCTCCCCAGTATGCAAGCACCAGAAGAGGCCAAACAGTTCATTGGTTAAGCTAGGCAAGAGGTGCCCCACGCTGCTGTGTTATTTGTTATACATGCCACACACTGCTTTCTATAGACATCGATACTATTAGGTGTAGGCTGCTGCACTCGATTACACATGTCTGTCTAAAGACGATAGCATTATGGCAGCACACGCATGGCACTAACCTTAATAGCACAGCTAAGATAGCCTATCCTAACACATTAAAAACTTAAACACAACGGCACGTTAACCTTAATTTGACCAATATCAATTTATCTTGATTTATTTTCTCAATAGTGCATGTTATGCACAAGTCTTAGTGCATGTTTTCTGCCAAAGTTGGGATAAGTCTGTTAGCATTTTGGGCTACAGTTTGCATTAATGCAACTGGCTAGCATACCGATCATTTCCTAGGTGTTTTACATGTATAAATAAACATACACCTATCTTGATCCTAGTAGATGCTACCATAACTAACCAGATTATTTTATACGTTTTGCCAACTATGTTTATATGGTGTTAAAAACATGCTAAGCTAATTACTTCAATTTACCTTGAAATTTCACCGCAGGTTAGATCCACAACGTGCCCAAAGTTAATGGTTTCATTTTAGTCCGTAGATGTTCGGCAATTTCCGTGTCAACATATCTTTTGGGGAACCTGTCCCTAGACTGCTGAGAAATACACAGTGTTCATAGTCATGCAAAAATGCGTTTATAGTCACGCGAAAATGCTTTATTAAGTGGCATGCATTTTAACGCAATCTCATGAGATCACGTTGTTTTGTATCATTTTGGTTCCTCTTAATAAACTGACCAGAACTGCCAGCCTGCCACCCAGTCAAGGCAGCGAAGAAGGAAGTCCTCCTTTTCTTTGCTGTCGGAACCAAGGGGACGGCGCCAGGGATTCCAGTCCTTCACTGAGTAAGTAGGTAATAAGCAAAGACCATTGAATTCTCACTGTAAAATCCAATGGGGGTGATTTTAAATGCAGTTCCAAACCAGACATACAATCTTTTTTTTTTTTTATCTGGATGCTAGATAATCATTCTTGGACAGGAAGTCAGCCAGGCCCATGTTACCTGGAATTCAGGACACTGAACAACTTGTTCACTCCCTCAATACAGTATATGCTGCTGTGTGTGATGCTTCGGGTGGCAGCCTTTTCGAGGTGACCATGGCGGAAATGCCTGTCCCAACAGAAGGTCAGTGTGACAGGGATGTGAAGATATATTGTAATTTATGTAATTTTAATGTCACTAATGGTGCGTTTCCACTACGGGGTAAAACCCCGGTGTCTGGGGTAAAGCCTCAGACTTTTCCCGTTTCCACTACCAGGGCCAGACCGGGGCCGGGGCTCAAATGGCCTCAGGCCGGCCCCAGAGTTGACCAGGGCCAAACCGGGGCCAAAGCAGGGCTTTTGGAATGGAACATGATGCAATAATAAAACTGAAGAATTTTAAAAACGTTCAGGTAGCATTTGTTTAGTGTTGCCTAGCAACATAAATGGTTTAGCTTGCCCCAGAGTTGCGTTTCCATCATGGTTTCCATTAGCTAAAGCACCGGGGATTTTCATCACAATGCTAAGAACTTTTAAACTAGCTTAGCAACAGTAGCACAAGCTAAACCATTTATGTTGCTAGGCAGCACTAAACAAATGCTACCTGAACGTTTTTAAAATTCTTCAGTTTTATTATTGCATCACGTTCCATTCCAAAAGCCCCAGTTTGGCCCCGGTTTGGCCCTGGTCAACTTTGGGGCCGGCCTGAGGCCATTTGAGCCCTGGCCCCGGTCTGGCCCTGACAGTGGAAACGGGCAAAGTCCGAGGCTTTACCCCAGACATCGGGGTTTTACCCCGTAGTGGAAACGCACCATATGACTCACTGTAAACATAGACTTTTACCAGCAGACACTGTGTGGCTGAACACCTGGGTGGCATAGCTCACACGCATCTTGGTGAAGGTGGGCAGGTTAATGTGCTTGTCAGTGAGCTTTGGTACCATGCGGATGGTGTGCATCTTGTCCAGAACGTAAAAGTTGGCAATATGGCGCCAAAGTATGGTTTTCCCCTCTGTCTGGAAAAATGAGCCGTTTTTTTCCTCCTGTGTTCCAGTAGTTGCGTAGAAGAGTCTGTGACGGAAGCATGGAGAACCAGTTGGTCTTACTTGCTGATCTTGAGGCTTCTTGGATTCACCGTTTTTATTTATAAAAACCATGATTGAATGAAATACAACAAACCAGCAGTAACCCATGTACTGCACTAATACTGGCCTTTAAATATCAATAAATTGAAAAAGCCCATGAACTAGTCCTAATTAGTAATTCATGAGCCACTAATGATCTTACGAATACCACAATGTGCAAAATACCCTCCAGCGCAAAACCAGTCGCTTGTCGCAAGCTTTGTTTCTGAGAAAATTCTAAAAATGGAATGCTTGCACCAAAAAAGTGGAATTTCACATTTCAGCATAATTTGACAGTATAAAGTCTACACTTTCAGATTGTAATTAAATTATGCCGAAATTCATACCGTAAATGGGTTAAAAATGTGTTTGTTGAGAAGGTGTATCAGTTTAGCATACTAACATCGCTATCATGTCAAAGATTTCTAGTGCTAATTGGTTTGTACAGTAAACGAAAGCAAGGCAGGTGAACATTTGTCATAGGTGATAAGAAAAAAATAATAATCTGAATGTCAAGGGCTTTTCCATTTCTTTGAAAGTAAGTAACATGCAGATTATGTTGAGGTCCATAAAATTCCTCTAGATGGAGCTAACGTCGGGAGGAGAATCTGACTGATCTGGAAGCTAGCTAGTCAATCGGGCTCTAAGGTTGGCACAGCTAGTTGGCATAACTGGAAGTTTAATAAGCTGTTAAGTGTTAAGTAGTGCTATAAACGGCACAAGCCAAGTTAGCTGTCTGTTGATTGTTCTGCTTCAAAGAAAACACTCAGATGAGGGGCATGACAATGTCATCCACTGTCTCTTACCTTTATGGTGAACTTGAAGTTATATCCATGGTATTGTTACGGACTCTTTCTCTGCTTCTGCGTTGTGTAGTTTGAATAAAGAGAAGACTCCCGAGCTGGCGGATGAGCACTTTATTCCCTGCACAAAGGGTTGCCAGATGCACAAAAATAGTGGGATCAGGTCGTGGGCTTGAGTCTGCTGCAGTGCAGAATCTCTTCCTGCTACTATAATTACTAAACCTAATATATCTACATTTCTAATGTTATGGAGCGTGTAAAGAAAATAAACAAAATAAATTCCAATAGGGAAAAATGTAGGCTATTATAAAATGAATATGTAGGTGTGAATGTGTGTTAATGTACTGAGGGAAACTAGGCTATTTCCTATCTCTATCTCATATTCAATTTTAAATGGATTCTTAAATGGTGATCAAATAGTATGCAATATAAATATTAAAAAATATACAGTGTTTAAAAATGTACTGGAAACTAATCCAAAATAAAATAAATTTGACATATAACATCAAGGGAAAACATTGCTTTATACATTTTCAACTAAATCAATGCGCAAACTGCGCTAATAGATAGGTAAACTTTGGTACTGCACCCAAAAGCAGTGCCGAACGTGGCAGGCTAGTCAACTTTGAGACGCTAGCGAGCGGTCATGAAGCAAATTACAATACAGACAAAACAAACTAAACTATTATTATTGGTTACCTGCACAAAGGGTTGCCAGATGCACAAAAATAGTGAGATCAGGTCGTGGGCTTGAGTCTAAACAAAATAAATGTCCTATTACCAATCTAAATATCAATAGGAATACAGCTCAAGGTCAAACGAAAATACAATATGAGATATAAACATCAATACACTATAAAACATTGCACAAATGCAATTTATAGGTTACCTTGCTCCTAAGAAATAATCAGGGAATTACTTAGCACAAACTAATACAGTGTAAATAGGACTTTTGTGAACTTTTATAGGGGACCCACGTTATCCTAGCCTACCTGCTGCAGTGCAGAATCTCTTCCTGCTTCTGCAGCACCCACAATGCAAAGCTCAACAGAAAGCTACAAAATAAAAGCACTAACCCATTTATGCAGGATTTAATGAAAAAAAAAAATAAAACTATTTAATGACACCGTTATATCCATATTTCATGTAAAGTCCACAAGTAGGGGCATTCCTGTCTTCCTGTATTCCTGCATGTTAGATAAGTAGGCTAGATATCAGTTAACTGGTTTGGTTGGACTAGTGGCCTAGCAGAATTCATTCAGCTGAGTTCACTGAAGCCTAATAACTTGATCCCTTGCCACAATGCTGATAAACTTTAACGCTGTTTTTCTCCGCTTTTCAGTTTTCCTGACTTGTAACACTGTAACACTTTGAACGCCCATATCTCTGTCATTGTTGGCCAATATTATCGATAGTGGCATCATTTGAAAGGTTATTTTCTTGACATTCGCGTGAGTGCAATAACTTAATTTTCATAGAAAAAATGCCAATGCTTTTGCGCTGGAGAGTCACATATTGTTGCACATTCATGCTAATAATAAAATGTCATTCTTTGTCATACAGCATGGTCTCAGAGGCTCCTGAGATCTAGAGTTCTTGGAGTGTGTGTCATATTTCTGCTACAGTATCTATGCAGTATCACAGGAAGTGTGTTAAGGTTGTTGAAATTAACTCAGAAAGAAGAACCAGAGGCCCATGTTACTGCAACCATGCTGCTACATCATGTAAACAGCACATATTTGCACTCTTACGTACAGTGTAGTGACGCCTAACAAACAATTGCAATTATACTGTTTTACTCTGAAGTCAATGGTATAGGCCTACATCAGTATATTCAAGTTAGATAATTGGTGGTGAACGAAGTATAAATATCTTGTCCCTCAGAGTGCTGTTCACATATGACACAGCGAATTGTGTTGGTATTGGTCAAGCAGGAGTTGGGTAATATGCTGTGTGCATGTGGGGAGAGGGCTTTGTAACACCCACCAATGTAATAACAAATCTGCACCTTTTAGATGTACAGTAATAATCCTGTCAACGTAACAATTACTGTATTGTGTTGTTAATGTTATAAAAACTTATTACAATGGTGGGAACATTGAAAAGCCTGTATTAAAGCTGTATTCAGCAAATCTCCGCAATCCAGCCCCTCCCTCACTGTAGCACTTTGTCAGCGGCTGGCTCACAGCTGTGATCGACAGGCTGCTATCCCTCCCTTCGAACCTGATTAGTGGAGGGCTACAGGGAGTGCTGGATTTTTGTAACGACTATTATGGGGTTTAGATGGAGCTAGAGAATTTGGACTTTTTCCTAAATATAATAGCCTTTTAATGTATATACTTCTTCCAGAATAATGTGACAATTTTATAAATTTTACATGTTTTAGTGATGCATTGTGTTTTCTTTAGCCCTGTGAAGAGGGAAGCACGCCACCTTCAAAAACTGTGACATGCACTGGAACTTAGAGATGGGTTTTCTGTGTTATTCTCTCAGCGAGACAAACATATTAATATAATTATGGAGGGTTTTATTTTAATTGAATGTTATATATTAAAATAATAATAATAATAATAATGGTTCGCACTTACAAAATTCTGCATCCCTGACTGTACATTTCACTGCAGTTCCACAACTGAGAGAAGATGATTGAGGGTGGTTTACTGTATGTAATGAATTTTTAATATAAGACCTTCTATTCTCAGGGGTACAGAGAGATGGAGTGATGAAAGGAAAAGGGAAAGAGAAGAGATGGGGATAAGAAACATACCAAATGGAAGGTGAGATGTCACAGTGACTGTACTGGTTACGCCATCTTGTGGATATCTCAGGAGGTTTTTTTCTTTTTTCTTTTTTTTAACAATGCTGTAATCTGTTGTTTTCTCTCTTGGATAATTTCATTTAACTGCCTGTTTTCTGTAAATTTAATCCTAATCCATCAGTAAATGTCTTTGTAGGCCTACTCACAATCCTATTATATGATCTGATTTGATATGATTGTTGGAAGTGACTTGAAACTGTTGACGGTAATCTAGCTGAATAGCTTATTTGGGAGTCTTGATTGTGATATTTGTGGGTGTGGTACTGTATGTGTTAAGTGCTATATTAGGTCATTATTTGTGGGCTTGGTCTGTTTAATATCAGCTCATTAGCGATGCCAGTCCCAGGAGGCATGAATAAGTTATGAGTACATGATGAGAAAATGGGCATATGGGCGCAACTTTTGCCTGGAATCAATGTCTTGTTCGTTTTCCAAACGAACTTTCAAAGAATCAAAAGAAACCACAATGCCGTCTCCCCTTTAAAATACACACATTTTGTACTTCACCTTCATTAGGGGCTTTGCCTTGAGTCTTGTTTGTTGGGAATTCAACCAGGCTTATATTCTGAAATGACATGGATAAACTCAGATCATAGGAAGGATCATTGTTGCAGGGACATCAAATACTAGTTGCTGTCATTGTCGGTAAATGCGATTACACCATGTAACAAAATTTCAACTTTTCTCTGTTCCTGAGCTGAGAGTGTTATTTCCTGGTTGGTTGTGCCAGAAACTAATAGGAAAAGACTAATTTTGTCCTTTAAACTTTGCTTTTGTGGCCAGTGTGATGAGATCTCCAAATTGGCCATTTTCCACAGTATTTTAGCCGCAATCTGTTCGCAAAAGTGTACATTCCGTCACATTTTGCAACTTGGGTTTAGCTCCTGATTCATGAACAAGTTATTGGCCTGTCTACAAGAGTGGAAGATGGCATCAAGAAGTTGTAAACATTCAGTGGATGCATTCTGATATATACTTTATACACTGTATATGGCCAATTTATTAAGACGAGAGCAACAAAGTTTTCCATCCATGACCTGACACCATGAACTTCTGCTCTACCTGACTGAAGTACCGTCTTGATATAAGCAGGGCCATAAGGTTTAGAATTCGCCAATTGTTGTTCTGTCCACAACATCGGTCACTGTAGACGATCAGCTTTCTTTCCTTCGCCTGCACCAGGGGAGCAAAAGATGTTTCGGCCCATTTGTAAAGACAACCTTCCACCTTCCAACCTCTGCGAGCGATGCCCTCATGCCTAATACACATTGTTGGAGTATTGTCAGTGCCCATTTCCTGGATACAGAGGTTGTAGTTCACCAGCTGTCGTTGGTAATACACGTTGGAATGTGTTAAGTTTGGTGTGTAAACTACCCCCTGCATGTCCACACAAATGACATGGCAGTCGTCATTGGCTTTGGCCCACTCTGTGTCGGTCTGCAACTGGTTATATGCTTTTTCAGTTTTTTTGTGGTGAAGCTCACTCTCGGCTGCAATGCTGGACCTTTCTCGATCTGTTGTAGAGGCTGTCAATTTGGAGAACAGGGCGTCACATTTTGCGCAGGTGTCACTCCTTGGCTGCCCAAACCTGAGATTATGCTGCTTGAAGATGTCCCTATAGAGCCAGAACTTTGCTGTGGACGCAGGATCTTTTTCCTTGTATAGGTGGTACATACGCAGCAGGTTTAAATCAGGGCTCAGGTACTCCCTCTCCACATCTCCCTTCATCCAGGAGTAGTGGTTTGGTTGGCGTGTGAAGCACAAGACAATCCAGACTCTTTTCTTGTGTTGTTCCACGCTGGTGGAATGACCTACCGAGCACAATCAGAGCAGGGGCGTCCCTCTCTGTATTCAAGAAACTCTTGAAGACCCAGCTCTTCAGAGAACACCTCTTGTCCTAGCAGTACCTCACTCCAAAGACCCATGTGATAATTTCCTTCTAGCACTCCTATGTAGCTTAATTGTTAATCCTCTTGTGTAAGTCGCTTTGGATAAAAGCGTCTGCTAAATGCATAAATGTAAATGTAATGTAAATGTGAAGCTCAGGATATGCTCTCTTATCCCCTCTCTCACTGAAAGATGAATGCCATGAGGCAAAACATAAACAAGGGATACAACTCATTAACAAGGGAAATAAATACATTGTTTCTGTGATGAATCATTATAACATAATTACATGTTTTACCTTACAATCATATGTTGTAATAATACAAAAGATAATCTTACAATTTATATTTCCGCTGACAATCTCAAATTGCAAAAGTGTGTTTCCTGACAGGGCTGTGGTAAAGCTGAAACCTGACCGCTAACATGGGTACACACTGCCACTGTCACCAGTGATTAGCAAGCACCATTCATCCCAAATGGACACCGGTGTTATAAGATGGCTAGGCAGGTGATGCCCTACAATACCAGCATCCATTGAGGATGAGTGGTCATTAGCTACTCTGATCGCTTGTGATGGTGGTAGTGTGCAGAGACCATTAGCATTATAGTGATTAGACCACGCAATGTTGGGAGGCAACTGGTACTTGCATTGATGAAGCTTTAACAGGACAAGAGCATGAGGTCATTTTTAGATTTTAGATCTTCGACTAGGCTTACATTAGTCTTACCTGTTCTTATGTTTTCCCCTTAAGTCCTCTAATGGAGACCTGGCTACCTGCTGTTTCCTGACTGTTAGACTGACTGCCCAACTTTTCTTGAATAACCTTTTCAGGAATAAGTCCATATATCATATCAGTCACTTTGTCAATATATTATGGACAGTGTATGTGTATTTAATCACAATCATGCATGTAATGAAAAGGTAAAACACCAGGTTATTTAAAACTTGCCTGAAGGCGACTGTTGGTCAGTTGATAGACTGACATGAAGGTGGGCTTACAAACAGCAAGTCTTTCGCCTCCTTGCTGCAGATGGTATTTGAAGGTGAAGTTCCTCTTAGGTAGGCCTACATTGTCGGGCCCACATGATCGTCTGCGATTCACCTTATGCTAGAAGTAAAAATACATGTACATGAAGTAAATGGACATTTACCATAACAGCAGGCTGGTCATTTTCCTTGTCAAGTGGTCATAACTATATCAGCTGTGCTGTATGGCACAGGATCATTTTCTGTTAGGACAGAAAAATATCTATTAATCGGCCTAATCCATTTAGGACATCAAGCAGGCTAAACCACATCACCTGTCCTCACAAAATTTAACATTTACAAGGATCAGGTATATGCCAATTGAATGCATAGCCTACTTAAGCCTTTGTTTAGGTGGTGATTACAGCCTATTATTGTTGATGTTCACTGCTTCAGTATAACTTGATTTGTGTTTGCACTTGATTTTTTTAATTATTGTTATTTTTTTGTACAGTTTCCAGGATGTGGCAGGCCTCCCAAGCTCTCCTGGATCAGAAATATAGGAGAACATATTTTGTTATACTGTAGGCGAGTAGGTCAAAGTTTAGAAAAGATTTGATAGTCAGTTCAAGCATGTCCCAGAGAAGTTTGGAGAAAATGGCTGGTTTGGTTATAACTGAGTCAAAAGCTAAACCATGTGTCATGGATGTGTTTTTAACCCTCCTTTATGTTATTTTGTTATTTACTACACCTTAATGTTCCATACTACCAGAATATGCATAGCGTGTGGAAACACGTTATGTAAGGGGAAATATAGCCTATTGTCTGCCAGTCATATAGGAAAATATCTAACAGGGCGAGGTCGGTGTTGGGGGAAAAGTAATGCTCAATTTATACAAGTGAATGAGGAAGCATTGCTGCAAGTTGAGAAAGTTGCTTAACAACAATACATCGCTAAGTAAACTATGCCGGTTTGCTTGCTTGGGTTTCCTTAAAGTTAGCTACAATGGCAATGGTGATTCAAAAAGAAGATACCATAACCTTGTCCTTTCATATGCCTGATAACACATGATGCCACATCACTGGCAATAAGTAAGTGTTTCCCGTGTATCAAAAGACCAAAGAAGCTCAGTGCTTTGTGACACATCAGGTTGCAAAGGCTTATATGTGCAATTATAGTGATAAGGCTTTATGAATGTACTGTATTAACAGGATACAGGTGTTGCTTTTTGAATAGGCCTAGGTTCATAGAAAATGTAATTATTCCTCTCTCCTTCTCATAGCAATTAAACAAGTGAGGTGTTGACAGTGAGGTTGAGCCTCAAGTGATTTCTTGGGCACAAGGACAAAGGACAGAGGACCAAGGTCTGAGGAAGCATAGTCAGCTGGTAAGTGAGGTGTGTCTGTGTTATTATGTTTTATGTTAAGTGGACACAAAATGGGTTTTATGTGTTCAGATGGCATGGAACCCAATGACCAATAGGTTAAATTAATAACATTTTATTTGAGAGTAAAAAAAAAAAAAAAAAAGTGATTCGACCAGACCACAACAGGAGGGTTAGGCTGCTGTATGTAGATGTAGTTCACCTTGTAACCAGCAGGTGGTGGTGTTTTTGTGTCAGTCTTTTATATGAACCCACAATTAGTCATCATCAGCAGATGAACTTATTGCCTTTGAAAGGATTATTTTATGTAGGCCTACTGTATTTCTAGAGTCCAGGTTTGGGTGTGGTGTTGCTGTGGTGTGGTGTTGTGTTGCTCAACTCTGTGTGGGAAGGCTTTTGCTAAGGAATGTTTGAATCCGAGTGAAAATGCCTATCAAAAACAGATCAGCTGATATGTCATACATTACATTGAGAGATGCTAATGCTTCTAATGCTCATCTATGGGTAGACTTCTAAAAGCAAGTCTAATTCTCTCTCTCTCTCTCTCTCTCTCTCTCTATGCTTGATTTGCTTTAATGAATTTAATGAATGAATGCTTGGCTGCTGCTTCTTTTTTTATTTTATTTTTTAATTTCTATCTATCTTCATCTTCATATCTTCCCTAGACCTTGTGATGTTTGAATTAAGGTCATGTTTGATTGGAGAATACAATAAAATTCACCCATCTCAAGAGTGAACTATAAACAAAAAAGTAAACTAAAGTTAAGTTAATTGACATTAAGTTACCATGTCACAAGATTCATGTGAATCATGTATAAAATAAAATAAAAACATTAAAATAATGAAAACACTTAAGGTTGGAGAAGGCAAAAGACTGTGAAATTGTCAGTAATGAATTTCACAACTGTATGCCAAAAGTTTGCGCAAAAACAACCACAAGCTCTCCTCCAGAGCCTGATGCAATCAGGGGCGCTGTAGCAGACTTGTCAACTACAGATCAGCACAACTCTAGTGAGAAGTGTTTGGTTAACACTAAGGTGTGTAAATGAAGCTTTAGGCGCTAGTGTTTGTAACGGCTCTCGCCTTTGCTACTGAGGTGATAGGTAAACACATGCAAATACATTTTTTTGCCCATGCAGCTGTGCATTTGGGTGTTTTTGATTCTGTGTGTGTGTGTGTGTGTGTGTGTGTGTGTGTGTGTGTGTGTGTGTGTGTGTGTGTGTGTGTTGGTTTTAACAGGATATCCTCCATATTACAAACTTCCTATGTGTAACTGTAAGATTTGCCCATTGCCTCCCATAAGTGCCTATTGTCACAGTGGTAATTGATAGCTTTATGGGTACATCATAATGTAGTCAGAGACTACAGTATCTATGCTATGATGTGTATAGTGCCACCAGAGACCTCATGCCACCTCACACAGCTGGGGCACAGACACCACAACCATGCTGTTCACCGTCACAGGATGCTTTCACACACACTGGTTAGGTTACAGGGTTAGGCCTTCAGTACTGATGAACTCAGCACTTGTGGTATTAGTTGTTTATGATCTTTGAAGTGTTTATGTAACTGCTTTCCCGCAACCCACCTTGAACCTTTTTTTTATATTATTATTTTTTTTATTATTAATAGACCTTTTATAGGTGTTTTTTTAATTTATTTATTTAATTTACATCTTACTCATTACTGACATTTCACAGGGTTTAACCTGAATTCTCTGTATGTATCCATTTGATCCCTATCTAACATTTGGGTACTTTCCGTAAGAGGTATGTGGGCACTATCGACATCCCCCATCACCGGTTGAATACTTACTCTCATGAATACGAGAAAAGTATGTGTTGCAAAAAATTTAATGTGAGATTAGTGTTGCCCCCAGACTTAGTGTAAATTGTGTGTTCACTTTTGTGTACCTGTTCGGTTTATGTTGTTTCCAGGTCTCTTGTTCTCCTCGCTGAATGACAAACTATCAATTTAACATTTGTGCATATAAGTGCAGTTAATACACAGTCGTGGTTAACACACAATTTTGTTCTTTTATGTTTACTCAAAAGTCTCTTTAGCAGTTTCTTCATGGTATGTCTAGTCTAATATGTGGGAAATATTTGGGAGGGCTTTAGACTTTACTCACTTACTTTACCTAAAACTCACACACAAAATGAAACCCTTAGATGTTTTGAGAGTTTTCCACAAACTGTAGACACCTACTTAATCTTTAATAATAAGTGATGGGTAAACTTCTGACAGTTGTATCCATGATGTTCATGTGTAGCCTACTCTCTGAACATTTAACCTATGATCTTGTATAGCAGAAACAAAATGGAAGTTAAAAGAATATGTTTAATAATATTTTAATAATGCATGTTGTATTAATTACGGGAGTAAACATAACATTTGGATGCTATATAATGCATACTCTTCTGCCAACTCATGAGCTGTTTCTCTGCTTTGCCCCTGCCACTGGGCTATGAATAGATCAGACACAGGCAGTCTACACACACAGTGCCAAACAGACAGCACCATGTCCAATGAGTCACACCCAACCAGCCAGAGAACACAGGAAGTGACTCCCACCGCCATGCACACACACACACACACACACACACACACACACACAGGCATAGTTCCCCCTCCCTTCCTCTTACTGTGTTTTCCAGCAGTAGCCGACATGTGAAGGGCACAATCTCTGTGCCAGGCCACACACACACACACACACACACACACACACACACATTCAGTTCACACTCACTGAGTGATGTCACAGGCCCATAGCTAATTAAAGAGCAAAGCAGGTGCAAAAAAGAGGAATCTTTACAATTGTGTAGAAGGACTGATGTATGTTTTTCTTGGACCCCTTCAAAATGAGATGACTCAAGGGGTTTTCCTCTTAATAAATTAAATTGAATTAAATTAGACTGTATTAAACTTCACTGAGTTCAACTATATTTCTGACATCAAGATTTTGTCGTTCGCTTGGCATTAAAGTCTTGCCAATTGTTGAACATTGTTAAAACATGATAGTGCACTCAAAGCATGCCTATCCATTTTTAAAACTAAAAACAGGACTTAAACAATACAAAACAATCTAGTTGCCTTTTTTACACATGTACAGTACATTATCAAAGGCTCTGTTGTACCCACATATGCACGGTGACAAAGTGTTTTTGTGTTTATCTGAGTCAACTTATTAGAAAGTACATGCCACACGTGTCAACCAACTGCCTGTCACACATCCGCTCATTTTGTCACCTTTCTGGTGAGAGATTGCAGTTAAACCTTCTTAGAAAAGTAGTCAACAGCATGTAACAATACATTGTTTCTTCTTTATACTCATTGTGCTGTAACTATCAATATCTAACTATCACTTCAAATTTTGAAATTCTGTCAGCTGATCTTTAAGTATTCATTTTCTAATTCAATGTAGCGCATCTTATCTTACTTATAAATAATTATTCACTATGCCTATCAATTGCTTTTTTTTTCCTGTCAGCCGAATTGCTAGCCTGACATAGCCTGCCCATAATACGAATGTTCATCCGTATCCATGGTCTGGGGACGGTCTTCATGTGCGTATTTACATCGGTAGATAGTCTAGCGACCAATAAGCGAAGCTGATTAGACGAGCTGTCCAATTTTTTCAAACCACAAGCGAATGCCCTCCCCCCCGCAGAATAATCGTGTCAGGTTAAAGAGCCTCCAGACCATGAATACGGATGAACAGCAGTATTATGGGCGGGCTATGTCAGGGTACTGATTTGCCCCCTTACTCCCCAGCTCTTCCTTTCCAACTATGTCTTACTTGCGGTATCAATGTGATGCTATTGTTATTGATGCCAGCTATGTGTAATACTCCATGGGGTAGCTTCCCCTGCCTCCTGTGTACACATGCATATGCACTGTATATGCACATGGATGGGCTGGGAGTTCCTCACTACAGAGCCATACCACCAAACACCAATATTGCACTTTCCACTCATTTTCATTTTGCTGAGAAGTCAGTGAGACTGGTTCAAACCAGGCAAAGGTTCAAAGGCAATTGATCCAGAGGACAAAAGGGACACTTTTGCCAGCAATTCTCCAAGCAGTGCCCAGAACCAAGGCTTAATATGCCCAGCTTATATTCTCTTTGGTAGATTTAATAATACTACTACTACTGCTACTACTGCTACTACTACTGATAATAATAGTAGTGATAGATAATAATAGTAATGATAATAATAAAAGCTTGCTTCATGCCCGTGTCTTGGACAGGAAGAATAATATTTACACACCACCAAGTCAACCGTCACTCTGTGTCACTCTGTGTATCTTGTACAAAAAAAAAATCAAGCATCCCTTAGTCCTAAACAGGTGTGAAAACCACAGTCAAGTGTGAATACAGCAAATGTCTTTGCTTTTCACCTCATTCAAAACAAGGTTGCCGCAGATGAAAGTATGGCCCACAAAGGCTGCTCAGGAAATCATGTCATCATAGCTGAATATGTTGCACCACACCCATAGGGTTAGCAGAGGACTACCCATAGGTTGATAATAATAATAGTAATTACTTTGAAAGGAAAGGAAAGTCTGCATAGAAATTGACTGGTGCATGAGCAAACATCTGGTGGTGGATTTTTTGCCCTGTTTACAGTGTAAACTTCAAATACTGGACTTGTACAGTAGTCCATGTTTGATTTTAAACATGCGGTGCTAACCACAACAAATGGGTTGAAAGCCTCTTATGTATAAGGAAGGAAAGAGTGATTAAAAATAAAAAAAAATAGAATAGTGAAAAAAAGTGAAATAAATAAATAAAATGCAGTTTCTGTCCGAGTGCCAGTTCTTGTTAGCCTGGCATGCCCTCCCAGTGACGTAACACCTCCGGCGTTTCTGTCGCTGGCCTGGCCAGCTGCTGATCGGGCAGGACTTCTGAGTTCCACAAAAATGTGGAACTGCCCCCTACTGGTCAGGAACCAATCAACTTTGAACAGCTCCAAGAAGGCACAGCATTTTCTAACATCGACCAGTAGCAAACTGAGGTATTTCAGGGAGGCGGGTCAACCATGCGCTTTGAGAAAGTTTGTTATACGAGCTCTTGGTCAGACCAAAGTCTCGCAGAGCTTTGAAAGTCGATGGCAATCAGGCTAATTTCAGGATTATTGAAAGTTAAACTTTTACATTGCACTGTATTCTATACAAGATGCCAACATATTTCCCCTTCAAATAGTTACTTAATAGTGACATACTGGTCAATGCTGAACTACATTTGACAACCACATCCTGTGGAAATAGCATTTCAGTTGGGGTGAGATGGTAAACCGAGGGGCCTCTCAGTCACAAATGCTGTGGCAGCATTCATTTTTCAGCACATTTGACCAAATGCTTCTCAGAACAGCTTATTTGTGGGAACGCATTTCTGAAGAGATTCTGAAAAGCTGATGATGACGCTCAACCGTCAGCAGCAGAACCAAGAAAACAAACAACCAGTGCATGCATAAAATGGAATTCTCGAACCAAGGTCACGTAGAGGTCATAGCCAATGTCAGGGGATATGCTAAAAACACCCCCCCGCCCCGCCTAACACCCCCTGCCCCCCTTCCCACATAACTCAGGACGTTTAACACACTCACTCCCCCTTACCCAAAGACTTCCATACTGTTCTCAAGTATTTATTTATTTATTTATTCATTTATTTATTATCTGCACTTTAATCAGATACTAAATCAGCCCATTTGCACAAGATTCCATGTTTATTGTATGTCTTTGGATGTTTCTCGGTGTGTGTGTGTGTGTGTGTGTATGCAGTTGGGTGTGTGAGTGTGGGATTGTGTATGTATGTACATGTATATGTGTGTGTGTGTGTGTGTGTGTGTAGTCTGTGTCATAGTTTTTATATATTTTTTATACCCTTAATTGTCCGTTCTTAGGATTATGTTGAAATGAGAACAAGAGCATGAAATTTCATTCTCTGTATCGCAGAAAGTGACAATAAAGCAGACTTTGACTTTAAAAAACATACATTAGTATTGCAATGGAGCTCATGGAGCTTAGTTTGATCATTACTTTGGGGATACTCTTACTCTTTTTTACATTTCTTCCCTTTAACCCCTGCCCTATTTACTTGGAAATTCATGGTGGGGAAAACAAAAACACTCAATGTTGATTGAGTGAACAACAACATGGTAAACATCCTTTTTCCTAATCTAAATGTTTGGATAACTTAAGACAGTACATTCTAACGCATCTAAGAAAGTTATTCTCTACACTTAAAATAGGCTTTATCTAACTCCCATCACTTTACTGGAAATGGAACTAACGTGATTATGACTATAGTTTGAATCTCAAGGGTTTAGATTCTAGAATTTAGTCTCTCTAAAGTTACATGGCAATGGTACAGTCAAACAAAGCCTTTTTTCCCCCACCTCAAAGCTAGAAAGAGTGTGTGTGACATTCATGAAAGGCTTGTGAACAGATGGCTCTTTCACTATTACTAAAACCCGGTCAAAGGTGACCTGAAAGGCTTTCAAAACAAACGTAGTGGACATGTCCTCAAAAGTCCTCAAAGATTGTTAATAGCCGTCACAATCAATCTAGATTTTGTTTCAGATTGCGGTGAAAGCCGAACAGCGCACCACTATACTGTGTTAGAGTTGATCTGACAACCACAAATGTGATCATTCTCATGTGCTCATTTCTCAACTGCAAAGCAGGAATCCTTTTCAAAATACAGAAGTGTAAGTGAAACAAACTCATCTGGATTTCTCACTTTTTTAATCTTTCCCAGGAGATAATGAAGAAGACAAACCTTTTCACAAGTCTATCCTTACCAAAATGTTCAATCCTTTCACAAATACCATTGCCATTAAAAGTGGTCTTGTGATTCTATTGGCTGAAAAAGCCCCAGGGGGAAGCGGTGGCACATATGCGTAGCCTATGCGTAAAGAGAGCACAGTCTAATGACACATGGGCCAACATGTGCCTCTGGCATAATCTGTGTGTAGAGGTGTAGTTCCTGTTTTGTTCTGTTTCGTGTCAGAGCCTCTCCACGCTGCCCCCGCACGTCTTTTGAGGCACCCGGAGGAATTCAGTAGGTGCAAGGTGTGTGTTTGGCTATTCTTTAAAACAATTGTGAGACCCAAAACAGATGTTCAGATGGGAAGGATGCAACATGTTGGCCAAGCGGTCTATGTAATCCTCCTAATACAGTGTACAGAAAACCCTGATGCTTGAATGAATTAAAACTCCATTTACATGTCAACGCATATTTTGTTTGTGGTTTTGGCTGACCTTAGGCTACTGCCTTACACTCCTGCCCAAACACCTGCATGTTGACTTCTGACTGTCTTTTCAGAAAATCTAGGGCAGAAAAAGCCTAATGTTCATAGCTTCAAGCTTCAGCTCATTCCTCTTTGATACAGGATCAAGCTTGAAGATGAGCATGCAATAGCCAAAGCCCTTGACATGTTCTCAGATACATTTTTTTCTGCTGTTGAAAACACCAAGAATGTGTGTGTGTGAGAGAGAGAGAGAAAGGGGGAGGCACAGAGATTGAGAGAACTTGCACCGCAATACAGGAAACAAAGTCACCATGGTAACAAGGGATAGGAATCAGACCTCTCCTCTCTAACTTTCTGAAGTTGACAGTTCCTATCCTGGACTCCATAAGTGAGAGAGAGAGAGGGACAGCTCACAATAGTGCCATGCGAAAAGAAAAACATCTGTTGCAAAGCAAACTTTTTCTTTCACTAGGATAAAGCTTTACTTCTCTGGTAAGTGACCCCATTATTGTCAAGATCTGATAACTTCAAATAGGCATCAAATTAGCTAAGGTATTTAGAAGTGCAGCGTGGTCTGTGTAAGTCATGTAATAGCATGTGTGAGTGTGTGTGTGTGTGTGTGTGTTTAATTGTTGCCTTGGATAACCTCAAATTGGCAATTAAGTAGTCTTGAAGTAGTGGGTGGGTGGTTGTTGATTGTAGAGTGAGTAAATTCAATTCAACCCAGCTGCATGTGTTTTTGACCAAGACAAACATTTTGATTTTAAATTATGTAATCTCACTGTTAATCCTGATACTGTAATTGAGCTGATGATTAACCTATTTACTTGAGTATACTTCCACTCGGCACAGCTGAAACTGCTGTGAAATTGAGGTTCCCTTATTTGTGAGACAAGATGCCTTAAAAAGATAAACACTATCTATGTCTTCATTGCATCAGGTTTCATCAGATCATTTCCTTCTGTCATCTTATCCTTTAAGAAATTAAAAAAAAAAAAGTAGATTTTTTTCCCTCCAAAAGACTTACTTTACCATGAACTCAGAGACTCATCTGTAAAAATCCTGTGAGGGTGTCAAGGTGTGGATGAGGGCAGGAAACAGATTTCTGTTTGAAACTCCGACGAGGGGGGAAAGAGATTTCAGCCGTCTGAACTTAAACGGGGGGTCAGTCATTGTTTTCGTGGCTCTAATGACTGAGACACTGCTTCCTGATCCCATATTGCCTTTGTGTAATAACCAAGGCCAGCTAACCACGAGGGATGCTAGTCCCTCCAATGTGGTCACTAGATTGGAGATTGAAACCCTTGACTGCGCCCCTCACTGGCACGGCAAGATATCAACTTTAGCTCAGCTCCAAACCAGCTTAGATATTGTCTTCGTTTTTAGTGAAACATGAAACTTCCTCCATGAAACCAGACTTGTGATTAGTATTGAGGAAATAGTATGGTGCAGCAGCGTACTAGGCTAGTAACAAGTGTCTTGTTTGCTTATCTTACAGATAGAAGAGATTGCCCACTGCTTCTACAGTATGAAGGACATGATGGATATAAACCAAAGCACCACCGGCACTAATGCCAACTGTAGCAACCTGTATGACCACCGCCCGTGGGCACGGGTTGTCATGCCTCTGCATTACTCCATAGTTTTTGTGGTGGGACTCTTTGGTAACGCTTTGGCATTGCACGTCATCCGGCCCAATCTCCGCAAGATGAACTCCACCACGCTTTACTCGGCTAACCTGGTCATTTCGGACATCCTGTTTGCGCTCTCACTGCCGCTGCGGGTGGTGTACTACGCGCTGGGCTTCCATTGGCCCATGGGTGAGGCGGCGTGCAAGCTCACAGCCCTGGTCTTCTACATCAACACCTACGCCGGTGTCAACTTCATGACCTGCCTTAGCGTGGATCGTTTCATTGCAGTGGTGCTGCCGTTGCGCCTGTCGCGCTTCCGACGGGTGGAACGTGTCAAGTGGGTGTGTGTGGCCGTCTGGCTCCTCGTATTTGCCCAGACCCTGCCCCTCCTCTCCATGCCCATGACTCAAACCGAGCACGACGGCTACGTCACCTGCATGGAGTACCCCAACTTCGAGATCGTGCCCAACCTGCCCTTCATGCTCATCGGCGCCGTCTTCCTCGGCTACGGTATCCCCGTGGTCATCATCCTGGTCTGTTACTCCTGGCTCTGCTCCAAGCTACACCTGTCCGCCAAGACCAACCACCTGACGGAGAAGTCGGGCCGTAACCAGAAGGCCATCGGCGTCATCTGTTGTGTTATCCTTGTCTTTGTGGTTTGCTACACGCCCTACCACATGGACCTGCTGCAGTACATGATCCGCAAGTTGCGCTACACCCCCGACTGCAGCGAGTTACACAGCTTCCAGATCTCGCTGCACGTCACCGTGTGTCTGATGAACCTCAACTCCTGCCTGGACCCGTTTATTTACTTCTTTGCCTGCAAGGGCTACAAGAAGAAGGTGATGAAACTGCTCAGGAGACAGGTCAGCATGTCCTTCTCCAGTGCCGTCCGCACTTCGCCCGAAGAGTCATCCCGTGACCTCGACCACAACAGGGTTCGTCTCAACAGCAGATGCGAGAAGTGAAGTGACTCACGAATGGGACTCTTTTAGGAGATATTTTTGAGTCCATTTCAGGCCTATGGAACTAAGGAGGGGGTGGTGGTAGGGGTTTCCCGGAGGCAAATATGTTGGCAAAAAATGATTCTATTGTCTCTCCTCATCTGGAAAAAGAAACTGGGTATGATGGCCATGTGACTTCAATGACGATGAAGCCAACCAGTACAAGACAAAGAAAGATATTCTGTCGGTTGGGTCACTTACTGTAGAATGGGTCAAGTCGTTGCTCATCTATTGTGATAAAAACAGTCTCTCTTTTTCATAACAAGATTTTGCCTTTCGTAAACAATTACTGGCACAGAGGAACAAAAACAGAAAGGGAAATTGAAGCTGCTAAAACAAAAGTAATTTTTGGTGTTGGACCATCCTTTTGGTAGTTAAGAACGATAGAGTAAATGAAAGTGGCATTTTTTAATTTTTTTTTTTTCTTGCTGAATTGGATGTTGCTGTGCTTGCAGTTTCACTTAGCAAAGGGCAAACCACATGGAGATCAGTTGTCCTCCCCCTCAGCTGAGGATCAACTATAAGTTATTTTACACATCACGGACACTGTGCTTCAATAAGGCTTCTAAGTGAGCAATGTGGTATAACTTGATATCAGTAATTGATATTGGACTTATAGCACTTAATAAAAAAAAGTGTTAACAATAAGCTTTGCAATTGTGCTTGGCAAGGACTGCAGAGCAAGTGCACATTTCACATTATCTTTTTGTATCAGTATTTTTTTTTCCATCCAAGTTCTTTCTGTAGAGATCTTTGTCTTAGCTGGGTATCTGGGTTGTGGCTTTAGTGTCTTTAGTTTTACCTTATTTCTGTGCACCCATTGCCATCTAGTGTCTGTAGTTAATGTTAACTGGTGAAGAATCATCTGGTCACTGTGTAAAATGTCAGCCTTCTCACAACGGGTGGTTAAATAAGCAGTGTAACTTCCTGTGGTACAAAGAGAAGGGAAGAGAAGAAGAAGAGAGAGGTTCTTGCCAGATAGATAGACACATGAAACAGATGTGATGTAACCCCAGACAACTTGATCTCCTTTCTTCTTTCTTTCTTTTTTTTTTTTTAGAATAAAATCCTCATTTTCTTACCCTGATGTATTGAATTCTGATTGAGAGTACCATTTATTTTAGCTAAGATGTTGGTTGAGTATGGTTTCAGTTGGTTTACATAGCCTAGTTTTGATATGACTATTTTATTACATATGAATTATAATTAGCCAAATGTGAATGATGAACATTACATTGACCTCACAACCTTGACCTCAGTGTCACACACAAATTCACAAATCACTGAATATCATTTCCACTCACTATTTTTTTCTGTTACAAAATTGTTCCATACAGAAAAAATATTACAATAGTTTCCATGATGTTTAGGTGTGGTACAGTACATCTCAAAATGGATTTGCATATTTCCACCTCTAGAGGGGGATGTTAAGCTTGTAAAATAACAACACATCCTCAGCTCAGGTACTGTTAATGGAGCATTCATGTTTATATGCTAAAAGCACGGGCTATGAACACATTAAGGTCATCAGAACTTACAACGGTTGCTTGTATATGTATATTTATGGTGTATGTCTATGCTATAGCGACTAGGAACACATCAGCAGTAAAACTAGACCTAGTAGTGGCATATTATTCCTCAACAATAAACCCCCCACACTAGTATCCTTTCCTGATATTATTTGTATGTTTGTGTTGACAATGCTCCTGACTTTTAGCCATGGTTGCTAGGTACAACCACAACAGTATCAATAGCATTGTGGAACAGACTTTAGAGTTGAGTAATAGAGACCTGACCCTCCAAAAGATCAAAGAGGATGTGGTGTAGGGGAAGAACACTCTCACTGACTGACAAACATTCAGGTGCCTGACAAACATTCAGAGCAGCATATATGACTGTACTAGGCTGTGTGTGACCACTGAAAGGCAAAGCATGCCTGTAAATTCAGGTCAGTCATACTTGCAAAACAGATCTGTATTATGATAGGTCCAGTTGGCATGGCTCAACTATCATTCATGGTATTTGTATTTGATCATTTACAGGTTCATGGTAAACATGACGTAAAACATAAGGTCGAAATGATTAGTATACGAATCCTCACTGATCCATTAGAAAAATAGGCCTAGAAGTCTTAACTGCATTAGTAATGTGTCCCACATAGTTAAAATAAATTTGTAAAAAATATTTCAACTGTAATGATATAATAAACAATGGTTTCATTTACAGAATGTAAGTCTAAGTCTGTGGTCTATAATTTCATTAGATATCACTGTCTAAGTGTGAGAGTGGAGTCACATGGATGGCATGACAAAAGAAAGAGAAAGAGACAGACAGACATACAGACAGAAAATGGAGAAGTATGTATGTTGTTTTCCCCTCTCTGGGTTTCCAACACGCCCTTCTCCCCCATGTGATCACCAGTAAAACAGTGGAAACAATCTCTCAGAACAGATGAAAATAGTTTGCTCGTCATTTCAGCTTTCAACATGTCTTATTCCCATGTGAACAAACGGCTTCTGGCACAGGTGTTTATGTATGTAGATTTCCTCATGGTCGATATCCCCACCACCAACCCCCCACACACACAACGGAGTGAGATACAGACATACTCGGCCATTTCACTAGTCCAGATTCTGGAACAGCTCAACACTTTTGTTTGTTGTCTCATCTTGAAGCTAACTGTGTCTGACCTGTCACCATGCACATCTGTAGAGAGAGAGAGAGAGAGAAAGACAGACAGAGAGAGAGAGATGACGAATGGGGAGATGAAGAGAAGGAAGGAGAGAAAGAGGGAACCTCACCGAATCAGCATGAGACATCCACTCCAAAGATTTTGAGTTCCTGTTTATATAGCAACTGCCACAACATCCTGTTCTTAATTAAAGCTTGGCAATGCCAGATGCCTTCTCTAGCCACCTGCTGTGCCACTCTCCCACGAGAGCTAATGTTCTGTGACAAACCCTCTTTTTCCAATCAATAACCAGCACCCAGACCTGTCAGCTTTCTGCCGACAAACACGCTCCACTTTCTAATCACACATTATTGTTTTTATTATTTATTTCTTTTTTTCTATTTTTTTTTTTTTTTTTTTTTTCCTGAGGAGGTGTACTTTGCAAAATGAAGCCATTTTGTTGTTCCACCGATAACCAACACAAATGTAGAGGAGACAGGAAATGGTTGTTTACAGCCCCCGTTTTGGTGTGCACACACAGACACAGACACGAAACCAATGCAAGAAGAGAATTGTTATAAATAACTTCCTCCTTGTCATCGTGTCACTGTAGGGGAGAGTACAGTGTGATGGCAGCTGGGTAGAGAGCAGATCTCTCCGTCCTAAAACGGTTTCGTTTGATTAACATGGTTCAGAAGACTACGGTTCAAACACAAGGTAAGACACTCATACAGTACCTTCATGTCTGACTAATGTACCTCTGAGTTGTTGAAGGTAAGAATATGATCGAGAAAGGAAATGAAGCAAATCGAGCAGGTGTTTACGTACGCGAGGCCTACATGTACAGTAGGCCTACTTGTGTTTTGAAGAGTGAGCATTATTGTAATTGCTCCCCTTCTCTCTGCTGTGAGCATCTGAATTTCAAAGTAAGCTAAAACATTACATTTCACATAGGTATGTCTTTGCCCATTATTACTTTTGCATGTGAGGTGACACAGAGCAAGAACACTTCAAAGAGCTGTGTGTAGGGGGAGTCTAAGCGTTGGTGTGGTGTTGTGTTTACCGTAAGTGGTCTCAGAGCTTCCACTGCTGAGATCAAAAGACCTCAAGTCTTTTTTTTTTCTTTTTTTTTTTTAGCAAGGTTCTCTTCCTTCTTATTTGCACCTTCTTATTTGCACGTACACTACTGGCTTTTTTCTCAGCTTTTTTTATTTCTTGTTAAATTATGATTTGATAACTTAACCTTTTCAAACCTCTTTGCTGTTTGACACTCTTACTGTCTCTAAGTGGGCTAAAGACTCCATTTTGTTGCCTTGGCCTATGTCCAAAACCGTTAATCAAAATGTGGATTCGCTACAGTTTTGTTTCCCGTTCAGGGCTAAATTAAACATTGCAGCTTCTTCATTTCAGCACATAAATCTCAGAAAGACATACTGTAGGCTACCATCTTGCTATTCAGGTTACCACTAAAAAAAACTTTAGACACTTCTCTTAATTTAGACGCTGTTTACCATGAAGGTTTTACTTTCCCAGAATTTCAAAATCCAACTTCCTCATTGTTTTAAAGAAAACTCTCAACACTTTCTGTTTTTGTGCAGATTGGTGAGGCAGCCATGGATGAGAACGTGTACTTGCTGAGCGATGTGAACGTGTCCTTGCTGAGCGATGCGAACGTGTCCTTGCTAAGCAGCAGGTCTGAGGAGCTGGCCCCGGTGGAGTACCGAACGGCCGGCCTGGTCTTCTACTGTTTCCTCTTCATCATCGGCTTCCTGGTGAACATCACAGCCCTTTGGGTGTTCGCTCTGACCACCAAGCGGCGGACCTCGGTCACGATCCACATGATCAACGTGGCGTTGGTGGACCTGGTCTTCATTCTGCTCCTGCCTTTCCGTATGATCTACTATGCATGGGACTACTGGCCATTCGGCGATGTATTCTGCCGGGTGAGTGCCGCACTGACCATCTTCTACCCGTGCATGGCATTATGGGTGTTTGCGCTGATCAGTGCCGACCGCTACGTGGCCATCGTGCAGCCCAAGCACAGCCGTGAGCTCAAGAGCACCCGCAAAGCTTTCATATCGTGCGCTGGAGTTTGGGTGATGACACTGGGTTGCACGGCCCCGCTGCTCTTCCCCGACAACGACCCGGACGCCACAGCCAGCGCCAACTTCACCACTTGCCTGAAGATGCGCGACATCGAGCACCTACGCCAAGACAACCCCATCAACTTCGTGCGGCTCATCTTCTTCTTCCTCGTGCCCATGTGCATCATGGTGGGGTGCTACGCCGTCATCGTGGACAACCTCATCCATGGGCGCACTTCCAAACTTAAGCCTAAGGTCAAGCAGAAGTCCATCCGCATCATCGTCACACTCATCGTCCAGGTGCTGGTGTGCTTCGTGCCCTACCATGTCTGCTTCGTCTTTCTCCTGTTCTCGTCCAATGGCGGCGATGGCAGTAGCCCTGCCGATACATACAGCAGTTGGGGTGCGTTCACCACGCTCCTGATGAATCTCAGCACGGTGCTGGACATCGTCCTCTACTACATCGTCTCCAAGCAGTTCCAGGACCGCGTCATCAGCGTAATCCTCTACCGGAACTACTTGCGCAGCGTGAGACGGAAGAGCGTGCACACCAGTAGCGTCCGCTCGCTCAGTAACCTCACCAGCGCTATGATCTGAGCATAAGGCATGCTGGGATGGATGCTGTGATGATTGTCCCGTTAATGAAGATGAACATCAAAAACAGAATCAGATAATCAGACTGATTATCAGACAATCAGACAAGTCGGCAATCAGATTCATGTCTCATTGTCTCTGGGACTTACTGTACAGACATATTGAGGCGCATTGATCTGAGCTGAGTTGCATGCTGTGATGGTGGACATCAGGAGGAGAGAATGCAAAAAAAAGAGCTGTGAATGACTACTGTAGAGTTGGGGGATATGTAACCCAAACAGGACGTGCTCAGCCAGTCTCAGTGTTCTTCAGAATAAATCTCTGTTGTGAATGTGGTTGGTGGAAAATGTGCAGTACCTATTCATAAGGACGGGGCTTTTTCAAGGTACGACATGGGGGCCCCAAGCAAACACAACATGGGGGCCTTTCACCCTCCCCCTAAACACCTGTCTAGTCTTATAATTATGTGTGCTGAACTTGCAGTTGTCTAACTCCTGCCTAAAGTCATATATTATTGAAAAACAACACCAACTAAACTACTAAAATAGTCAATCTTGGCGACTTATTTTCAGCTTGGGACCAATTGCCTGGTTTTGCCTGTTCTGTTGTGATGGCCCTACATAGAGACTAATGGGACTCATGTCTCATGGAGACCAAACTGATTGTGAGATTTGCTGAGAAGCTCCACTTGTGAGCAGTGACTTGCAGTATTTGCTGTGTGGTCACATAGCTGGTTTATGCCAGCTGCATATGCCCACTTTTAGAGAACTTCTGCTTTGAGGTATAACTGTAGCAAAGTAAGCAAAGAGAAGAACAAACTGGTTGTGTAATCTATGGTCTTGATTTGATTTATGGAAGTAGAAAAGAAGGAAGACAGATGTTGGAGCTGTTATAATAAACTGTGAGATGTATATATGAGATGTTGATAAATGTGATATGCAATGTGATAACATTAGGTACTGATGAGACTTTCATTTTATACATTTCCATTGTTCTAATACTTGTACATTCACTTGTATTTGCACATCTAAGGTTTAACTTTTTATTTATCCTTTTAACCTTTAACCTTTTATTACCTAAATGTATTAGGAGGACATCACTGGTGTCAGTGTTTGAAGGGTCAGACCCACAATATTAAAAAAAATGCATCATTTCATCCATCTAAAGATTTTTGAAAAAGACATAGGCTAGTCTAAATATCAAGGAATAGTGAGCCCAAAAGGTCAGTAGTTTGAAGAATATAGTCTTGCTAGATTTTTCTCTCTATAGCTGCAGCATGGCATAAGTGATCAAGGAGAATTTGACATTTTGGTTGTTCATTGTTCTGCTTTTTACCATTTTCCAAAGTGCTTATATCTCTGTGGGACCCAGAGAAGGGAGACAGTATTATAGACATCTGAATAAAACTATATTTGTCAACGCTTTTCACCGAATACCATTCAGTGAATTCATGTTTAAAAGAGCATCCGCAAACATTACAACCTTTTTCGCAACTAGAACATCTGAAGCACTTTAATTCTTAAATCTGTGTGTAACATTTGGTCAAACTTTTTTTTGTTTTCAGAAATAAAGCGCACAGCACTGGTTGAATGTGAAACAAGGTGTGAACTTCCTACAAAGAATAAATTCTGACCATAAAAAGGGAACTTGACAGTTGGTCGGCTACTTCTTACTTCTTTGTTATTTATAGTAAAAGTGTTTGTGGTTGGCTGGTTGAAACTTTGTTTCATTTTTTCTTCTGCTGATTGCATTGCCCAGGGGAGTCTCTCTGTCATTTGTTTCAAAACAACATTTTTATTATACCAATTACAGTAAATTATGTACTCTCATAAATAACAGTAAAAATGTCCATCACAGTAAGCAACGGTATGGTGCCAAGCTCCTATACATCCAGGGGGAGGCGCTGTTGCTCAGGACACATTTCATCAGTCTATGGCAAAGCATTTCTCACCACAGCCAGCAGATGGCAGCACGCTACAACAGGCAGTTACTATCCACATGTTCTGGCAGGCCTGTTAAGCAAGCTTACTACCACCGCAACCACCACTGCCACAACTACTTTACCGTGACTACTGTGTGACAACTGATCTATAACAAATTAAATCAAAGCATTAAAATACACCAAATGGAGGTGTTATCGCGCAATCAAAGGAAATGGAAAAATGTGTCAAGACAACAGTAGTTCCCTCCGGTACAATGAGTGCAGTGATGAGAAGAGGCACACTCGGACCGAGGAGAAGACCCAGATAAACATCAAAGCCAGAGCATTAGGAGAACACACAGCACGGAGATGAGCGATAAAAAACTACAGGAAGTGAGCTGGATTATTGACAGAGGAGGAAGAAGAGGTGAAGAAGAGCGTGAAGGAGGTGGAGGAGGAATGTGTGTGTGTGTGTGTGTGGGGGGGGGGTCTGTCTGGAGGGGGGTACGGCCTCATTTCTGCTCATATTGTTATGAAGGGGAAGTGTTGATAGGGGCTGGCTACTGTAAATGAAAGGTGCTTTTAGAAACAGAGGTAGCTGGACACAAAAGGCAGACACTCTCTCACTCTTTCAGCCAGTGGAGAAAGAAACACACCATCACACCAGATGGATGTTTCTTTTTTTTTTCTTTTTTTTCCTTCTTCTTTTTTTTGAAACTTACTATCATTTCCCAGATCAAAAATGGGCATATTAACCATTATTCTGTCAGAAAGGCAACAGATGAACTGGGAAGCACATATGGGCGACACACCTCAAAGCTAAACATCTGTACATCTGATTGCTGGTGTATTTCAACTAGGCTGACCCCCCCCCCCCAACCCCCTCCTTCCCAAATCAACACATGGTGAATCTCTCAACAACTGCAGAGGACAAAAAAAAGAACTCTGCGCTCTGATTAAAAAGTCTAACATGCAGGGTAGTAATAATATTTGGAACATGAAAGCCTGGATAAATACAGCAACAACAGAAACTTGTGGTGCTTTGCTATATATAGTAGAGCAAACAGCAACACCCTGCGTGTGAGGTTAATTGCAGGTCACGTTGGAGGGATTATAAAAAAATAAATAATGAAAGAGATTCAAAGCAAATCCTTTCTTACTGTAAAATACGCTGCTTCCACAGTAACCACACAGTGTGAGGGGAACTGCAGGAATAAAAGTTTGTAAGGGGGACAGTTGTTATTTACTTGTTGTTGTTTAGATGTTTGTTTACGTATTTATGTAGAGTTCACGTATGTTTTTGGATGGAGGATACAGGTGCATCTGTTAGCAGGTTAAAGTCCAGGCTAACTAACAGGCCTTGTCACTTCCTGTGGCTAAGCGTGCCCAGTGGCACAGAACAAACACCCTACACACACACACACACACACACACACACACACACACACACACACACACACACACACAGGGAGAGAGAGAGAGAGAGACAGAGAGTCTGCCAGCCCACCTGTTGCACTTCAAAGGCACCAAACTGGCTTTGATGCCAACTGACAGTGGCAACAATTAAAAAAGTGCCTTGTCCAGTCTGTGATGAATTATCCAGGAGCTTCTCCTGGTAATGCTGAATCTTCTTCACAACAAGTGCCTTTGTCATATGAACGCGTGGTGGTGGTGGCGGCGGTGGTGATGATGGTGGGTGAAAAGGAGGTGGGGAATTGGGGGGGTTGTGGTTTGGGGGGGGAGGGGGGGGGGAAAAAAAAATTAATGAAAACAAGATTGTCTTTCATATGAGCTGATTTAAGCGGCCTAGCAAACAGCTGCTTCTCTCTGGGAATAAAACAGCCAGTGCGCCAAACAAAGCGAAATAAAACTACCTCTTTTTTTTCTCCCTCTCTTCCTTTCTTTCTCTCTCTCTCCTCTTCCACCTCTTCTTTTCGCTCTCTCTCTGTCTCTCTCTCACTCTTTCAGTCTCTCTTACTTTCCGTCGCTCATGTTGAAAACAAATCAGCCTGCGTGCACAGTGGCCATCTGTTTGTTATTTGATATGTGTGAATACATGTTGTAATGACTTTGTTTGTGAATCACTCAGTGCAGTGGAACACACGAGAGCACTCGGAGAGCTGGAGTGTTCAAAGCTAATCATATAATTGGACACAATAGTCAATGACAAATGGAGACGCATAAAGCCAGCCGGCTGCGAAGAGAATATGTAATCATTGTAAAATCATATCATTTTGCATATTTGAGGACAGCTTAATAGACTTCGCTTGTCAGCGCACGCTATCATAGTAACAATCAGAAGCGGCACCGGCGTATTTGTTTCCTGAATATTGCCGGGTGCGTTTCCTGTGTGAGTGTGCGTGTGTGTGTGTGTGTGTGTGTGTGTGTGTGTGTGTGTGTGTGTGTGTGTGTGTGTGTGTGTGTGTGTACATGGGAGTGTGTCATGCTAGATTGACACAGCACTGCTTTCATGCATGAGCAGATTGCAGCAGCATCTACTGTGCCAGTTGTGAGAGCAGAGGGAATTGAAATGGAGTTTTACTGTTCATAGGAGAAGTAATGTCACAAAAGGATTCAGCAATCATATAAAAAACATGAAGGTGACAGCGAGTTCCAGGCTCAATGTATCAAACCCCTGCTGAAGTCTCCGTGGTTACGCAGGCACTTCATTTAACCCCAAAATCCCCATTATAGAATGCTGCCATTTCTGCACTCCTTTAAAACAACCCAATAGGCAGATAAAGAGAAAATAAACTTAAGATTTTTTTGGCCTTCAGCCTTTGGAGCCGGACCAATTTTGTGTTTAGCTGTCTTGACTACTGTGACAAACATGTTGTAATTACTCTGAGAGTGCTTAAAGGAAGCATCTCCCCCCTAAAACAGAGTGAATCTTGAAACCAACATGTTTATATGGAGGGGGGTTGGGGAGAGGGTGGGGACGGGAAGGGGGTAAAAAGCAGCTAAGTTGGTCTTCAGATGGACGTTTGTTTTCTTTTCGATACCACGAGCGATTGAAGAACATCCCACCACACACCGAGTCATTACTTCTGAAAACAACTATAAATAACAGTTTATGGAAAATGCGCTGGATATATACAACACTGTGAAGACATCCCCTGGAGGCAATGGGGGAAGAAACATTACAGGATATGATTTGTTTTTCTATACGAGACGCAAAAACATACATAGTATTCAAAAGCCCACAAGCTCCGGCTCGGCATCATTAATGCTGTCATCTTGTTTCTATTACTGCACATGAAAAGACATCCTTCTTGTAATTACACACGAGCTCCGGCGAAACTAGCTGGGAGCGGACATGGTACGGACACGGTACGACTCTGGGCCTAGCCCGGCATGGAAATGGCCTGGGCTGGGTCTCACAGTCAGCTGATTCTCTGTTCTCTCTCCCTCTCTCTCTCTCTCTCTCTCTCTCTCTCTCTCTCTCTATTGCTCTTGCTCTTTCTCTCTCCCTTTCTTTCTCTCTCTATTCCAGCCAGGATGCAGGGGCTGCATAAGGTGGCAGCATCCAGTATTTAGATCCTCGACCAGGACACTTGTGCATAGCTTTGCCCTCCAGCTAGGGAGTGTGTGTATGGAGATGGTACAGACAGAGGAGAAAGAGAGAGAGAGAGAGAGAGAGAGAGAGAGAGAGAGAGAGAGAGAGAGAGAGAGAGAGAGAGAGAGAGAGAGAGAGAGAGGTGTAGTGTTCTCCAGTGTGCATTAGGCTATGTGGTGGATGTCACACACTCACACACTTGCAGGGGTGTGAATTGAGGCACCTAGAAGGAAGTCTTTGGTGTATTTAGGATATTTCACAGATGCAGGCACACACACAAAATACAGACATACACAAGTGCAAACGCACACACACTCACACTGCGAAAGATTGCACCGAGACCCATGTAACACAAAAACTACACACTCTGCTATTGTGTGATGTCTCTTGAGTACAGCGATATTTACTTTCTATTTGCTCACACATAAAGATCTTATCTGTTGGGCGAAAAACGCTTGCACCTTGCAGTCTTTAATCTCTATTAAAGGGGGATAATCTCCCATAAAGAATGTGCTCTTCGATGAAGAAAAAAAAAAAAGAGAACAACTCTCATTGACCCTCTCGTTAGCAGGGGAGAAGTGAGGAAAAATGTATGGCTTTGATTACACCGCTAGCTATTTTACCAGATCGTAGCGAGAGAGCTTTATTCACGCGGATGGTGCGAGAATCGCACCACCATTAGCGGAAATAAATAATGTAAAGCCTTTTTTTTCCCCCACCACCACCCCTCTCTCCCTCCTCCCTCCTCCCCACCACCACCACCACCACTCAGCTAAGTGCCTTGAAACCTTGGGCTCCTCTTGTCAGCTTTTCAATAGATTAGTACAAGATTTATTTTAAGTCTGTAAAGTAGTGTGTTTCCTGACGGCGTTCGGGGAGCGGATCGAGTGTTCCGCACGTCGCGCGGCGAAACGGCTTTAATTGTATCATGCGAGGTGGGGAACGTCTCTCCGACAGGGACCGTGTCAGATTTGTTTAATATTTAATTTCGTCTCACTTAAACTTCCAACATGATCCTCTTGTATCCTCGCACTGAACGAGAAAAAAGAGAGAGAGTGAGAGAGACAGTGAGTGAGAGAGAGAGAGTGAAAGAGAGAGAGAGAGAGAGAGAGAGAGAGAGAGAGAGAGAGAGAGGGAAGAGAGAGTAAAGTTACAAGAGGGATAAGAGACATGAACATTGTAATTTCACTACATGGCTTCTGTACAAGCTGCAGAGGGAGCGTTTGTCTATGGGGGCTGCGTTACAAGACACCCATCCTTTAGCAGCAGAGTCAGCCTCTCTCCACCTCCTCCTCTTCCTCCTCTCCTCCTCTTCCTCCATGGTCTCTTCAGTCTCTTCCTCTTCTTTTTTTCACCCCTCTCCTCTTCCACCTCTTAGCTATTATACTTCAGAAGTTGGCAACTGAGAAAACAATTATAAATGTGATCTGATATTCAATTGTGTGTCGTGTCAGAGCTCATTAGTGAAGAATCCCTGTATTCCAAAACAATTGAAGAGAGAGAGAGAGAGAGAGAGAGAGAGAGAGAGAGAGAGAGAGAGAGAGAGAGAGAGAGAGAGAGAGAGGAGATGAGGTTGGGAGTCAGGAGACATAAATACAAATAGATAGAATAAGGGAAGAATGACAGCAAGAGTCACCACATCTTTTTGAGAGAAAGAGATTATTGTTTTGAGTATGAGAGGAAGATAGATAGATAGATAGATAGATAGATAGATAGATAGATAGATAGATAGATAGGTAGATCATGGAAGGGAAGAGAAAAGAACCAGATTGTTCACATAGCCTACCGCACACATGAAGAAAGAGAGGGAAGATGAAAGAGAGTAAAGAAGGAAAAGAAAAGTGTGATGGCACAGGGCAGTGCCATGTGTGTACAGCAGGCCGTGCCGTGTGTGTTTGTTGGGTGGGGGGATGAGGGTGCTTGAGTGTGCGCGTCACGTCCAGCCCCAGCGAGCTCAATTACAAGATTGATACTCCGAGAGGAAACTTCATTTTGCCTTACAGATGTCTACACCGGGAGAGAGGGAGGCGTTGTTGTTTAACATAACAAGATTCTCCCACGGCGAACTAAACCAAAAAAACAAAACAACAACGACAACGAATGGACATATTGTCTCCCTGAGTCTGTGTCATTTCGGCAGGTTGTGAGAGTGACAGCACCTGGTCTTTTGCACATAGCTCTTTTTTCTTGTTCTTTTTTTCCTTTTTTTACGACGTGATTAAATTGTACCTGCATCTGGATGCTCTCCTTTTGGTGAGATAAAGATTTTGCGCATGGAGACTACACTGGTTCCTGTCCTGTCAAATGTGAAAACAAATGGAGTCGGACTGTAATTCGATCTCATATCTGGGAGTGTTTCTGCTTAAGCTCAAGAACATCTTAATCACATCCCCCCACCCTCATCCCCCCCCCCCCCCTCCAGTCCCAACTGCTGTGTACATTCCTTCGAGTCAGCCTGTACCACAATGACACTGAAAACACACATACACAGACACACAGACACACACACACACACACACACACACAGTGTTAGGAGGAAGTAAAACACATGGCGGAATGACAATGCCTTGCTTGTGTCCGTCACGTATACAGACGACAATTAGCCGCAGCGTCGGAAAGCTAGGAGGAGGAGGCAGGCGCGTCACGTATAGCGAGATGGGCTCCCTCCACTAAAAAAGAGAGAGCTGTAAAAAAGGCAAGGGGAACAGATGGCGACAGGCCTACTCTGTCCTGCGTCTCCTCACAACTGCCACACGTCCTTTGTGTCCATTAATCTTCCTGCGCAACTCCAGCAGCACAACTATATTAAACAACGCAGGAGACGGAGAGAGAGAGAGAGAAAGAGAGAGCGAGGGATGGGGGAGTGGGGGAGCGAGCGAAACAAGCCAACACAGCTGTCAAGAACTAAAGAGAGAGCCATCAGTCCACAAAAGCCCGGCCTCGGCGACTTAAACGCTTCCGTAAAACAGCCGGGGGAAAATAATTTAGCCTTGAACCCGACCCTATAAAAGTGGTATCCATAGTAAGGGAAACCGTAAATGCTCATTATTAGGCTCCCGGCAGCGCTCTTCATAGGGGAAGACTTCATAGGGGCCTTCGCCTTGCGTCCGACTCGCCCACATCTGATTCTAATCGGAGCGTCGACGAGGAAGGACAACTGTTCTCGTCGGAGCGGGACAGCATGGGAAATTTGCTGTGGTAATGGTGGGGGACTCTTTACAAGGGAGCGCAATGTCGTACAAGTCGTAACCTTTGGCCGCGTTCAGCTCTTTATCTTATTTCCTGCCGGCGCACATAAAACAAGTGACAGGAAATTCATGCACGTCTTTAAAAAGTGAACGCTGCGGTACAGTACTGTACGAGTGGAGTATATAGCATACCAGCAGAATACTCAGAAAGGGCTCTAGTCCTCATTACTGTGATTAGAACGGCATGGGATCAACATAGCACAGGCAGCAACATGGCATTAGACAGCCATTGCTACCACTGGATGATAGTCAGACATACTGTATGTTGATGAAGTCTATGTCAACTGATGAGTAATGTGGTTATTTTTCATTGCAGTATGATTTTGTGATTGTTTGATCTCAGCATTTAGTTCTATAGCTTTACACAGCTTTTGAGTTTAATTTTGACATTGCTAGGAAGAAGTTGTGCTATTTTGTGTGATGATAGCCATTGTGTGTCCTGTGAGCACCTGTTCTAAGTTTACAGTTCAATTATTCTAAAGGAAATGTATAGAGACTTTTGATTCTTATTTGATTATTCATCCTTGTCATTCATAAAAGAAAATGACAAGAATATTAATATGAGAAATGTAAACCCAGCCTTTATTTATATGCAATAGAGTCCTATAGTCTACATGAGTGTTTAAACTCTCAACCTCAGAATTGTAATCTCTTGAACACTTGAACTACATGTACAGCATACGTTCTAAAATGAATTGATGAAAGTCATATTTAATGACAAAGATAATATAGTTTCTTTGCTTGTCATAAAGGTGAATTTCAAAAGCATAGGTATATTATTACATGGTAGTAGAGCTATCACCTATTTCAAGGTGAACAGCAACGTTTACTCAAGTGGTTACACACACATAGCCTACTAAGGAAAGAGCCTTAGGCTTTACACACAATGCTTTTTATATTTGCTCCACTGTGCTAAAAACCTGCCTGATAGAAAGCTATTAAAGCAAACAGAGGCCCTGACAAACTCATGAGAAACCACACAGGCTCTGCAGATATATCACAGAGTAACTCTATTTAGTTTACTGTTTCCTCTTTCTTTTCCCTTTCTCCCTCTCTGTCTTTCTCTTTCTGCGCTCTCTGTCTATAGCAGTCAGCAGCTAAATTGAAAAATCAATTCCAATTTAAATTATTGGAATAAAGAACTCCAAGAGTTGGGAGATAAAAAGGCGTTCTTTTCCTAGATCCTCTTTAATTGGAAAGTCATTCCTTCAGGGTATTCTAATGGTTCACAGGGAAGATTGCAAAATAAAGTTGATGAGCTGGAGGAAGGTTAATAGCTAGTGTGTATGTGTGTGTGTTTGTAACGTGTTTGCATGTGTGTGTTGTGAGCGTGGGTGTGTATGTGTGGGGGCTTTTCCAAACATCAAATATCCTACCTTTCCTCTTGACAAGACGGAGAAATGAAGAAAGATCTGTGGCTCCACCTGGTTATTCATTGCTGTGGACACCACACACACACACACACACACACACACACACACACACACACACACACACACACACACACACACACACACACACACCTGAATTTGTCTCACTGTGAACGAGATTTTGAACCATTCTCAAACCACTCACATGTGAAATTGAATACCATCCCAAATCAATGGTTTTAGGTGATTATACACTAACACAGATTCACCCAATTACAAACTGGGTGGCACCCACACACACACACACACGCACACACAAACACCACCACCAAAAAACAATTTAACAGAGACAATAATTAAACACTGAGAACAAAAGCAACTGAAACAATTACATCATTTGGAAGAATAGTTTTGGTTAATACAATTCCTCGCCACTTCCAGGTCCGGACTTGCTGGTGTTGTTTAGAAGTTCTCTCTCTGTTCTCTGACAAGCGCAAGGCTTTGTCATGTCAAGTGCAAATAGCTTTATTGAATAAATAGGGGACACATGACATTGTAAATCATTATGAAACCCAGAATGAGATGATGAACAGGATACATTTCCATACAATACTTATTTATTTGGCCAAGCAGTATACATAAGACATTATTCAAACCCTCCTCATAGTTACTAAGAAATTTGAAGTTAACTTTGTTTTGCTTTGAGTGTTCATCTGTTGTTTTGGTCTGTCATTGCTCTGTGTGTGAGCTTTGGGATGTCCAGGGCAAACCATGGCTGTGTAACAAGTTTGTTTGTTGATGTTGGCAGACCCTTGCTATCACATAGTCCCTCACCATCACACAGTCCCTTGTTCCAAAACATTAAATGCTATAGCGCCCCCTACTGAGCCAGAGCGATAGCACGGATGACAACACTTGGCCTTCAGCCTCATTCTCAACAACCACCATTGTTGCTTGGCTCTCATTGTCTGCCGGTGTGTGTAAGCACCCAGCATGACCATGTGAATATTTTTTTCACAAAGCAACAAGATCGCAATCTAAAGCCCTAACGAAACGGTAAAGTACCTGAAAAACAAGATTCATATATATGTTTCACAGATGTGTTTTTTTAGTCTTTCGGTGACTTGTTTTTTTCAGGCAAGCATGTTTGCTTGGAACCATAAACACCCACATCCGTAGACACACTCCCAAAGAAAGACTAATTATTCAGTAGCAAGGCAAACGAGTGTCCAACCAGGCTTTATCTTTCATTTGTGTAGCACAGCAGTCACCGTCCGCAAATGCTATTTGTTTGTCTGGGTGTTTAATCCGACAGCGGTTGCCAGGTCTGCCAGACAATAACATTGCTGTTATTGTACACAAATTCCTGTGTGTCTACTAATAAACTTTTTATAATTACTTGCGCATTGGTTCCTTGATGAGCATTCATTTCTGTCCACACCAATACACCAAATGTCTTTAAATACAAGACTATGAACCCCCCCCCCTTCCTCCCTCCCTCCTTCCCACCCTCCCTCTCTCTTGCTCTCTCGCTCTCTCCCTCTCTCTCTCTCCTTCTGTTATCTTTGGCGAAATGCTATTGAAAGACACAGTTAATCCTTAAACATGTTGAAATGGATTATCAGCGAGAGAGACAATATAATTATAAAATCCTTTCCAAAGTTCTTCATGGGGGAAGACAGGATATTTACAGATACAGCGAAAGGTCAAGAAACTTTCCCCTCAGACAGAGCTGGGGAAGAAGAGGCAGGGGATAGAGGGAGGTCGAGGAGATGAGGGGGAGGAGTGCGGAGAGGGGATAGAAGCCACACACACACACACACACACACACAGACACACGCCAACTCTGGTCGGCTTCATTTCCTGCTAAGAAACTAAAAGTTAAAAGGTGGCCCCTGTACAAATGAAACTCAATTTCACGGCACATTATCCTCTGCCTGTTCTCTTTCCTGGCTTTCATTTTCATTAAGACCACAGACAAGCATAAATTAATAATTGCGGCAGAAGGTCTAAATGCAAGGGGCCGCAGTCCTGGAGCCTTTCATTCGCCTCTGTGCCCTTCCATGTTCACGCTTGCAAAATGTTAATTTAGATAATGTGGTCTGCCCCTTGTCAGATAATTCTGTTTTGTACTTTCGCTAATACATAATGGTCTTTCTGATTAGATGACATTAAGTCTATCTTTTGTTCAATCAAGCCATACCGATTTCCCCACTTACGGCCTCTAAAGATGTGCAGAAGAAGAAGAAGAAGAAGAGCAGAACGACATAAGCTGCTGAACATCTGCGAAGCCTTTGATAGTTTTTAGGCTTTTAAATGCAGTTTCTTTTACTTCCCACTGTTAAAAAATGGACAAATGTCAAACCAAAGAGGTGGATTAGTTGATGTAGATAAAAGACAGATGTTGCACTTCCATCCGGCATTTGCGCATTTGTTTCAAAGAAATGATGGCCTTCTCCAGTCACCAGATATATTTTTAAAATAGTACATATAAATAGAAGTCAGACTTGGGGATTTGTATTGTTTTTTTTTATTCGTCTTTTGTCACTAAATGTGATCGATAAGCTAAAAGAATGGGCATGATTTCCTCTGGAGCGAAGGGTTCCAGGAAGCACTTGACCAAAAGCCTTGCATGTCAACGGCAAACTGGCCGTGAGCAGTTTTCTAGGCAAGAGGGCAACGGCCTGAAGGTTGCGGGAGAGCTGTGTGCACATGTCAAGTTTAACTATTGTTATTTCTCAAGATTTACGCCCATGATGGTGCCTTCATGGCGGAAAATTCCACTGAACATTCAAGATGAACAGGCAATAAATAATTTGAAACAGCGCAATCTCCGCTAAAGCAAGAAGGCATTGGACAAGCAAGAACAGAAAGTAAAAAGAAAAGAAAAGAAAAAAAAAGTGGCCAGAAATGCTTGTATCTGGATTATGTCTTCACAAACAGGTCCAATTGCCAGCGAAGCAGATACGGAGGCCCCTTGTGATAATACTGACGCTGTCCATGTTTTGAATAAGCGACGCTTGTTACAACTGTGCTTGACACAGGACATGACGAATGCACATTTGATATGTGGGTTTCTGGGGCCTGCCTGGCAGTCAAGCTTACACGGAAATGAATTTATTACAATATGCACAGCGATAGGAAACATCTAGCTGTAGGGGACCTTGCCAGAACAGCTGGAGCAGAACAAGGCATCACATGGCAAAATAACAATTTGTGTTGTTCAGCAAAACAAATGCAATGAATACATAATCGCAAAACGGAAGGATAAAAAAAAAAAAAAAAAATCAAAATAAAACAAAACAAAACCTACTGTACATACAGAAGAATCCTAATGTGATGGAGCTGAATCATCAGTTAGTCACAATAAGACGTTATCAGCTTGAGGAGTCCTTCCGATACATTTAGCAGAGAGGAGGGAAATGAGCTGGAGGATTTGATGGACACATCAAATGGTGGTCTCATTACTGCCCACAGACTGACAGCTCAGGTTTCGTGTGGAAGCCAGAAAACCCTTCATATTTGAAGAGAATGGCTGAACTTGATAATCTTAAGTTTCTTCTCGCCATTGATTGCCACTTTATATGTAGGTTTTTTTTTTTTCGTTTTTTTTTTCTCCCAAGGTTGATTGAAACTTTAACCTCATTTTTAATAAAGAAGAAAAGTGGTGGAATGTTCCGGGCCTTGAATTTTCACAATGCTGTGTTGAATTATGCAGTGATCAGTCAATTATTCATCCACTGTCTCCCCCTCTCTGTTACACTCCTGCCTTAAAAAAGCAAGCAAAAAAAAAAAAAAAAAAAACGGGCCTATACAGAAGGCTATGCTGTGTCAACACATTTCACTCAGAATTGCTTACTAGAGAAATTTGTCGTTCACTGTCGATTCTACTCTTCTTGCCGGACACATATACACTAACACATGGACATGCATACATACATAAACAGACACACACACACACACACACACACACACACACACACACACACACACACACACACACACACACAGATACAATCCCCAGCTGTTCCCAATCAGTGCCATCACCATATCAAAGAAAGCAAACATTACAAGTCTCCCGATTCCTGGAAAATAACCAGTGAGTGCGCTCAGATCCTTCTCACGGCGTGCTGTGGTGGGCTCCTTTAAAAAGTGGAAATAAAACGGCTCATTGAGAAGATTGTAATGTTTGCTTGAATAACATCCACTCATTGAAACTGTGCTAACACATTCTAGAAGCAGAAGGCAATTGAACAGTAACTATTAAATGTTTCCTTCAGAATACTGTGCTCCTTCAACGGGAAAGAGCACAGAAAAAAAAAAAGAAAAGGAGAAAAAGGGTATTATTTTTCAATAATGTCAAGAGCATTACTGTGCACACACTATGCCAAGCCCCAGTGATTTTATTCCAGTAGATATTGTCATTGTTCAATAACATGTGTTTTACAACTCAACCATGAACAATTTTGATTACCCTTCAGATTAAAATATAAGCATGCTGCTTATGTAATGCAGCTCAAGTCCCCTTTGTGTGGTTTCGGAGTCGAAAGAGATGAACAACACACTGCAATTTGTAATTAATTTAGCTGCAAGTTTGAGGATTTGCCATTAAGCAGAGTGAGTTTTACACAAAGCAAGGGAAGTGTTCAGTGGTCTAAATGAGAGGTAAATGGGGCAAGATGTAAAGCTCACATCCACATATGTCTTCAGGGCATTTGATTTACTGTACTTCAGAGGAAGACTTTAATAAATGCTTGATGAATTACCAACACTGCATTTTGAGTATATTATTTTTAGATATACTACATGAAAGGCTTTAGTCTTAATAACCTTGCATGAAATATGTCATTTAGGCTTCATAGATATGAATGGACATTATGCCGTGCAAAAAGCCACTGATATCTGCTTGAAATAGAACTTAATAGAAAATACGCATGTAAATGGCATTATACCGAGTACAATGAGTTTTTATTTGTCACATGCAAATGATTACTAGGCCCATAGTGTAAAAATGCTGTGAAATTTGTGTCTGGTGTCAGCCTACTTTGTGCAAAGTACAGAAGGGCAGTAGGAAAGTGGCCAGACAGTACAGTAGATTTAGAATTGAGGATTGATTAATGGAGAGGACATTGGACATATATACACTAAACAGCAGTCAAGACCCTTTATGCTAACTGTGGTTGCAGTGGCTGCTATTTTACAGTGATCTTTGAATCAAATTCTGTTACTGAAATGTACAATGACGGATCCAAACATGTCCTGTCCTGTCCTATTTATTCTCCTTTTCTTCACTTGGACATTCACTTTGACACATGGTGAAAAAACAAAATAAAGATGTGGATATTGTATAAAGTTGGATTTATGAAGATGTTGGACTATGACTAAAAAGTATATACTGTACAAAAAACCCTAAAAGGGCCGTTTCAAGGTACATAGGGGCCCATCACGCCTCATAAACACCTACATGAACTACAGTGTTGTAATCTTCAAGCATCTTCAAATAGTCCAGTCTAAAGTCTTTTTTGAATTGATAAACACCAACAACTAAACTATACTAAAATGATTAAACAGTCAATTTTGGGGGCCCATTTCAGTCTGGGGCCCTAAGCAATTGCCTGGATTGCCTGTCCTGTTGCGATGGCCCTGAGCCCTACTGTCCTGAAATCAGCTTGTAAATGGTGGTGAATGGAATGCTGTCATGGTTAACAGCAGATTATTATTACATTGACCTCACAAGATCAGAGTCAACCTTTTCAGTTATTAATAAATGTAAATATTATGTATAAATGTTCTAATGTTTTGAATGGGCCTGTCACAAATATAGCTAAAACAGCGTCATGAGGGTTAATTGTGTATTGCTTTATGAACAGCTTTGTAAGAAAATAAGCTATCCTACAATGAGAATAATTTTTGTGGATAGCTAACATGTAATCTTAATTGAGCGAGGCAACACAGTGGACTTTAGCTGCGTTTAGCTAAAACTAAAGCTCTTTTGGATAACACGAGTGAGCTTATTGCAGCATTTTAAAGGCATGAAAAACCTTCAAAACACCTCCTGAAGCCTTACTATCAAAAAAACATCTTCGCTGGTGTTTACGGGTAATATAGCTTAACAATATCGCCCCTATACCTTTAATTATTGTGTTCTGTTCCTACACTGTACACAGAATATGCAGAGTGAGTCCTGGAGAGCAGGAACACAAGGGTCTTTGTCACACACACACACACACACACACAGGTGGCTATAGATGTACCATTGATTTGATATCAAAACTAATTGCCTGATAAAACAACGCCTCAAAAACGGGGAAATTGTGAGTGTTGTGTTTGTTTTAAAACCTCATCTTAACATCTTAACCCCATCAAAACCTGATTTTAATATCTCAGTTAAGTGCTGTGTGTGTGTGTGTGTGTGTGTCCTGCCAATTGTCAATACCTTATCAGCTCATATTAATATGATGTGACTGCAACTCAGGGAGGTGTATTGCGCAGTAAGACATAAAATAATTTATTGATATTTAAAAGTCCTACATCTCATTTTTGTATGCTGTACATGAGATTGATTATATGGAAAAAAAACACTATTGGATATAAAACCAAAAACTAATTTATGCCAGCACATACTCTCATGTTCAATCTCTCTCTCTCTCTCTCTCTCTCTCTCTCTCTCTCTCTCTCTCTCTCTCACACACACACACACACACACACACACACACACACACACACACACACACACACACACACACACACACACACAATAAGGATAGAAGGCAAACAAAAAGAGACACATAAAACAAGACATTGTCAACATTAGAATACTCAGACATTTCTTTACTGCAATACAAAGTGAGGAGGAACAATATGCTCTTAATTCTTGCTACAGTGTATACCTGCATGTGATAATGTTATACAATATCCATAAAATAAAAACTAAAAGCAGACCCATGTCTCACTGGGTTAAATGGCAACATTTAGTTTAACAGTTGTTTAACATAATAAACATCTCAATTGTCAAAAGCCCAGAACAACAACAATATGTTTGACAAGGTAATGAGAATCATTTTAAAAGTAACTATTAAAAAAAGTCAATGAGCTGCCCCTTAATTTTGCACAATTTAAAACTGTAAGGGATAGCTTTGCTCACATCATTGTAGACTGCAATTTATTTTTCTTTAATATTTTCTTCTTTTTTTGTCTCAGGTATTTTTTTGCACCAAAATAGTGACAAGTGGTGTTTTGGCACAACAAAGAATATTCCTCTGCTGGTTTGATCTTTTTAGTCTTTCCATCATAGACACAACAAATATCAATTAAACTTATTTCTTTGATGTCCATCAGAATAAAACTATGCCTTGCTCAGAACACTGCCCATGGGAGTCCTCAGCAATAGCTAATGTATATTTTCTAGGGAGAGGAATAGTATTGTGTTAGAATGAACTGGACATAGTTGATAGATTTCAAATGAAATTTTTTATATCAACCAGTGAACTTTGAGGCTGTTGTGCCTTATTGGTCACAATTTCTGATCATCAACACTTTTATATACAGTTAAAACACAGGAAAGTGTGTGTGTGTGTGTGTGTGTGGAGGGGGGGGGGGTATTGAGGTATTGCAGAACCACAAGGGGTTACAGCACAGTAAATCCTCAGCATAGAGAGAGAGAGAGAGAGAGAGAGAGAGAGAGAGAGAGAGAGAGAGAGAGAGAGAGAGAGAGAGAGAGCAGCAACAACAACAACAACAGAAAAAAAAAAAACATCTGAATCTATCTTTCCCTCAGGGTAAAACACCCTCGTTATTTACCCCTGGTTCTAGTTTCACACCACTGATTTCGCACGACGGGCAAAGAGAGGGGAGAGGGAGGTTGAATGAGGGGATGACACAACGTTATATCATTGGGTTGGGCAAGAAAAAATATTAGATGGCGCCTATTGGAGCCTGTGACATTTGGTTTAAATTACAGAGAGAATGTCAACTTCACTGTGACTTTACAACAGGTATACCTCTTCATTTAAGTGTTTATTTTTTCCAACAATTTTCTTAAAAAGGATTTCTTCCTGTTAGAGAACGGATATGACAATGGATGATAACAATAAAAAACAGCACCCCGCCCCAACCCACCCCCAACCCTCCCACTTTTTCAGCATTATGTCACACACCCATCAAATCGTCTGTAGTGTTAAATACTTCAAAAACAGTAAACTTCCTTAAAATAATGACCATAAATAGCCATGAGATCTTTACAACAAATCGCAAGATTATTGTGGAAATACTAACATCCAAATGACCGAGAAGTTCAGGGATTAAATCAATAAGTGTTTTTAGTGATGTGTCTATTTGTTCGGCACAGTAAAGATTTTTATTTTTTATTTTTTTTATTAAATATGATCATTTCAGGACACACATGTACATGCCAGCATGCATCCTCACCAAAAAAAAAAAAAACGGCAGCTATTTGAAAACAACGATGGCTCAGAAAAAAAATAAAATAAAGCGAAGCAGAAACAAAAAAACAAACAAAAAAACAATAATAAAACAACTCTATAAAGTACATATAAATGGTTGGTATTGTTTCCCTATTGTTCTACTGCATACACAATACCATTATGTTTTTTTTTTTTTTTTTCTTCTTTCCGCTTTATATACATATACCATAGTGAGTGATTTCACCTATCCTCTGTTGTGGTATGTACAACAATGGTAAAAAGGAAACTTGATTGTATCATCTTCTAATTTAGAAAACATTTAACTCAAACATTAGTTGTTGTTTTTTTTGTTTGTTTGTTTTGTTTTTGTTGAGCAACATATATTCAAATTCACATTTCCAGAGGCTGCATCCATCCTATTTTGTCATCTTGGCAAATATCTATGACTGTTAAGAACTTCTTAAAATACATAAAAAAGAAAGGAAAGGAAAGAAAAAAGAGAGAGAGAACAACCTCTGAAGCAGATTTTCCTTTTCATCAAAGCTTTCTCGCTGGTTTAAATACAGTATAAAAATCTTCAGTGCTGTGAATTTGTTGGAAATATAATAACCAGTGTGCACCTAGGTACATGTTGTTGTTGTTGTTGTTGGTTGTTTGTTTTTTTTTTTTTTTTTTTTTTACTGTGCTCAATTTGTTTTGCCTTCAGTACTGCGGACTTGAGCCTTCACCTTTGCTTCCATCACTACAGTATAATGATGTCTGTGAGAAAGTCCTAATTCTAAACTCTGATTCAACCTGTTTTTCACTGGCTTTTGAGCCACACACTTCAATGGAGGTTCCACAAGTAGCTTGACCAGTCGTCTTTGGGTGGACTGAATTCCTGGCAAGACGCTTGCAAGAATCTTCATTTGAGTCGTCCTACGTCTTCATCCTCTTCGCAGTGTCTTATCAGTACATCACTGTGGTTTTTAAAAACAGTCTTCCATCTGCAAAAACAAACGAGAGAAGACAGACTGTCGGTTAGGGAATTATCCGGTGGGATGTTTGTCCATTTTAAGCTTGGAAATATGGATACACAAACAGACACAGAAAGGCAACTGGGCGCTGGGGATTTGTCAGCTAGCCATGTTTGCCAATGAGACACCTTGACTTAAAAACTGCAACCAAAAGAACAACAACAAACAACGCGCCTCTGCCCATGGAAAGCAGCATATTGTCAATGTCGCAGGAGAAGGGGGTTAGTTGGTGGGGGGGGGGGGGTGTCATTGGCATGTTTTTAAAAGTCCCCCCAACCCCTGACACCACCCATAGGGTCAGAACTTAACCCTCTCTGTGTCTGACCCTGTCGACCAATAAGGAACCACTACAGGTGAAGTGGCAGTTTAAAAGGTGTTGATTACGCCAGCTGTTTAAACATTACATCTCCTCACTGGGAAGCCAGCGCAAATAAGCTATGAAATTGCTTGGCAAGACAAAAGGAAATGACGAAAAACTGAGAAAAAAGAAAGAGAAAAGAAAGTGTGTTGGTGTATGGCATGCATATTTAATGCCAAATGAAAGGTAAGTTGTGACGACAATCCGGGTGGGTATCTTTTCTGCTTGGGTGTCTCTGTTGGTTAAGACATTACCTTTGACATGCTTGTTTGAACATAATATTGCACTCATGATGACGCGAGGCTCTTTACCAGAATGACATTTCCTGTAAGGAAATAGTGTTCATTGAAAAAGGCAAGGGCCGCCCGGGCTTCCGATGCTATCTAGCAGACACCTGCAATCTAACGAGCTTTGTCCATTTTCTAAGAACACTCATCCGCAGGCACGCCTGAGTGAACAAGCACTCTCTCTCTCTCTCTCTCTCTCTCTCTCTCTCTCTCTCGCTGTGGCTGAGCTGAGCTGGTAAAAGCATCTGTTAGCTATGGCTCAGGTGCTTGTCTGACGTTTATTACCCTTACATCTCAACGGCAAAGAGAAGGCCACATTACTGCCTTTAAGCAGTCTTTTTTCTGCCCCCTCTCTCCCCTCCTCTCTCTCTCTCTCTCTCTCTCTCTCTCTCTCTCTATTTCTCTCTCTCTTTCTTTGGCAGGGCACCTAAATAATTCAGTTTTGGAGAGAAAAGCTACACCTACGAACGTCAGGCGTCCGACAGCTCGAGGAGGCAATGGTGTTGTTCTCGTTTAGAGATGACATGACTGAATAAGGGGGGGAGGGTGGGGGGTGTAGATGTTGGGATCAAACACCACATGTCGGGTTTTTCCCTCTGTCTCTCTCACTCTGCTTTTGGTTGCATTCCTTTTTCTTTTCTTTTCTTTTTTTCTGCTTAATACACAAGAATGGACCTGAGGGGCTGTCTGTTTTGAAGTCTGTGTTGAACTGAAGCCTGCGTTGAACTAATGCTGTATCCATTCAATCAAATGTCAGAATTAGCATTGTTTGCATGTCCACATGCAGACTGAATGATCACATGATCATCACTTGCCGTCCTTTACTGAACAGTATATTTACTCTACTGTACCAGTGTAAGCAGCCAGTGAACCCTAAATACGCAGCAGCCCGCACTTAAGACTAAGGGCAAATATGAGGTAGCCTACAGTAATCACATCAGACAAAGCTCTGTCTGAGCTGCCGTCTCGGAGGCAATGCATCCTGGTCTGTGCCACTCACACAAAGCAACATGACACTGAGGTGAGGAAAATCTAAAATCAAAGCGTTATTACAGCTTGAGTTCCAGCACGCTAAAAATACGCCTCTGTTAATGGAGGCACTCTGGTGAGAACTGAGCCATGACATGCATGCCTCCATCCTCCCTGCTTTGGGCGGCTGCTAACGCTCCTGCTGATGCTATTGGTCCTGATGCTGATGATGTCGCCGCCTCAGGTTGACATGGCGACGGACAGCCAAGATCCCGTCCCTCCCGTCTGATGGCTTTTCACAGGTTCAGTTTACGGGCCCCTGGTTTCATGTCGCAATAAAAGCATCACATTACCTAATGCATGGTTTACTGCAAGAGACCACCCTGTGTAAGCGATACCGCCATAGTACGAGCGAGCGAGCGAGAAAGCGCCGAGATTGTTTCAATAATCCGCAAAAGACTCCGAACTCAATGGAGAATAAAAGCAGCAAGGGGGCTCAGTTTCAATAATCCACAAAGACTCTGAACTTGTTGGAAAACAAAAGAAATGGAGGCTTTGTGAATAAACAGCTCCTCTGTCTTTCTCATCAGTCAGCTGCATGATAGGCTGTGGGAGTGGGCAGAGACGCAGCCCACTTCTGAGTTATTAATGCTTTAAGTGGCCCCGAAGGACACTAGAACTTATGGGCGAGACGAGAACAAAAAAACCCTTTAAACATAATTGATGTGAATATTTCAATGCCAACTCTGTCTGATTTGCCCAAGAGACTAAGTTCAGAGAGCTCTTCGCCTTAAACACAGGTGGGATATTGGTGAAAGAAAGAAAGAAAGAGAGAGAGAGAGAGAGAGAAAAAAAAGTAAAAAATGATGTGATGCAGGGAAGCTCACAGAATGCAGGAAGAAGCCAGTGTATATGATCTAACTGCTTAGCGGGCATTAAGCATGTCCTGATCATTTAGAACAGTCAAAGCTCAGCTTAGGCTTTGAGCGATGGCATCAAAAGAACACCTTGGTTCTTTGAAGATTTACATTACCTACGGTAGGAGTGAGCGTTTCTCCGAGTGTTAGTCTGTGAATTAGATGGACATGGATGACATAAATCAATTAGTGAACA
>JAODXP020000016.1:31000645-31010645 GCA_027497455.2 Sardinella longiceps | reverse complement strand
GAAAAAAAAACAGAAAACCCACGTTAAAAAAAATCTTTCCCAAGTGGTTTTCACAAGAAAAAAAAAAAGAGCAAGCATTTGTGTCATATGCAAAAAAAATATGTACCCGCATTCTGTCTAGTTATTGTTTGTACATACAGTGTTTGTGAGAAAAATTACATTTGCATGTAGCATGAGCCTGGCCAATCAAGCAAGAATGATTGATGGTGTACTCTTCCTTTGTCAGGGTAATCCTTCTTTATTGATGCTACTGTATGCCGACTTCTCCCCTATCCCCTAGGGACACTCCCCATAGCCTACACGAGAGGAATGAGCAATTGTTGAACGTCCAAGTAAAAGAACTCCTCTTGAATCCCCCATAACCCCCCTCTCCTTCTCCTCCTCCTCCTCCTTCTCTTTCTTCCCCTCTTCCTCTGTTTCATCCGTATTTCTTTTACATATATATCTGTGGTCATTTGTTATCAGCATGGTCCCCAGGCGGGGACATGTGAGCTGCGCTGCGCTGCCCCGCCCTTTCCCCCCCCCCATATGGCCCAGCAGTCTGCTCTCCTCTTCCATACCAAGAGGCTACTGAACACACAGCACACGAGCACAGATGCATATGGATTCAGTGTGTAAGATTAGCCCAAGAGCGTTGGCTGCTTCAGCCGAGTCCATATGGCACCAGGCCAGCCGAAGAGGCCCCATGTACATATACAGGGTCTCAGTGCCACAAGCCTCTCCCCTGGGCACCCATCTACCACCACCCCCCCCCCCCAACCCCCCCACCACCCCATCCACTGCCTTGATCAAAACACTGGCCCAGACGAGGACCCAGCTACATAAGGCCAGAGTAGAAAAGAACACAGGGGCAAGCATGGGCAAACACATTTCGCTCATTCCCAGAAAACTCCTTTGGCCTCCTTCTGATTAAAGAGAAAAAAGAGGAAACTGTGATTGTGGTTTGAATCTTCGGTGCACTCAAGGATTGAGTCAGAGATTCAAGGAGAGGAGGAGGAGGAGGAGGAGGGGGAGAGGAAGTCTGCAGCTACTGCTACTGCTGCTGGTGAGGCTAGACTATAAAGGGATGAAAAGACAAGTACCAACAAGTACAACACACACCTGAGGGGTTGGGCCAGAGGACACACATGGAGAAATAGAAATGAATATAAACACAGGTGATTGTTGTTTTTTTTTCCCTGTTTTTCTTTTTTGTTCTCTCCCAACAACAACACAGACGTCTGACTGCCAATGAGGAGTCTGAACGTTCAGGACACAATTCACAACCCCTGAATATATTTACATTCACATATGGTGGTGAAACTCAATTGAAGCACTACAACGTCCCCATTCTGACTGGAAACACCATTCACCTGAATCTTTTCATCTCCCATGCATGAACTATTCCATTCCATTCCTTCCCTCCCTCCTTCGTCCCTGTTTTTCCCCACCAGACCTCCAGACAGGTTCAAACATCAGAAGGAAGAGGAGAGAGAGAGAGGAGAGGGAAGGAGAGGAAAGGAAAGGAAAGAGAGAAGAGGAAAGTAGAAGAGGAGAGGGGAGAAAACTCATCATGGTAAACCCTAAACAGATGTTCTGCCAGAGCCAAGATGCAATGCAGGCCTCCTACAAACATACATACACACTCATGCACACACACACACACACACACACACACACACACACACACACACACACACACACACACTCCTATCCCCCACCTGCCCCCACATCTTCACCACCCAAATCCTGAGGGCTGACTCCAAGCGCATGCTTTGAGAGAGAGAGAGAGAGAGAGAGAGAGAGAGAGAGAGAGAGAGAGAGAGAGAGAGAGAGAGAGAGAGAGAGAGAGAGAGAGACTGTTGGGCAGGCGGGAGGGCGGGCTGGTGGTGATGACATCATCTCCCATACATCTCTCTATGGCAGGAGGACATCTGCAGAGCAGTCCCACCGTCTGCCTTCATTCCAAACACGTCACGAGGAAACACAGCCATACACGCGCACACACACACACACACACACACACACACACACACACACACACACACACACACACACACACACACACACATATGCAGTGTGCTGATGATATACAGAGCGGCCACGCGCTCCAGACATGCCACCCCAAAACCAAAAGGAGGAGGAGGAGGAGGAGGCAGGCCATGTGAGCATCTAAACATTTAGTGAGCTACAAACTGACATGCTTCACAAGGCGGGCAGGGAGAGAGAGAGAGAGAGAGAGAGAGAGAGAGAGAGAGAGAGAGAGAGAGAGAGAGAGAGAGAGAGAGAGGGAGGGAGCGAGGGAACGACAATATGAACACTTGTCGAGGATACATACAGATGATTCCTACAGGCGTCAATTGCTTCATCTCTCTTTTTTTCTCTCGCTCTATTGCTTCTATTTTTTCTCTCTTTCAATCCTTTTTTTCTTTTTTTTGGTGGGGACATTTTGTGTGTCTGTGCGGCATTAGCCCAAATCCCTGCTCATTGAGAATTAATATGTGTTTATATGGGCGCCTAAATCATGCACAAACACAGGCGCAGGCACTGAAGGAGGCCTTTCCTCCCATCAATATTCACTAGTGCCAGCCAAGGCTTGGGAACAGCTGGTAGTGTATTAATTAGTTTAAAGTATTTATTTCATCCCTCTCCTGAGCAGATTGAGCCGAATCGTCGGAGATTATTCCGAGCATCTGCAAATGCCCTGGAAACGCACGGCCCCAACCAACAGTTGAATATTTACCCGCCACGGCGCTACAAGGGATTTCTCCATTTTTGGGTTCTTGGAAGGCGAGAAAGGCCATGAAGAGGCCCGTAGATCCGTCGAGATCCCAAATGGTAACCCCTGTCGACCCTACCTCTATGCCCCCCCCCCCCACCCCCCATTCCCTACCAATCACCCCAAAACTCACAACTCAACCCCCCCCCCCCATCCCCACCACCACCACCAGCAGTAGCAGCACCACCACCCTCAATTTGCCATGCGCTTCACTCCACCACACTAATTAAGACGGATGGCTGGCTAATGGGGAGACATTTGCATGTGATTTAATTTCCTAAATTAAAAGCAAAAACACAACGGTCCACCTTTTAAGTTTCGCCCATCGTGATTATTATTTTTTGGGGGTGGTTTTTAACCGTCATATTTCGAGGTGAGTGAGCAAAGCAGGCGAGGGGAGCAAGCAGGGCAGAGTTAATTGACAATAACGGAAGATGTTCCCTCAGCAGGCAATAACGCTGCTCTACTCTGTGAATCTCTGGCCTAAATATTGCAGTGCAGTATTATTCCCTGTCTCCATTAAAACAATAACAAGCTTAGGAAGTTAACAGGCTGACTCTCCAGCACTGACCACATGTGCTGTTATTTCAGCAAACGAGGGGGCATTGTTTTAATTAAAAAGCCCTCTTCCTACCCTTCACACCTCAGACGAAGAAAAGAAAAAAAGAAAAAAAGAAAAATGAAAAGAAAAATGGAGAGATGGAGGGAGTGGTGTGAGGAGGACGAGGCAGAAGGCATGTGTCTGTACATGATGAACAACGGGGAGATGTGGTTGTTGGAGACACACACACACACACACACACACACACAGAATTGATTTGCAGGCATTTCTGTCCCTAATTTCAGCGCCATGCTAATCATAAATCAGGGCTTTAGCCTACTTCTGCACTGGACTCAGCGGGACCTCGGCACGCAACACAATGCTGGATCACAGGGAGCTTCTGACCGCTTTGTTACCCAAAAACAATCTGTCACGCCTTTGAAAGCCAACACTAGTGTCTCGCCTCCAATTGCCTCAACGCCAAAACACTCTCTCTCTTCTCTTTTCTCTCTCTCTCTCTCTCTCTCTCTCTCTCCATATCTCTCTGGCTGTGAATGAATGAATAGTCATTGCTAACATAGCTACGGTTTATTAGGACGTCTGTGCATGGAGGGTTTAAAGGGTTCCAAAACCAAGTGCAGGCCGAGGTTAGCTTTGTTTGCTGTCCTTGTTTCTCTGTCGTTTCTCTCTCTCTCTCTCTCTCTCTCTCTCTCTCTCTCTCTCTCTCTCTCTCTCTCACACACACACACACACACACACACACACACACACACACACACACACACACACACACACACACACACACACACACACACACACACACACATTTCTATTGGTCTCTCCTTTCTTTCTACGGTGACATGTGTTTGGACGTTTACTTCTCACCAGCGGCCCAGAATCATTGACTTCAACTTAATTACAGTGCCAGACCCCACTGAGATGGAAACACTAGGAGAGAGAGAGAGAGAGAGAGAGAGAGAGAGAGAGAGAGAGAGAGAGAGAGAGAGAGAGAGAGAGAGAGAGAGAGAGAGAGCTCTCCTCCGTTTCCAGGTGATATTTCTCCTTTGAGGCTGCCAACAGCAGATGTGACAGCCCCACTCTTTTCCTCTCTCTCTCTCTCTCTCTCTCTCTCTCTCTCTCTCTCTCTCTCTCACTCCTCCCACCACTCTGTGATACTTATGAAATCCTTTCAGGTCACCCATGCCACAAATAACATTTCATGCCCAACTGTTTCAGCAGGATAATAGGAGCTACAAATAAAAATGGGACGCTGTAAATACAATGCATTCCCAATGAAATGCCATAATTTAAAATAACGCCAAAGCTTCCCCCACCTCAGCCCGACCCATCCCTCCCTTCATCCCTCCCTCCGCCTGTCTCGCTACCCTCACCCCCACCCCCCAACACACAACACACACACAACACACACACACACACAATCTCTCACTCCCCCTTCCCCGCATGTCTGTTGAGGGAGTCCTTGACAGTATGCTAGGGGTGATGAATCACCTTTCTAGTTAATTTTCTCACTCCTTATGTGTTGTGTTGCTAAAGCAGGAGCTCAGAAATTGACTTGACAAACTATGAATGTAAAAAATATCACTTGGAGGGATCTAGGCTTATCTCCAATTTACATGTTATTAGATTTGTATAGTGAGGAGCTAGACCACTTGGGCTAGACAGCGAGGGACACAGAGTGCCAGGAATGCTGTGGGGAAAAAAAGAGAAACAACAAAGAAAAAAAAAAAAAAAAGATGCAGATGTCTGAGATAACAGGAAGATAAAATATGTGTGTCTCACAAGCCCACTTCATCTGTTTGTTTTTTTTTCTTTTTTTTTTTGGATGATCTTTTGATGGAAAGTCAAAACAAGGAGAGGCCAAAACAGCTTTACAGATTTCTTTTTTTTTTCTACTCCCCTCTAATCATGCTCAATGTGTTGAGGGATAAACGCAGAATAAACCTTGGGATATTTAGAAACATTCTCCCCGATAAATAGCTTTAATTGACCTTGGGAGCTGAAAATCTGCCATATGTTTCCAGTTGCGCTGTTTGAATTGGCCTCCCAGCGGGCCGTTCAGCTGATGCCTCACGTGAACGAGTGGAGCCGACAGAGAGAGAGAGAGAGAGAGAGAGAGAGAGAGAGAGAGAGAGAGAGAGAGAGAGAGAGAGAGAGAGATCAGACACCTCCAATATGGACAAAGAGAGGGAGACAGAGAAAGAGAAATAGAGGGAAAGCTGGTTGAGAGAAAGAGACAGAGAGAGAGAGAGAGAGAGAGAGAGAGAGAGAGAGAGAGAGAGAGAGAGAGAGAGAGAGAGAGAGAGAAAGAGAGAGGGAGTAACACAGCATTTGGCTGGGCAGTCACTGTGATATATTGACAGGTGAAGCCTGTGTCCTTGCAAACTTGTGTTCCTCCCAGCAGGAGAATTGAATGCTAAAACCTGGAAGATGTCAGTTTACTCTCCACAATAGAAGCAGCCGGTGCTTTCAGCAGACAATTACATTTTATTTGACCTGCCAGTGTGGCTGAAGAAGTTGCCTCCCTATGTGGGAGTAGTTATGACCTTTCTGCCCAGTAAATGGAGACAATATTACGTTACACACCACTAACCTTTGGAGGAGAAGAAAGAAGAAAGAAAGAAAGGAAGAGAGGGAGGGAGGGAGGGAGGGAGAGGGGACAGACGCGAACATAAAGCACTATCTGTATTAAAAACACCTACAATCTTTTTTTTAATGCCGGGGCTTGTTTAAACCCTCAGCACCTGTCTTTGTGTGTGTGTGTGTAGGTATGGTTTGTATGCTTCCGTTTGGTACTCTTTTAAGATTAATACATCCTGAACTGATAGGTATAGAAACATTTATATACACATATTTACATATTGACATAATGTTCAAATGTTTGTCCAGAGATTCTCTGAAATTAGCATGCAAATGAATGATAATGAATGCTGAAGTTTATGTGATGTTGAGTTCAAGACAACATACAAAACAAAAGTTAATCAATAAAAAATATTACATAGCAGCTTTAAAAAAAGGAAAACAAATGAGGAAACAAACAAAAACAAATAAATAATTTATGTGCAAGGCATGGGGAAATATTGCATATATTAAAATAACATGTTAAACAGCAGTTTGTGTGCATTACGACGGCAATCTCGTCCATGCTGGGAGCATGTGCTGGTCTTCATATGAAACACAGATTCCTTTAGTGTGAGTAAGCGTCCACATGTGCCGGACATATGTACAGGTTAGATTCTCATGGTACAGCATGCTGTTCCATACTGCATCAAGTCCATCAACATCACCGCTAGATTCTCCTAGCAGGCAGGAGACACCTCCACATTTCCACAACACACACACACACACACACACACACACACACACACACACACACACACACACACACACACACACACACACACACACACACACACACACACACACACACACACACACACACCACAGCACACCACACACAGCATTCCCCGTGCCCAACACACTCTTTTCTGGTTAATAAGCTCTTTACCGCAGTGAGGAAAATGAGCCATTGGCCCGTGCACGCTGCGAGACAAAGTCAAGTGCTGGAATAGGTCTGGCCCTGGATTAACAGGTAACATTTGGCTCTCACACTCTTATCTGGGAGAGAGAAGGAAGAAAAAAAAATGAAAAAAATAAAAAAAGCTGAGCTGCGTTTCTCTCTCTCTCTCTCTCTCTCTCTCTCTCTCTTTAACATCTCCCTCCTGCCACACACACACACACACACACACACACACACACACACACACACACAGACACACACACACACACACACACGTGCACACACCTCCAACCCTGCGCAACCATCCCCCCCCCCCCCTCCATTGGCTCCTAATGTTCCCTACACTTAGAGATTAAATCGCTTGCTGCACAAACCCATTTGAGAGAGGAGAGAAGGTGAGGGGGATAATAAGCCCAGCCACTGGGCCGTGTTTTCCTAAACGCTCTCCAAAACATTACTGTGCACGGGCATAAAATTAGCGCCGAGACCTTAAAATGCTGACATTTAGCATGACTTTTTGGAAAGTGACACCCTCATATTTTCTTGTAGGATATCATTAAATTTCAACTGCCCTATGGCATAGCCTGCCCATTAATAACCAATTCAGATTGCCACTCCACTCTTCCTCGGAAATAATGAGCCAGCTCCTTTTTTTGGGGTGGAGGGTGGAGAGAGAGAGGGGGGGGGGCTTTGCCTTAATAAATTGAAACATATTCTCAAGGCCATGGGAAGATAGCTGCACAGATGGGCAAGCGAGGGAGGAGAGGAGAGGAGAGGAGAGGAAATATTCATAAATCCTTAACTGTCGAGCGAGCGACGCGCGTCAGGGACAAAACAAAGCAGCCATCACCGCGGTAACCTCGGCCACTTCTCCACAGTTCACCACCGAGGCAAATGGGGGATCTCAAGGTGCGCTTTGCCAGACAACAGTGAAATAGCTCTCACTTATCACACTCGGGTAAATACAAGACTTTATGGAGGGTCAAAAGCGGAGGTCCTATTTTTCGTGAAATTGCTGCTGCTGCTACTACTACAGGTACAATTTCCCAAGGCGTTGTACCAAATCGTAACGATGGACTGACTTCATCTCAGTCATCAAAGAGGGATGTCACGGGAAGAAGATGTATACGTTTCCTGACTGATGCTTCTCGGCAATTTATACGTGCTTCATAAATTATGCACAAAAGACTCAAAAATGGCCTCCACAGATTGCTACTCCTATTCCGCCAGTGTGTGTGTGTGTATGTGTGTGTGTTTGTGCGTGTGTGTGTGTGTTTTTCTCCTTTCTTCTCCCAATCAGAAACAGAACGTGAAAGGGTGACGTACATCCGAGAGGAGGAAGATATCTTGTCGTCTCCTTTTTTAAAAAAAATGCGGCCCCGTGTCATATTTATTGCATAAAGGTCAGAGTGTTCATTTGTTCAAAGTCAGCGTTTTCCCTCCCTCCCTCCCTCTTCCCTCCCTCCATCCCAGCTACAGCCCCACCACACCACACCACCTCAACCCATGCAATAAATGCAGGGACGATGTCATTATCGGACCAGCGAGGATTAAAGGCTTCACTGCTTGTGATGACTGCATAAAACAGAACGAATTGAAAAGAACAGGGGGGGAAAAAAAGACAGAGACGCCTCCGTCGTTTTTTTTTTTTTTTGTCTCACGGACAGACAGGGGGGGCGATGCACCTTGACGCACAAAAGTCTTGGCTGCACAATGACAGGCAGCGTTCGGTAAACAGGCTCCTCTTTTGGTGGAGGTGAGAGGGAGAGTGCGTGCCCAAGTGGCTTACGTAACCTGATTAAAAAAGGTAAGGGGATTGGGTAACCATGGCACGGCTCTCCAAAGCCTTGAATTAATTGAACTGCAAGGGTTTGAAAGGCTAACACAGCACCAGAGAAGATCTGTCTCTATTGTGACAGTCTTATTACGGCCATCTCCGATGTAACAGAGGCCATACACTTCCGTCCGTCTGACTTAAAGCACCTGCAGCGCATAGCGGACAGCCCAAGTCTGTAAACATGCAGCGTGACAGCCTGTTTTAAATAGAAGACAAGATCTGAAAGTGCTTCCACTCTCCGTTAGCTGGAGTTTATTATCATGAAAGTGAGACATTTTCTGCTGTGGTTAGCAGGTTAATTTTGTGAATGTGGCACCCGAGCCCATCATGCAGTCTAGTAAGCCCCCTGTCTCTGACCTTTTCCTAGCACTGGTAATTGAATGCCTTACACTATTCACGATAGGCCAGCGTGAGTAACGCGGTGTGGAATTTCAGAAATGTCACAAGGCAACACTTTGTTGGCGAAATGATACAGTCACTATAATCTCCTGTTCCCACTCTCTTTATAAAGCAAAACACAAACATTACAACGGCGGTTTGAAACATTGCTTTGTTTAACTCATTTCTTGTGGATGCATGTAACTAAATGAGTTGTGACTGAGCTTTGCTTTCATATGCTATCCAGTTCTATTCAATATCAATGTGTAAATGTGACACCCTACATATTTCATATCAATTAAAATACATTTAAACGTTCAAACACACAAAACTCATGGAATCCAGTACAATTAGCATATACTTTGATAGAACAAGTATGCGGGGGATAGATAGTACGCAGCGTGATCAGAGTACACAGCGGGCTCAGCGGAGGATAGGCGGACATACTAATGTCATTGTACGGGCCTGCAATCCTACAGGGACCAAGGATGTTGTTGTGTTCTGTTGACAGTCGACTCTGGCACTAATCCAGGCTCTATGTACTGAGAAGCTTTTGGAAGGGGGGGATGAAAGAGAGAAAGAGAGAGAGAGAGAGAGAGAGAGAGAGAGAGAGAGAGAGAGAGAGAGAGAAATGGAAAAATGGAAATGTAAACTTAGAAGAGGAAAGAGAGAGAGAGAGAGAGAGAGAGAGAGAGAGAGAGAGTGGAAAAAAAGAATAAAAAAAGAAAGAGGAGCTTAGGAGCCCCGTCTGACTCTAAGTAAGAAAGAAGTGAAAATGGATGCAAATCCATTTGCCGCCCGGTTCACAGTTATAAAAATACTTAAGGGTTTTTAAACGGGGGGTGATGTGTTAAACGTGTGGAAATCTGTTTTGATAACATTATTCATAACACTGGCTTTGCGCCGCTTGAATTAATAACACTCCATTTGCAGACGGAAGAAAAGCCG
>JAODXP020000016.1:30983145-30988145 GCA_027497455.2 Sardinella longiceps | reverse complement strand
ACGGTACTGCATACACATGTGTGCAGTGTGCAGTCCAGCTTCCTCTGTCTGGGCTGGGCTGGGCTGCAGAGCATAGTGTGTGGAGACGCACAGCTCCTGTACAGCCATGACACCTCTTACTCTTGCTAGCTCTGCTGTATTTGTGCTACACTACACCTCCTTCTCCCCCCAACATCCTCTCTTTCACCTCTCTCTTCCCTCCTTCCTGTCTTCCTCCCTTCCTCCCTCTCTCTCTCTCTCTCTCTCTCTCTCTCTCGCTCTCTCTCCTCTCCTTGTTGCTGCAGCTGGGTGTCTCCGAAAAAATCCCCACCCTCCTCACAGACTCACCCTCTCTCTCTCTCAAACAAACACACACATACACACCCCCACGCTACTCCACCGTCATGTCTGGAGATAGAGAGATAGAGAGAGAGACATAGAGAGAGGGAGAGGGAGAGAGAGAGAGAGAGGGAAAGAGAAAGAGAGACAGAGAGAGCTGCGGCGTGGTTACCTTGATGACGGAAGTCACCATTCTGGGATGCAGACTCTGTCCCTGTGCTGCGGCAGCCATATTGGCGATGGTGCTGAGATGGTTCATCTGACTCATTGCCATGGTGACCGAGGCTGGAGGCAGGCTGACTGGAATTAGGGGGTGGGGCATCATCATGAATGGAAGTTCTAAGCCTGGAGAAGAGAAGAGAGGAAAGAAGCGAAAAGCGAGAGAAGAAAGAGAGAAGAAAGAGAGAAGAGAGAGAAAGAAAGAAGAAAAAAAGGGAGGGAGAACAAAAGAGAACATGGTCAGCGGTCAGTGGCTTTTTAAACTGACTCTCTCTCCCCACACTGAAAGATATGAGAACATCTGTTCAAACAGCTCTCGGACTGACAACAACACAACACAACACACTGGGATAGCCATATCAAAAGAATGAAGGGTGAACTCCCTTTCAATCCAGTCATGTTTATCAAACTCTGACTGACTCCTGAAAGAGCAAATAGCTCTGAGAAACATGCCACCCTCCCTCCTCACAAACTATAAGCAGCAGAATCAGCAGGGACCTGCGCTAATATACACTACATGGATTAGAATAATAGGCCCTGCGTATAACTCGATACTTCCCTGCAGTATATTTTGGAGTCGTTACTTTTTTATTAGCAAAAGACATAAATATTTTACTTCCCTGTTTAATAATAGATACAATTACTGTAATTACAATAATAATAAAGATAAGTATGTCCACATGAACACACATAAACACACACCCACACACACACATATACACACACACAAAATATCTGCCGCAAAAGTTGACACAGCCTTAAAAACAACAGTCAATTAAGATGTGGAATAAAAGAGAAATTATGGAAATATCCTCACCATTAATACTAAATGCATTAAAGAAGAAGAAGCGCAGAGAAAAAAAAAAAAAAAAAAAAAAAAAGGCGGCTATGAAAGCCATTACCCAAATGACTAGTTAACTTGTACTGATAGAAAAAAAGGGGGAAAAAATAGCACTGTCTTCAAATGAGGGTAGCTACAGGCTAATTAAGAACATTCTGGACCAAAGATCTCGCCTCACTTTTTTTGTGCATTTATAATGTCACAGATTCTTTTTAAAAGTCCAGAATAAACTTGCTATTCTATTAACTTTGCTGAGGGTGACACAAATTATTTTGGTCAGCGGAAGGCCGTCTAATTGATAAAAATTAAACACACTGTATTAGAGGCCGGCTAGGGAAAAAAAAGAAAGAAAGAAAGTTTGCACTGCGGGAGAGAGAGAGAGAGAGAGAGAGAGAGAGAGAGAGAGAGAGAGAGAGAGAGCCTGTGCTGTGCTGCATCTCCAGACAGTGATTAAGTAGGTGGAGGGGAAACTGTCCCCTTTTCAAAGGACATGAGCGCACAAATAAGGTCAGAGCCACAAGTCTGTCCCTGAACTGAGGACCCACTCGCACTCCCCCGTCACTTTGAACAGGGGGATCAAAAAGTATGGGGGGAAGGGGGGGGGGGGTGCTGGCAGCGGAGGAGAGAAGTGCCAGGGTGGAGTGGATGGGGATGGGCGGAGTGTTTGGTCCTCCTGTTTCAAAGGTGCCACACACGAGCGCTTTAAAGAAAACTTCTGTCTCTGGTGAAATTGATTGAGTCACTTTTCTTTTTGTTTCGCTTTTTTATTCTTCTTCCTCTTCTTCTTTAGCAGGAGAGGGGATGGGAGGGGAGGGGAGGGGGGGCTTTATTATTTTTTGTATTTTGTTTTCTTTCCATTGTTGTTTGGTTCAAGGTTTCAAGGTTTGGAAAAAAGGGGAAGGGGGGGTGTGGGTGGGGGGGACAAACACAGGGCTAATCCATAAAACAACTCTTTGCTTTGGAATGAAAGTGGCATCAGTGGCCAAGAGAAAAGGGGCTCCTCAGTGAGAGTCTGGATCTGTAGGGTGCTCAACCACACTCCAAAAGAGGACACAAAAACAGATTGGGAAGAGGACAAAAAAGAAAGAGAGAGAGAGAGAGAGAGAGAGAGAGAGAGAGAGAGAGAGAGAGAGAGAGAGAGAGAGAGAGAGCAATAGTACTCCTTCTTTTTTCTGAAACACTTTTCTTCCTCCAGAAGAGAAGAAACATTCATTTCCATGAGAAAGGTGGGGCGCAGATTCACGGGGAAACATGTTCTGACCGTTCCCAAACATTAAAAAGGAAAGGCAGATTAAAGAGCAAAAGAGGAGGAGGAGGAGGAGATGGGATGAAGGGAGGGTGGTGAGAAGAGGGGGGGGTGGGGGTGGAGTGGGATGGGGTGGGTTGTGGTGAAACCAAGCAGCACCTTGTAAAAGGCGCCTCTCGTCGAGTACGAAGTCTGAATCAATTACAGCTCACACGACTGGACTCAATTAAAAGTGGCGCCGCCATCGCCGTGTGATTGCAGGATACTTACGGGCGGCGCGCGGGAGCAAATTGAGAGAAGCATTCATGCACGTAGCTACTTTTCACAGGCACTCCACGGCCCGATTGACTGTTATCCCGCCTTTGTGCGGCGTGGAGCAGAGCGGATCGGGGGGAGTTGGGGGGTGTTGAGGAGGATCTGAGCGGATTCACAAGACATCAGAACACACACAAGCAGCACCGGTCCGGGAGAAATACTCATTAAACACTGATATTATGACTCTCCCTGGTTTTGTCATTCAAATGGACCTCCATTCTCGCCCTAAGGGCCATGAATGACAACTCTTATGCTGGTGGACACACAGCGGATGGACACAGTAGTGTGTGTGTGTGTGTGTGTGTGTGTGTGTGTGTGTGTGTGTGTGTGTGTGTGTGTGTGTGTGTGTGTGTGTGTGTGTGTGTGTGTGTGTGTGTGTGTGTGTGTGTGTGTGTGTGTGTGTGTGTGCGTGCGTGTGTGTGTGTGTGTGTGCATGTGTGTGTGTGTGTCGGGGGATGTCTATACAGTGGAAGACTGTTCTCTGGAGCCTCTAATCTCTACTTGTCCTCCAGTCCTGCCTGCTTTCATGTCCTGCACTGCTTAAGTGATGCTGCGCCTCTAGAATGGGCTATTGAAGGCCTCTATGAGACCGCCCTTAGTGTGAGCCAGACAGGCCCATCACCAACCCCATTCAGGGGAATTAGACCACTTAAAGAGACGCTTGGGCCTCTGAGGACAGGGGAACACTTGAATTGGTTGAGTTGAGGTGATGCTTGTTACTGTTTTTTTTTTTTCTCTCTCTCTCTCTCTTTCTTTCTTTGTAATCACTCAATGACTAATTGGTTAGTTTTGTGTATTCAACGTCCCTTTGAAGTTAAAATCCAAATTACAATTCAAAGTACCAATCAATATAATTATTGAAATTCATAATACATAAAATATGCAAAACAATATGTCATCATAAAACCACATGCCAAAGATATTGTGATTTTGAAATTTACTTTTTATGTTGGTATGTGCACCTATGTGCGTATGGTATGCATTTATGTACTGTAATATGTCTGTCTGTCTGTCTGTCTGTGTGTGTGTGTGTGTGTGTGTGTGTGTGTGTGTGTGTGTGTGTGTGTGTGTGTGTGTGTGTGTGTGTGTGTGTGTGTGTGTGTGTGTGTGTGTGTGTGTGTGTGTATGTATGCATGCATTTTGTCTGTCCCATCAAGTAAAACATTCAATGTTTAGTATCACAAGTAGATATTCCTCCCTGTCTGGTACCAAATTGTAGAAGCAACAGCAGACTCCATTTGAACAGACTCCAAAGGAACATTCTCCCAACAGAGAGAGAGAGAGAGAGAGAGAGAGAGAGAGAGAGAGAGAGAGAGAGAGAGAGAGAGAGAGAGAGAGAGAGAGAGAGAGGAACAGCTTCTGGGTAGGTAGGTAGGCTTCTGTACCGTCTGTTTCTCACAAGTCTGACTCTTGACTTGGGCTTTGTTTGTTGATTTGTTTGTGGGTTTGTTCAGTAGCCTTTAATCTAGAAAGGCTTACCACCATAAAAAAGAACCAAACTACTGTAGACCAGCCACTGTCACAGAAAACTGAAAATATGGCAAAAAGTTGGCAAAAACTAACTTTATGTTTTATGGTCATCCGAAAAGTTTAGTCAGGTATGAGTTTGTTTTTTCCAGGTGTACTTAGAAAGAGTAGCCTAGCATAAAAAGAACTTGCATTTTGCTGTTCATTGCTTTATCAAACTAATGTTTTCTGTGTTCCACAGTCCTCTAGAGAATCTACTGTCATCTCCCATGTGCTTCATCTCCCTGGTGTACTCAGGTGGATATTTCAGTCATGCTCCTAAAGAGTTCAGGGTCATTACAATGGACATGACCGAGCCAAGTCATTACAACAAACAGTTGTACTACTACATTCTATTGGTTCAATTGTATTTTTAAAATCAGATTTAGGAATCACTAACTGATCTGAGTTGAAGTAAGTGGAAAAGGAATGGGCTAATATTGGGTTATTCCCAACAGTCATCCAAAATAGAACAGTTTCCAAGTGACCTGGATGTCGCCAGTGATTGATTATGTTTGTTTGACCAATGACAAAGCCAGACAAGCCATATGGTCC
>JAODXP020000016.1:30975645-30978145 GCA_027497455.2 Sardinella longiceps | reverse complement strand
TAAAGCTAAATATTGCTATAACACTAAAGCTATCACTTCTAGTATGTTCTACTAGCAGCTGCTTCCATACAGGGCCTCAAGGCTAATCAATAACGCCCCCCCCCCCCCCCCTCACACACACACACACACACACACACACACACACTTCCCCCCTCCCCCATGGCCTCCATTCCTCCATCCCTTGAGGCAGTGACACCCAAGCGTACGGCCGAATCACTTATATCTGATAGTTAGCAAAGGGTCCCTTTTAAAAAGATTGCTTTCAGTCAATGGCCAGCAGTTGTCATTCGACTCGGACGGGCGAAATGAAATATATCGAGCGTCGTTATCCATCACAACGCACTCACATAGTCCATGGAGCTGCTGCCTATATTTTTTATTTATTTATTTTTTTGTTAAAGGGGGATGAGGCCCGGGCCACCAAGATCATCTGTTCTCATTACGAAATTAGCCCCACATCATCCTCCATGGGACTTAATCTGTTATAACTGTCATGTGCTAATGATAGCCACGCACAGCACGCATCGCGGGATCATCACTTTTATGTTTTAGCATGAGAGAGAGAGAGAGAGAGAGAGAGAGAGAGAGAGAGAGAGAGAGAGAGAGAGAGAGAGAGAGAGTTACAGATACAGACAAGTATGACTCTCCAGGTGAAGATCGCAATGAGATAAAATAAAAAAAAATGGGCAAGATGAGGCTCTGGTGGAAAACAAGCTTCTCTTAATTAATGTTACTCTAATTTAACGACTTGCAGGGGTCTCTCTCTCTGTCTCTGTGTGTGAGTGTCTGTGTGTGTGTGTGTGTGTGCGTGACTGTCCAGGCCGCCAACGACAGCGCAGCGGCGAGCCAGCGACAGTGGAATAGCGTTAGCGCTGGAAGATGGATGGGTCTGAAACCTGGCCAGCGCCAGATGAAAGATCAGCTGTCATTATTACCCTGATGTGGAGCCGCTGACCAGTGCTAAACCAGGCACAGGAGAGGAGACTGCCATCACCAAAATGAGAGAAAACCCTCTGACACATCTCTCTCTCTCTCTTTCCCTCCCTCTCTCTCTCTCTCTCTCTCTCTCTCACTCTCTCTCTCTGCTAGCCTTCAGATGGAGACAGGAAGAAAGAGACAGAAGAGAGAGAAAAAGATAAAGATTAAAATACAGAGCAAGTGAGATAATGAGTGAAAGGGAGACAAACACACACAGGCAGGAAAAGCAAGAGAGTGTGATGGCGAGAGAGAGAGAGAGAGAGAGAGAGAGAGAGAGAGAGAGAGAGAGAGAGAGAGAGAGAGAGAGAAGAGAGAAAAGAAAAAGAAAAAGAAAGATAGAGGGAGGATGAGAAACATTCCCTTCTAGAGAGAGAGGAATCTGTCAGTGACAGTGCTGCTGTATGCAGGCCCCATTGAAGACACATACAGATACAGATCAGTGGCTGGCATTCTCTAAATACATGCACTACACTATGCTACGCTTCGCTGATGATTAAACTATGTCATGCACAAAACACATTTGTGTTCCAACCGCAGCACTCCGTTATCCACTTTAACAAACGCTCAAATGCCTACAGCTTCACTCACTCAAACTACAGTAGGGACACACAAGCAAAGCCTGCTCTACAGTTTATTATGAGCTACTTGCTCCGTTTGTTTTTTTGTTTGTTTCTGATTTGTTTAGCTTGTTGTTTTTATTTGGTGAAGATGGGAATATGGCAGTAGAAGGTCAGTATGCAGTCTTGGCTGCAAACACGGAGCTGGTTTGTGAGTCCATCAGGACGTCACCTGAGGGCGCGTTGGTTTATTCGGAATGACAGCTGGATTAACCTTGGCTGTGGACGGCGCATGCCATCGCAGACGCTGCGCCGCAGATGATGGATGCATTCTGAAGGATAAACGTCCCCTCTTACATTTTAATTGTAGCAATGTTATCGTTGCTCTAATCGCCTTTAATAATACAATTGCACTTTAGCATTGCGGCGTTGCACTCAGACACGGCACAATCATGGGGGATGATGATAATGCATTATGCGCTCGTTTTGGGAGCTGTCGTCCATAATTGATTGCGCCGGGGTGACCTATCGGTACAATACTGCTCTCTGTGCACTTTAAGCGCACGCATATTTCACATTACAAACTGAAAAGCCTTATCGTGTGTGAAAGGTTGAATGTCATTTATTACACGTATCACATTTACACCAAGTGACATTGTCTTTTCAAATTGCCCTGATCTCCTCACTCCTATCTTAGCCTGCAAAGGTCACTCACATCCACTCGTTAAATGCAACCTGACAGAGATTAGTCAAAAGGGACAGCCAAATGGATGCATCACCGCCGAATCAAACGTCTCCAAATTAATTTATCCAATTAATGAAAAATGAGGACGAAGGCTGATTAGGTGTGACAAGTAAACTGGTCACTTCTTCTGTTATTTATTTATTTATTTATTTCATTTTTTTTTCCTCCTCTTCTAAAGCTGCGCCGTCGCCATTGTGAAGTAAGTGAATCGGACAGCAAT
>JAODXP020000016.1:30945645-30973145 GCA_027497455.2 Sardinella longiceps | reverse complement strand
TGAAATGCCACCGTAGCAACCCGGGGCTTTCTGGATGGCGTTCAGAGGGAGCGCTAACCTACACATTTGCTGTCGCTCGCTAGCTCCATGTGGAGAGGCACTTCTGCTCGCTCTTTCATTTCAGAGCAGCGGGCACATAGCCCGGCCGGCTGAATGCAATGCCCCCCCCTTCCTCAACCACAAATTATTATTATTTTACCATTCAAACAAACAAACAAACAAACAAACAAAAACACACTCACACACACAAAAACAAACAAACAAACGAACAGAGCAGTTGGCACGGAGAGGCTTGCTTTTTTGTGTGTGTTTTTTGGCAGACGGTGGCGCACATTAACACTTTGGGGTGAATAATTAATAAAACCTTTTAAGCATGGATATCGGCAAGGCCACGTGCAAAGCAGCTCCGAGGTGAAGTAAATATGGCTTTAACGCATCGATAATGACAGAGAGAGATGGGAACAACTTAATCAATGGCTCTGCTACATTTGCAAACAAGTGCTTGAATTATAATACCAATAATTGATTTCCGCCCTTCAGATCCACACACACACACACACACACACACACACACACACACACACACACACACACACACACACACACACACACACACACACACACACCTTCCTTTCACGTGATGTCACTTCCTATTGATTCCCCTAGAGCCATCTAATGATGGGAAGTTTCTAGAGTTTGTATATGCGCTTTGACTTTCTCATCCACTCCCTCTGCCCCCCCCCCCCTCCCCCCCAAAAAAAAACACACCCCCTACCCCTGACCACCATATTGAAATTTGCAAGCTGTACCAACCGGCTTAACCAAAAAGGATTAAGTCCCACATCCAACTGAGAGCACAGATAATACTGGGTAATTGGTAAAAAATGAAGATGAATGGGACAGCCAGATAAGGCCCAATTAGCTTCTGTGCGCTTACAGCTGTGGTCTCAATACAGATCCATCTCTGGAGTTACAGCCTCCTCCACCTCCTCCTCCCGCACCTCCTCCAGCAGGAAGGGGAGTCAAACCCCACACAGGGGCCAGGGCTGGAGCAGTGGCTGCTGGAATTAGTGCACTGACCTGGGGGACCAAGGGGGAGAGGAGGAGGGAGGCCTGTCCCATCACACACACACATATACAATACACACACACACACACACACACACACACACACACACACACACACACACACACACACACACACACACACACACACACACACACACACACACACACACACACACACACACACACACACACACATATACACACACACACACACACACACACACTCCCACCCTCTCACACCCGTCTGGTTTCATTCCGTCTCCAGGTCCAGACACCTGTCACTGGCCCCAGTGCGGTTCCATCGCCCCTCACTGTGGCCACTGAGGACCAGGAGGGGGACAACCATGTGATGATGAGGGGAAGGAGAGAGAGAGAGAGAGAGAGAGAGAGAGAGAGAGAGAGAGAGAGAGAGAGAGAGAGGGGGGGGGGGCTAGGGCTGGGCTTGAGGAATCTGTATGTGTGTCAATGTGCAAGCATGGCTGTGAATGTGTGTGTGTGTGTGTGTGTGTGTGTGTGTGTGTGTGTGTGTGTGTGTGTGTGTGTGTGTGTGTTTGTGTAAATGTGCGGTGTATTTTGTGAATAAGGATGATGTTTGTTTATATTTATGTACTCAATACTCACTCAATGTGTGATTCTACTTGTGTATCCTCTGTGTGTGTGTGTGTGTGTGTGTGTGTGTGTGTGTGTGTGTGTGAGAGTGCTTGAGCTTGTTCACAGCTCTAGCCAGCTCAGGGAGGTAAACAACAGAAGCGAGCGCAGACAGACAAAGAGAGCACAGCTTTAAAAAGTTTGTGTCGTCGCCGGTGATTTCATTAGAGCTGCATCATCTGGTTGATGATACACGCAATTCCCACATCTCATTACTGGGAGGATTTAAGGTCCATTAACGTTGCTGTGGCAAGGAATCAAATCTGAAATGGTACCCACTGGCCAAGCAGAGAGGCAGAAAGAGAGAAAGAGAGAAAGAAAGAAAAAAAGAGAGATATTTTTTCTTTTATTTTCCTTTTACTTCTGCATCTCTTTGCTCAAGGTTTCACACAAAAATACACACACACACACACACACACACACACACACACACACATACACACACACACACACACACACACACACACACACACACACACACACACACACACACACACACACACACACACACACACACACACACACACACACACACACACACAGGCATAAACACACACACACACACACACACACACACTTACACACACACACACTTAAGTCCCCTCTTCTCTTTCTCGCTCTCTCTCTCTCTCCTACACTTGCAGAAGAAAAGCTATTCTTTTCCACAACTTGAAATTGGCAGGTGTTTGTTAGCGGCCAAGCTTGACCACATTTTCCCCCTCCGTAATGAAGGTTCTAGTTGAGGTCAGCTCGATGGGAGGGAGGCGAAGGATCAGTATTTATTTCGGGACCGAGGCGGGTGTGTGGTGTGTGTGGTGTGTGTCACACGTGTTTTTACTTGCTCTGTGATCTGTAATTGTGGCATTTCCTCTGAGTCTATGGAACAATCCACATTGTGCACAGCACACAGGGAACCCTACCAAACACTCCCCCCTTCCCCTCTCTCCTTCTCTCTTGAAGAAGGAGAGAAAGAGAGAGAGAGAGAGAGAGAGAGAGAGAGAGAGAGAGAGAGAGAGAGAGAGAGAGAGAGAGAGAGAGAGAGAGAGAGAGAGAGAGAACAGTCCCAGGGAAAAATCAAAGGGAGCCAAGCCATCAGTTTAATCAGAGTGCCTCTTCTTCTGCCCCCCCTCTCTCTCTCTCTCTCTCTCTCTCTCTCTCTCTCTCTCTCTCTCTCTCTCTCTCTCTCTCTCTCTCTCTCCCAGGATGTTTGGTTATTTGGCTGAAAGTTGGACTGGCTGTTTTTGTTATAATTAATAACATTGATGCAAACAGGAGAGGGTAATTGCGTTGAATATTTAATGCGGGGGGGAAAAAGAAACATTAGCCTGTTCAATTTACATCAACACAAAGACAACACAAGCAATCCAAGCCCAGGAACAGAACAGAGTGTCCTTCACACACACACACACACACACACACACACACACACACACACACACACACACACACACACACACACACAGAGTCTCCGTTTGCCTGGTCTTTAAACACACTGCACGCTGTGAAACAAAAGCTCAGGGGTATCTACATCAGAAAAGCATTCCTCTCCAAAGGGCTCTAAAGGTCCTTTACATCCAGAGCCATTAAAATAAAACAATCCTCTATTGTAGGAGGAATTATTTATAACGTTTCTGCATCCATCTGATTACCTCACAATACCTACTGGGGTGATATGAGAACATATTTAGACTAATAATAGTTTAATTTTTTATTTTGCCGTACGATTTGCTTATGCCACCTTCATCTATTCAAACAGATCAATCAAAGTCTCCTTAGCGGGGTGACCAAAACAAACCTATTCATGAGGTCATTTCCTACCTCGGGTTCTACACTAAATAGTCCACTGGCTCTCGTTTGACCAGCTCGAGCCGCTGCCAAATAAAGTTCCGCACAAGAGGAGTCATGTCTAAATCTGTCGTGTGATATCAAGCCGCACTCACACTTCTCCATAATGCACTTGCGACCGGTACATATTAGGTGCTCCAAAACCAAACCCAGAGGGGCAATTAACACTTGGCTTGAGACAAGCATGCAGAGACACTGTAATCTCTAGTGCTGTATATGTTAAAGCTAAAATATCAACCATTTGTCCCACTTCAGCCACTGTAGTTTTTCTTATAATTGATGTATAAAACAGAGATTTTTAGGGGTTATATGAAAATGACTATTTTTCAGTGCAGTCGATGAAAAGTCAGTGTAAAGATACTTAGGATGGTATATGATCATTGTAACAGGAGTGTGCTTCTACATTTGTATTGGCTGTTGTCGTTCTTTTTTTGCCCCCTTTCCTTTCTCCACTGCTGTAAAATTCTCTCTCTTTTTCCCTGATGTTATAATCTAATAACGCTCCCAATATGACAGAGAAATTTGCCGGCAGATAAGGCCGGTACTGGAGAACACTGTCTATTTCACTTAAAAACCTAATTTATGTGGCAATTAAAGGCCTGAAAGAAGCTGCTAGTCTGTGCGGCAGCTCTGAAAAGAGACGACCATATTTCTGCCTCTTATCGCTCTGCCTCGTGCTATTGGCTGGCCCTGTCACAAGAGACTGCTTGATATAAACAAGAGATTGCACAGACATCCCAGTAATCAATATTAGGATGGCTTCAGTACCAAACATCATTTGTCTCGGGCCACCATTCCTTTGACCAAACGAAGCATTAATTCAAATCATAAATCTGAGGTGATTTAAATCCCCGGAATGAGAATGTGGAGACGCTCTACTCCGCCACCCAAACCCCCCCTCCACCACCACCACCAACCCCCCCGACTTTAATGATTTATTTTGTACATTTCTCGCTCGCGAGAGATTTGTCCATACCCGGTGACAGGTCACCTTCAACCACCACTGGCAGACTCTTCATCACCATGCCGACGAGCATCTCATCGGCGCAAGTAAATATTAAAGGGGAAAAAAGAATCCAATTGATTGTGGATGAGGCCGAAGAGGCGTCGCTTCTGCCATATATTTCACTCAGAGGGGCTAATGCTCCAGCATTTTTGCAGCCGCGGTGATGGTGGTGGTGGTGGCGGCGGCCGATGCTCGTGGGCCCAGAATTATTATTCTTGTGGGAGAGGGCCCTGCGTGCGCTCAAGGTTACAATTTAAATTGTAAAAAGATAAAACAGTTTCTTATTAGCTTCATTGCCGTAGCCTTGCGAGTCTTATTCACATTCATCTTTATTTCCGCGACCTCGTAGCCTGCCATTTTTTTTTATTTTCCCTCGCAGTCATGACCTCACTGCTTTTGCATTTTCTCACGGTGATATCGACTTAAGGATGCATCTTGTGTTTTTTTTTCTTCCCCTTCCCCCCACTCCCCCCTGACGTACACACAGAGTCAAACCGCTGCCCAGAAAATCCTCTGATAGGCCGGTCATTGGACACTCAGAACATGGGAATCAAATGCAGAATTTAGCTGAAGGATTATGTGTATCATTTGTAATGGGTTTATGATTTTACATGACACTATTATTTCCACAGAGAAATGGCTCAGAGTTATGAAGAGAGAGAGAAAATCCTACTGTGTTTCAGAAATCATTAATTGAAATGGAAGATATTCAAAACCAAATTAAATTAGCAGCCCACTTACAGTAATAGCTAATAGCTCTGGGATAGAGTGCCCATGGATGCATCTCAACACTTTAAAAATAGGACTCCGTTTGTCATTTTCAGTCACGGGAAAAAGGAGATTGCAGTTGGCATCGTGAAATTAAACAAAGTGCTACCAGTAGTGCTTAAAGAGTCTATTCACCAGGAGGGGAAAAAATATCTCAAATTATTCCATTTCAAATTAATTGTTTACAACAAAAAATAAGAATTACAAATGCCTCAATAGGCTGTTAACCAGCTGAAAGTTATTTACAATGCCGGGCCATAGCTAGCAGCGAGAGGCACATGGTAGCTATGAGAAACTGTGTTGTTTAATGTACATAGTTGCTATACATTAATGAACAAGGGTGCAATATGTCACTGTAATGTTGCACAGATATGCGTAGAGAGGTCACTGTTTAGACATGGTGTATGATTAAACACCATAGGATACCGTTACATTGGAACAGTAACAGTAACTGCATTGGGAGTGAGAAATATCTACTGTACACATATATAAAGCTGTCATCCGCTTCCTTAGCTGGCTGGCCTCATATTTAGATAGCTATCAGTGTTCAGGTCTGCAGATGATCTTGTGAGAAACAAATGAATTTGTCACAGCAATTCTCCTGGGTACGGAGATGAACACTTAATGGTTTCTCAGAGTCCACCTGAATGAACCAATTAGGCGGTGTTCAAACACACAGACATCCAAGCCTGCCAATGATAATAGACACACTGTGTAAAACACACAGGGACATGAATGGAGTAGCCTACTCCTAGGGTGGATAATAATGCTTCAGCAGATATAATGCTTCAGAAGAATTAGCTGTACAAAAAATGTTTCAGTTCAGAACAACCAAATTCAGTGCCTTCAGATCTTCAGATCTGCTGCAAAGAGTGTTGGCTTTATAATGGGTAGTCTAAAGGCCACTGGTGCCTGACTATGGCTATGAGAGGTGCTGGACTGTACTGTAAGTATAAGCCTTGATGTCTAAATGGCTTAGAGTGTGAAGCTTTACTGTGAGAGGCCACTGGAACCTGACTGATTGTGCAGCAGTACTGGAGGCCTTGATGTCTGAAGGCCAAAGAGAGGAGGACAAGAGAGACGAGAAGAGAGGAGTAGAGAGGAGATGTGAGTGAAGAGGAAAGAATAAAGACGAGAGAAAGGGATGTGAAAAAGAGAGATAGACAGTGAGAGAGAAAGAGGTGTGACTCACCAACACTGGAACTGAGGTCACCATTCTCCGAGTCGCCAGTGCCGTGGTGATTGTTATTACCGTGGTAGCTGCTCATGACCTCCAGCTTGATCTTCTTGACCTTCATGGCCTCGGCGATGGCGGCGTTTGTGGCGGCAGCGGCGGCTGCAGCGGCAGCGGTGAGCCCTGGAGTGGTGGAATATCAGGAAGGAAACAAGGAGAGAGAGAGGGGATACTTCATTTATCTGGCAACACACAACTACAAGTGTCACTAACCAGATTTAATACAATGTCAGCATGAAGGGAAATAAAAATGGATAAGAAAAGAAATGGAGAGGGGAAGAAAAGAAAAAAAAGGCGTACTCATCCGTCATGCACGTCAGTCTGAATTTGAATGGCGATTTGTCAGTGTTTTTTACTATTCTCTCAATCATAACGTCATAAGATGCTCAATAATCACTCCAGTGTACACAATCCGTGACAAATCCTCAAGGCGAATGTGTTGCTTTTGCTTAAGGTATTTCACGTCATTTCCCTACTTGTTTATGTGTAAGAACACAACGACAATCAGTTCCCTGTCATAGAAAAGTTACATAAGTTTGCCAAGATGACAAAATTGTTTAGTATAAGGGAGATTGAGACAGACGCTGGAGTCCTGCCCGATGCACAGGTCCTGGGGGACTACGCTAGTAGTATGGCAAAGGTTCAGTCACATGCCTCCATATAGGACCCATCATTACCCTGATGGAGCGTTACACAGCCAAGATGTTTCTGGCTGTCATACATGCCACCTCTTATTCCGCCCTTTCACATTCTCTCCCTCTCTCTGACTCTCTCTCTCATTCCAACCATCTCTCTCTCTCTCTCTCTCTCTCTCTCTCTCTCTCTCTCTCTCTCTCTCTCTCTCTCTCTCTCTCTCTCACTCTCTCTCTCTCTCTCTCTCTCTCTCTCTCTCTCTCTCAAGGCTGAACTGACGCCACTGTTTCTTTGATGGTGACAGATGGAAGCCGGATAACATATCGGAGCTGACATGTTGCCATGGTTTCAGTTTTGTAAATAAACTGGTGGGTGCGAGTAACAAAGTGAAAACAAACAGCATGCAACAGGAAAGGGAAAAGAAAAAAAAAATAAAAGGGGGATGGGGAAGAAGGAGGAGGAGGGGGAAATGAAAGAAATAAAAATACGTAACAAAAAAATAAAAAAATAAAAATCCAGACAGGAAATGCAATCTCCTTGAAGATATTGCACCCGTTTCAAGCAATAGGCGAGCAGTGATATACATATCTAATGTATTCATCTGATCTCGCCCTATTGTCACACGACATGGAGAGGATGGGGGGAACATTGTGATTCAAATCCTTATGGCCACAGTGAGTCACAATAATAATTCAGCTCTATTGTAATTGATTTGGGTGAGGGGGAGCGACTGGGCAGATAGAAGCTAGCTAGCGTACTGTAGCAGGGTTCTGACTGAGAGCTCACTGTCACTCTCAATACTTCTGAATGGCTGCAGGAGCCAACAACATGAAAAGAGGAGGGGAAAAAAAACAGAGAGAAGAGAGGTGGAGTTGGGGAGGGAAGGGAGGAGGAAGGGGGGGCTTTGAATGAATGAAATTACAGAAATGAAGTAGATGGTTTCATCCAAAACAGGAGCCTGTGTGTTCAGAGAACTTCAATAAATCTCCTGATCTATGTCTGCTGTCTCTCTCTCTCTCTCTCTCTCTCTCTCTCTCTCTCTCTCTCTCTCTCTCTCTCTCTCTCTCTCTCTCTGTCATCGCTGTCTATTTTCCCTAGCAGCCTGAAAATGGCCATGAAGCACAATGCCTATACAAACCCTTCACGCGTGCAGATTGTCTCTTGTTTTATCCTCTAGAGATGCCAGGCAGGAGTAGGAGTGGGGGATAGAGAGACAAAGAGATGGAGAGATGGAGGGATGGAGGGATGGGGGGGAGCAACGGCAATGGAGACATAAAACTGCCTTCTGCCAAGATTGTTGTACTTTAGAGATGAGCTTCCACATCCAGTTGCATCCACTGTGATTCATTATCACCGAGTTTGCAAATACAGATTGCCTTTCCTTTTTGCAAGTGTGTGACAGATGTTTATTTCCGCCGTGTGTGAAAAGTACGGAAGCTCACAGCTCACACACTGCCTCACACAGCGCATCATAACCGTGCAGTGCAACATGTGCCGCCGTAACACCAGTCCTACTCGAGTGACTGATTTAAAGAGTCCTGTTTAAACTCTTTTGTGAGTTTGGATTAAATGCCTTAAACTGACAAAGCTGTCCATTTTGAGCTAGCTGCAGTGTCATTGATGCTAATTCTGTGTGCATAGATTTCTTTTCCACTCAGACCAACAGGCCTAAAGACTACTGCGCAGGCCTATGCTTCCTATCTCAGTTTCTCCTGTATGTGTTCTATAAGACCGTGTTGAAACACCTGAAAGAGTTGGGGAGCTAACTGGTGAAAAAAAAGGCCCATTTGCATGGTGAGGTCACAGTTGTGAATAAAGCACTCCATCTTTTCAAGAGGCCATCCACGGGGTTCAGCACACTCTCTCTGTGGCTGTGTGTTATGTATGTGGAGCAAACGCGATACGCAAATTTATCACCACTTAGCCGTCACATTTCGGTGACGCGACTCGAGTGTGCCTATTAGCCACGTGTCTCCTACCACCAGGGCAGAGAGAGAGAGAGAGAGAGAGAGAGAGAGAGAGAGAGAGAGAGAGAGAGAGAGAGAGAGAGAGAGAGTATTTGAGGGAAAGTGAAAGAGCAGAGAAACTAAGCAAGAGAGAGAGAGAGAGAGAGAGAGAGAGAGAGAGAGAGAGAGAGAGAGAGAGAGAGAGAGAGAGAGAGAGAGAGAGAGAGGACGAAAAAAAATCGAACATGTGGCATTAATACGCCATTCTGGTTCCTCAGCAGCTGATAGGCAGATGGCACGAGGCACTTTCCCTGGCTGGGGCCCGGGGCCGCATATCATTTAGGCGCCTTGTTTGCATTTTAAAATACATCAGTACCATATTGACGTACAGTATACATCATGTCAGGAGTGGCCACTCTCGTTTGTTGGCGGATGGTGGACGCCTGGACCCCGGACACTGCTCCATATGCATGGAGAGACAGGAGGGTGGGTGGGGAGTGTGTGGGTGTGGGTGTGTGTGTGTGTGTGTGTGAGGGAGGGAGGGGTGGGGTGCAGAGTGCCCGCGCCAACCAAGCCCGTAAGAGGGTTACGCGTTCTCCACATAATGAATGTGGCCTCTGCGCTTGCTGAAGGTCAACTTTCATTTATGTATAATGGGTGAGAGTCAACTGTTTTCTAAATGAGATGTATGCACAACAGTAAGCAGAGCGGTGTGCGTGTGTGTGTGTGTGTGTGTGTGTGTGTGTGTGTGTGTGTGTGAGAGAGAGAGAGAGAGAGAGAGAGAGAGAGAGAGAGAGAGAGAGAGAGAGAGAGATAAAGAGCGAGAGGGGTGGGGGAGGAGCGATTGAATATATTGTATCAGGATCACCTTTGGGTTGTTTGTCTGATAAATTCCATCGCACACAGGTGCCATCCCTTCACTAAGCATTTCAATGCCACAATTAGACCTGCAAACTGACACGCAGGAGTCAAACTCTGAGGCGAGACAGGCCTGTTTGCTCTTACACCTCTTCTCCTACTAAGCAGGTCTATCTATCCTTGCTACTTGAAACGCTCATCCATCAACACCTCAAAAGTGTTATTTTTAACACAGCCATGACAAACACCGTCCATAGGGGATACATTTAATCTATTTATTTACTCGCTGTATGAACATAATATTCACATTCTACCTCAGTGTCTGGTCTTCCTACGCTATTTGTCATTGTAATGATGCACCTTCTGGAACACTGGGATTCTGTTCCTAACAAAAAGCCTTTGAAATAGAACAAGGATATCCTAATACATACTCTACAGTCTGTTATATTTTCACAGCACTCGTACATTTGTACTTTTTTAACTGGAGTGATTTTTCTACAGGTTCAGCAGGTCCTGTTGTCTCTCCTGGTGCCGCTAGCCGCTTGCGTAAGCAACAAGTCTACTCTACTCAGTGTGGCGGCCGTGTGTGCAGCTATTTGGAGAACAAGAGCCATCCCACTCTCCCTCTCTCTCTCTCTTCATTACAATTCATTACCACGCATCGCATTGGGCCGCTATCGTGCAGATCTGGCTGTATACACTTTTTCAAAGTCACCTTTAAATTCAGATGCACAGACTTTTTTTTTGCTTCCTTCACTTCACGTTTTTGTTTTTTTCCCCTGCCTTTTTTCCCCCCCCGAAGATGAGCCTGCCTCGCCAACGTGACCGTAAACAAGCTCAGTGGCGGACGAAACCACGAGGATGGACAAGCTGGTGACGTCTGCTGTGAAGAGGAGACTTGAAGGGGGATGGGGGTACCGTGGGGGCGGCTGGCAGTCAGAGAGTGTGTGTGTGTGTGTGTGTGTGTGTGTGTGTGTGTGTGTGGGGTGGTGGTGGGTGTCTGGGTTGGCTGGTTGGTGGTGGTGGTTGTGGTGGTGGGAGCGCTTCTTTAACAAATAGAGAATTGCATGGTACTGTCACACCCGAGCACCAAACAGCAAATAATGGAGATGGGGTCTGATCGGCGCCCTCGGAGCATCTGTCATATTAAATAATAATGAAGGATCTATTAATATGCAAAGGAAGCAGCGGTAGACTGGCTTAACGCTGCCATGCCTCTGCATATTGTCAGAATGTTCATTATTAATTAACATGCTAGATGCCCCATACCTGCACCGTGTCAGAACATTCTTATAACAAATACTGAATGTATGTGCCCTCCTCCAGCTCATAGTGTAATTAAATTAAAATCAGATTAACTTCACATCAGTACACAAAGACTGACTTTTACGACGGAGGCGATAAGGAATTACTCAAGCTTATCTCTTTATGTTACTCTCTCTCTCTCTGTGTGTGTGTGTGTGTGTGTGTGTGTGTGTGTGTGTGTGTGTGTGTGTGTGTGTGTGTGTGTGTGTGTGTGTGTGTGTGTGCGCGCTGCCCTGAAATCATGCTTTATGTAACAAACAGAAGTGGTGGGCAGAGTGAGTATCTGTGTGGTTGAACACAGAGGTATAATTTAGTGCACGGACCGCAGAATAAGACACTGCTTAGGCCTGCCTGCCAACCTGCCTAACTGTCTGTCTGTCTGTCTGCCTGCCTGTCTTTCTGTCTGTCTGTCGGTCCATTCGGGCAGTGTGGGTGTTGGAGTACCTGTCTGTCTGTCTGTCTGTCTGGACGGTGTGTGTCCCAGAGTGCCCTGTGGCGCCTAAACAGAGCTGGCCCGTGTGATGCTCCAATCATTAGGACGCCCTCATCAATTACCGATGGTACAAATCTTACAACATGCTATGGAAGTCTCTGCAAGAGGCCCACTAACACTCCGGCTGATCTATCAATCACCAGCTAATTAAGCTCTCATGCTGGAGAATGGCTGGTGGCACTCAACCATAAGCCATTAGACCCCTCTGGAGCTTCTGTTCTGTTCATCCAAAAAAGGGCTTTTTTGGAAGCAGTTCTCGTGTTAAGTTAATAGGCAGGTTCATTCTCCTCCACATACCTTTCTATCATATTGTTTAATAATAAATAAAATACTGTCTGAACACTTCTGCCCACATCAGGGGTAGTATCAGTGAATTCCTACATCTACAGTACTTACAGTAAAGCACCCTTTTAGATTATATTGTAACTTTTTTCAGCATTTGACTTCATTTTTATTTCTCTGACTGTCTGTGACCAGACACCTGCAGCAGCACCCCCTCACACACACACACACACACACACACACACACACACACACACACACACACACACACACACACACACACACACACACACACACACACACACACACACACACACTAGCCAGTGGTCAGCATGCAAGCTCCTGCAGTAGCAGCGGCGGTGGCTTCTCCCTCAAAGCTTCTTAACTGTAAAGGAGATGTCATCTTTTTTGTGCCGTGTGGTGTCAGCCCCCGCAGCCAAATAATAGGATTTACGGGGAGCCGTCTCTCTCTTCCTTTCCTCATCTCTTCTTCCCTCCTCTCCTATCCTCTCCTCCTCTCCTCTCTTCTCCTATTCCCCTTTTCTTTTCTCTCCTCCTCTCCTCCCTTCTCCCCTCCTCTCTGCTCCTCTTCCCCTCCTCTTCTCTCTCCTCCTCTCCTCTCTCTTCCTCCCTAATGCATCAGGGGACGCAGAGGGCTTGTGAATCCCCCACCACTACCCGCCCCAAGACACTGTCACTCCAAAAGGGCTTGCCTCACACTGCCTGTTTAAATAAATACAAATATGGGCCCAGTGAAATAAAGATGTGTCATGCATGTCATTGTGAGGACACACAGATATGCATTTTGATTTTATGTTCAATTATATACATATATTTTACCTAGACAGTCTATATAATATAGGCGTATAAAAAAGTCAATGCTGGATATGTTATCTTGGCGGGCACAGGGAAGGGTTTTTATTTTTTTTTTCAAAGAAACATCAGACAGTTCCTTCATGACCCTAACTCAAGCTTGCTTTGGGGAATTAAAACAAACAACACCAAAATAAAATTAATATTACAGTGACTGAAGTCTCCATGCATAAGTTATGGCAGTTCTCTTTGCCCCAGGCTAGTGAAGGACTTTTTTTTCTTCTGTCTGTTGTTATTTGATGATTTAGTGCTGGGATTTTTATTTTTTTATTTATTCTTTTAAGTGCATCACATTGCATCACGCAGGGATTTTTTATTTTTTTTGTTCCAGCCTAATTTCTGTTAAATGGAGTCACCTGTGCAGTGGAAGAGAATTCTGAAAGTGACAGGGAGGAATGCCAGTAGGGCTTTGTTTTTAAAAGACAAGCCATTGGGAGACAATGGCAAGCACTTTCAACAAAAATAAAAAATAAATATATATATTTTCCCCCCACTCTGCCACACGGATGGATAAATTGAAATGATGCACGGATAACGCTCTCAAGTGAACTGAATCTCCAAACATTTGTGAAACACTTAAGCTGAACTCTTCAATCTAGAGGTTGCGGGAGCTAAGCCAGCACAGAAGCAAAAACTGTCATGACACTTCGTCATTACTATTCATGACAAGCTTATGAAAAATACATCCGCAGGCCCGACACACACACACACACACACACACACACACACACACACACACACACACACACACATACAGTACTTCATATTGGCTAGCTGGCTAGCCCCCTTCATTTTTTTTTTTGTGGTCCGTCTGCGGATTCATAAAATATTTTCGAGTTTTAGACTTTTTTTTCCAGCTGCTTGCAGAATCACCTTTCTTTCTTTCAGGTCATCATTGCATAGATGGCAGCAGAATAAGACATTATAAAAAAAAGGCCAATCTACTTTTGGCCCAAAAAATGTCCCCTCTAGCGTACTCTAGTGCTAGATGGTTATGGGCCTATTGTAATTTTGTGGACAGAAACATAATAAACTACCTTGATAACCTTCCTGGCAGGCTAATGGAATTACACATGTGAATACAAGGGAAAGAGCAGCAGCCTCACAGAGGTCAGCCACTGGAAGTGGAGAATGCCTTCTTTTCAAAAGTCTCACACAAATGTCAAGATCATAGGAGGCCGTGGGTTTAAAGGCAATGATATCAAAGGCGTCCTCATATTGCCGGCGTGCCAGACTAAATAAGAATGGTCGTTTTGGTCTTTGTGTCTTGTCACTCTCTCTCTCTCTCTCTCTCTCTCTCTCTTCTCTCTTTTCATGGCCTTTTCAGTTTCCCATTTCCAAATAAGACACCAACGGTGTGACCTCATGAGGGCTAGGAAAAGGAGGAGGGAGAGAGAGAGAGAGAGAGAGAGAGAGAGAGAGAGAGAGAGAGAGAGAGAGAGAGAGAGAGAGAGAGAGAGAGAGAAAACACTACCTCGCAGAAGTTGAAAGCCTCAAGTGTCTTTGAGCTCCATTGTCCAAGAGATTGCCTATTCCAGAGCTGTTTTTCAATATCAAAAGCGCCCCCTCCATTCCTGTCTGTGCCGTTTTTTAACCCCCGTCTTCCTTCCTTTTCCAAAAAACACTCACGTTGGCAACAAAAACGGTGTAGGGGAACAGAATGGAAATCGTGCTCTCTGGAGCAGTATTGTAGTGAGCTTCCAAGAAACACACATGCACACACAAACACATCCACACCCACACACACCCACACACACAAAACACACACACACACAAACACACACACACGAACATGCACAAATATGTAGGATGCACGTGAACATAATAAAATTATTCAGTATTTATTTCTGTGATGATACAAGACAATTATGCTATAATAAGACGCTAATGCATATTTAGCCGTGCACTAACCAAGAGTTAATGCAACTTAATGGCTGCGTTTTCTTATTAAAAGGGCCAAAACAATCCGAGAGCGCAATATGCAAATGGAGGGGGGAGAGTTTTTCTTGCTAGCAACTTCAAAGCTGCCACAATGCAGCCGGCCGCAAATAGAACAAAAGCATTTGCAGTAATAAGACGCGCTTAGGGCAAACTAGAGGCCCAAACGGCTGTTGTTGATTCTTGTGGCGATAAGCTTACTTTAACATCATCCCCAACCGCCTATGTACATATACCAGTGAAGTGGATTTAATCGGCCTAATTAAACCCTACTAAGGGCACAATGCAACATCCAGTGAAATCATTTGAGAGAAAATAACTCTCCACTCCAATTTGTTGTGTTGTTGTTGCCGCTTTCCGGAGGATGAGTGGGGGGGGGGGGGGGTTTGAGGAGGGAGGGAATGAGTGGAGTGGGGGGTGGGGGTTGGGGGTGGGGGGGAGATGAGTGTGTGAGTGGTGGGAGGGCTGTGGTTAAAGAGGCTCAGACGGGTCCCGCACCCTGGCTTGCTTGTCACTTTCTCCACTATGCCATTTAGAGGACATGCCGGCGTCTGCTGTGAAGCTGGCCAGAGGGTGTGTGTGTGTGTGTGTGTGTGTGTGTGTGTGTGTGTGTGTGTGTGTGTGTTGGGAGATAGTGAGAGGTGTGTGTGTGTGTGTGTGTGGGTGTGAGGTGGTGTGTGTGTGTGAAGGGGGGTTGGCTGTGCTGTTTAAAGCTTCTTACCTGTGGGGGGAATGATTCCGGGGGACATGAGGCCGGGGACAGTGTGTGGCATTATGTGGGGGTTCTCCGGCGATGTAACGCTCTGCGTCGTTCTCTTCGGAGGCCTCCCGGGTCTTGAGCTAAAACAATGTGAAGTGGCAGAGAGGGGAGAAAAAAAAAGACAGAGCGAGAGAGGGAGAGAGAGAGAGAGAGAGAGAGAGAGAGAGAGAGAGAGAGAGAGAGAGAGAGAGAGAGAAAGAGAGACAGAGAGAGAGAGGCAGGAGGGGATGGACAGAGAGCATCATGCAGGAGAGGTGGAGAAAGGGAACGATGAAGAGAAGGACAAGTAAAGACAAGATGAGAACCACAAGAGGGAAATGGAGACAGAGGAGGAAAAGAGTGGACAGAAATAGATAAAGACAGAAGGAAAAATAGAATACATGAGATACAGAGAGAGAAAACAGATAGACAGAAAGAGGGATGAAAGAAAAAAGAGAAGAGTGGAAGAGAATAGCAGTAGTGAGCATGATAGGTGTACAGATATGTGCAGGGGGGGGGTTGTTTGGGGGGTAGAGAGAGAGAGAAAAAGAGAGAGAGAAAGAAAGAGAGGGAGAAAAAAAAGAGGGGGTTGGTGTTAAAATTCGAACCACTCCTCAATGCAATTCCAGTCCAAAGGCCCAACATGTACTGTAAATAAATTTCTTTTCAAGGACAGTTGCTTTCTGCAGCTCTACATAATAGACTTCCATAACTAATTAGATTACACGCTGAATTCATTTCCTTTATTGAAGATCAACCACTTTTTGATGCATAATTCATAGGCCGTACCTCGTTACCTGCCCCTCCGTATTAATATCCTAGCACTATTTGAATTGCCTCGTTTGCATATGCTAAAATCCTGCACGCCGCTTTTCAGGCTCTGGAAATTACATGTTAACTTGTTATAATTATTACAGTCAGTCCACTATTGATTTATGAGACTTTTAAAAACCAAATATGTGTAGTTCTGGTAATGAATGATATTTTAAGGTTCTTCAGGAAATTAAAAGGCAACGGCAGCCTTAGGAAATGTTCGTCGCTCGGCTTGATTTAATGTGAGACTTTGCTGGAAGGTTCCGTGTCAGGGTGATTCAGACCTGTTGTGCACTTCTGATGGAAACTTTTATTACTCCAAATGAGTGGCCGAGATCATAGGATGATTAATGAGGGTGTGTGAGCCAGGGCTGGAAGAGATGTGTGTGTGTGTGTGTGTGTGTGTGTGTGTGTGTGTGTGTGTGTGTGTGTGTGTGTGTGTGTGTGTGTGTGTGCCTGTGTGTGTGTCGAAGGTGTGTGTGTCGAAGCTTGATATTTAAGGTGCTTTTCACCTACTGTAGACGAATCAATACATATTTAACACGACATCCAGCCTTAAAACCACAACTATTTTAATTACAAAAAAATGGAGGAATGCTGTGTGTCTCGTTCTTCATGAAGCTTTTGCCCTGAGCTCTGCCAAGTGGAGGAGAAATGCAGTGGGGTGGAGGGTGGTGGTGCTGGGGGGGGAGTGGTAACGTTCCTAAACTATTTTAGAAACACAAGGCCTTTTTAAGCCACACTTATCTCCCACATACACATACCAGCGAGGTCCATCCGCTACATCACATCTGCCCATTTAAAGACACAGAGCGCCTCAACTCAAACGCCACGCATTTTATCACGTTTTACTTTCTGACAGCCATGAAATTGAAACGGAAATTCTTTGCTCTGTTTGCTTAAAACAGTGAAGCTCATGCAGTCAACGACCCCCACCCTCCACATACACAAAGTTAGACACACACACACACACACACACACACACACACACGCACAAACACACACACACACACACAGTCACACACACACACACACACAGTCAGACATACACACACACACACATACACACACACACATACACACACACACACACACACACACAGTCACACACACACACACACACACACACACACACACACACACACACACACACACACACACACACAGTCAGACACAGTCAGACACACACACACACACACACATACACACACAGATCCCATTTTTTGCCATCTTAGCCCATCCTCATGGTCATGGAGCAGATAGGCCTAAAGCTGTAGGCTGCAGTTCCTCAGCAGTCTTGTTTAGAATGAGTTGTTTCATATTAGGACTCTCTGCTGCTCTGTGCAGCGTTCCTCTGCTCTGCTTCTCCTGCCACTAACAGATGTACTGTGTCTGCTCTTGTGTGACATTTAGGAGCCGTTTTATTTTCTCTTTTGCCCCTCAGTCTGTTGGCTTATTTACTCAAATGACGTTATTCTAACAACACATTTCTGCTAGCAGCCTCTCTCTCTCTCTCTCTCTCTCTCTCTCTCTCTCTCTCTCTCTCTCTCTGAGACTAGGATGGAATCTGCCTTTAATATAGTGCCTTATCTGATTTTGTCACTTCACAGAAAACACAGTCCCTTCTCTTCTCAGATGTAGGGGGGAAAAAGCCGCTCAAATGAGAACCTCGACAGAGAGAGAGAGCGAGATAGAGAGAGAGAGAGAGAGAGAGAGAGAGAGAGAGAGAGAGAGAGAGAGAGAGAGAGAGAGCAAGAAAGAGAGGCCTCCTGAAATGTAATTCCTATTTCTATAGAAACACCCTCTTTGATCTTATGAGGGAGATTGCAGACAGTTTTGCTGTCATCACTTTCAATGTGCTCAGCTGAATTATTTATGAAAGACCTCAATAGAGGGCATGTGATGGTAAAAGGTTTTTTTTTCCCTTCCTCTCCTCCCGAACAATACTAAAGGGAGTGAAACTCAAATGGACCGAAATGTCACATCAACTTTGGCTCTGGCAAGCAACGGCTTTGGGAATAAAATAGAATGGTTTAGCCAAGGCATTACAATAGGATTTCCTTATCTGACTAAATGTTGTTTAATAACCATCTAGATAGATAGAAGGTCGAACATAAAGCAGTGTGAACCTCCTCCCACCCTAGTATAGTGACAAATAATGTATATCTCTCAATATACAGGCTAGGAAAAGCCATATTGCGGTGCATTTGGACAATAAAGGGTCCCCCTATTGTGTCTAAACGTGTCTGACATGATATTGCCCAGTCTGATATGAAATCAAATAAATGTGGACGCCTTTGACCGAGTCCCTCAGTGCCTGCTTTTATCATTTTGATTCGTTCTTATTTGAGAGAGGGGAGACAGAGAGGTGAATGGTGCTCCATAACTGGAACTGATGTGTCCAAAACGTCTAGCCTACATTTCTCCTCCGCCGAGCGAATGAGTTCTTATTTTAAACACAGCGAGACTTGGAGATCATGGACGTGAAAATCGGTGTCTGGCGAGTCGAGCAGTTTTGTCCCGGGGTCTTATCCGAAAGAGAGCAGGGGCTGGTGTCAACGGACCAGCGAGAGCGCAAGAGAGAGAGAGAGAGGGAACATAACCTGGACTGAAGCGAAAGAACCCGGCGATTTGTCAAGCTGCTCGTGCAGATTCCTTAAATAGCCTGGCACAGAAAGGCCCATGAAAAGTAGGCCATTATACTCAAACGATGGCTACGGGGCGTGTTGGGAGATTTCATGCTGTCTGTTGAGCACCAGTATTTAACCTGACCAGACTCCAATCACACACAATAACACACCTCACATTTCACTTTTCAGTTTTTCGTCCTCTCTTTTGTTTTTTGTTTCTATAAACAAGGCTACACACTGTAGGTAATGGGGGGGGGGGGTGGGGGTATTTCACAATGGCTTACAGTTGGTAAATGAGCTCACAATGGATAGACTTGCAATGCACTTGCAGACAAAACCATGCCTGAGATGCAATCGCTTCTATCTTCACCCACAATCTTCAAAAAAGAAAAGTCTGTTTGGGGTTACATGGGTGGTGAAGTGTGATTGTATACATTAAGTGTGTGAAAATGTATACGAACACAAAAGCATAAACGTAAACGTCCCCCCCCCCCCAAAAAAAAAAAAAAGAAAAAGAAAAAAAAAAAAAAAAATAGAAAGTTTGGAACAGCACGCAAAAATGCACTCTTTTAAGAGACAAACAATATATTTATACTGTCTAACGATGTCCTTTGTGGAAAACACTCAGAAGACAGATGAGCATTTTGTCCTGTGCTTGCAAAAGCCAATGACTCTTTGGTTTCAAACAAAAGCAGTGCTGGAGAATCAGCAGATGTCATTCCCCTGCCTTTATTTACATTATAGATAATCGCCACTCTTATATTCCTGCTTTCAATTTAGCAAACATAATAGACCTCGCTAGCCCCAGGCCCCGGCCAAGGCAAATATGTCACAAAAACGTAGGAATTCTGCCGTTTTTGTTTTGCAACCATGGTGAAAAGAAAATAGCACTGAACTTTCCCTGAACCGCACTTCCTTCAGTGGACCTGTTCCATGTTGACCCAAGAGTAACACTGGAACCCGATACCACCCAACACACGACACTGCAAAAATAATCAGGTTAGGGACTAACAATACGAGCCATACAGTTCCAATTTCAGGGCAACAATGGCGTTTCGCAGCAATTATTGCCTTCTCCTTCTCACCTCCATTTTCCAGGAAGAGCACAATGAAGGATATGGCCAAATGTAAATACATTTCTATCCCCTGTTATCAGATTACACAGCGGCCCCCATCCTCTGTTGGAGGAAGGGGGGGTTGTTTAGGTTAAACCTAAAGATATGACGTACACAATGACATGTACAAATACAACGAGAAATAATAATAATGAAAAAAAAAAAAAAAAAAAAAAAGGTTCCAGGGAACATTTAGCTGCACCTTTTAAACTCTCAACATGACATCAGGCATTCACTGTTTGTCTCCAACAGCAGTCTTTTGACGTCTTTAAGCTAAATGGCCTTCCCTGTCGGGGCTTCCGAGAGAGAGGGGGGAGAGGGTGGGAGAGAGAGAGGGAGAGAGAGAGAGGGGGGGGGGGTGGGTGAAAGATTGAGAGAGAGAAAATGTTTTCCTCTCTCTCTTGTAAATAAAATAACACCACAGTTTGATTTCACCGAAATGGAGCAATTAACCTTTTGCCTCCGACGTTTGTTTGAGGCAACCAAAAGGTAAAGATGAAGATATTTATTCCATTTATTTGTGGTGTACCCAAACAAGCAGATGAATCATTCACTCAGACTCATCCCCTCTCTCTCTCTCTCTCTCTCTCTCTCTCTCTCTCTCTCCCTCTCTCTCTCAGTCTTGGGCAAATACAGCCTCTCTCCAACACGCGGTGCAACCAATCAGAGCTTATAAAATATTAACCCAATGTCATTGCCCTTTTAAAATCTCTCACCTAGAATTCCCTAATTGTTCCATTTCTTTATCTCCCTGTAGCAGAGAGTAAATAAATTAACAAAATAGCTTTTATCGCCCAGAATAACCTTTTAACGTCGGGATTATCGCAGGTTTATTTTTCATTTCTTTTTACAGCGATAGTGACTGCATGCCTCATTGATTAGTTGGCCAAGGTGGTGACCAGCAGTGAAAACAAGGTCTCATTGATAACACAAAGGCACGGCACCTCTCGCCAAATAACAAACTATATTCAGCTCTGTCGGCAGGTCCTGGTTTACAAACTTCCGCTGTGGCTGCAGAATAGTGTACTGTATGCGGCACAGTTGAACGGCAGATTATCCCAAGAGTGGCTATTCTTGTCTGGGTGAACAAACAGGACTGCTCTGTTTCTCATCGCTCAAATAGCCAAAAAACAGGGAAGATGCCACAAAAGTTCTTATTCGTAAGGAAGAGCTCACTAGAACTAAAAGAAAAGGGGTAAAAAAAGGGGGTTAAAGGGATCACCCATTCTGGATTATTGAGTTTTTGATTTTGATGTTTTCATTTATCATTTCATTTTTTTTCTTTCTTTCATTATATTTGAATGAATAAGTAAACAAAGCATACCCCACTTTGTCTCCAGACTGTGAGGCAATATTAACTGAATATTACAGAAAGTAACTTATTGCAGTATTGCAGAAGTAATGGATTCACTTCACTTTGTGCATAGCCTACTGTACAAATCAAGTGACCATTAAGGCCTGTTTTACTCAGTGAAGCATTGTGGGTAAAGATCTCATTGACAAGTCATCCATCAAGCTACCATCTGCATGTAATGATATCATGTGACCACTCCATATCAGCTGTGCTCACGAGTGCTCTGCTCCATATGCAGTGTGTGCAACAATTAGCCATTCACTATCACCTGCAATACTGCATGATGAGGACTGCACGTCTTGACACACTTATCCACAAACAAGCAGTCTCTCTCTCTCTCTCTCTCTCTCTCTCTCTCTCTCTCTCTCTCTCTCTCTCTCTCAAACACCTGTGCATGTAATAATGAAAAGATTTCCAAAAAGGTGTGTGTGTGTGTGTGTGTGTGTGTGTGTGTGTGTGTGTGTGTGTGTGTGTGTGTGTGTGTGTGTAGTGTAGTGTGTGTGTGTGTGTGGGGGGGGGGGGGGGGGTCATAGGCTGCAGTCTATTATTCGGGCCCATGCAGTACTCAGTGCTCATCAATCCTCCTCTCTCTCTCCGTCTCTGATCTTTTCTCCTGTTTTATTTTATCTGCGGCTTTATTTGCATTGAGCTTCTGCTGGTTTATCGCAATCAGTTTCCCTGGTGCGCACCTGTCACACAGTCCCCCCTCCAACAGCCCGCTTGGCCAGCCTTATCAGATACAGATAGATGGATTAGGAGCCTGCACTCACACATCATGACACAGAGAGAGAGAGAGAGAGAGAGAGAGAGAGAGAGAGAGAGAGAGAGAGAGAGAGAGAGAGAACAGAGGAAGAGGAAGAGAGAAACGCCACTCATCTTCATTGGCTAACATCAGATGAAACTGAAGCAAAAAAAAAAAAAAAACTTTTCAACCATGAGTGATATTGTCCAGTGCTTCCTTTTTACATGGTAGTAGTATCGTGACCAGATGTCCATATGACATGCTTATCCAATCATATGTAAGTAATATTTTAATTAATTTACTGAGGAGCCCAAAGCTTTGCACCTGGTTAGGGATGTTATTGTGATGTACTGTACATACTGTAGAATTTCACAATCTATATTATTTCACAACAGAAATGCAGCCCTTTCTAAACCTTGGTAAAAAAAAATGCTCAAATGAATATGCAGCTTTCAAAACTGAGCAAATTGTAAACAGCAGTAAAGATTGTGAGCAGATTAGTCTCAGACGAGTTTTCCATGGTGCGCGCACACATACACACACACACACACACACACACACACACACACACACACACACACTGACACACTAAGAGTAAGAGCATTGGATGAGGGGGAGCAGAGTGGTACCGAGGGGGGAGGAGGAGGGGGGTGCGTATAAAAGTCGGCTTCCTCTTCCCTTTGTTATGTGGGCCAGCGAGTGATTAGAGGCACCTTTGGGGGCCAGGCCATCAGATTGCTGCTGCTGGGAGGCAGAGGAACCCAACCCAACCCAGCCTCTACCTCTGCCCAGCCGAGTTCCGTGTTCCTTCCTCCAGACGTATTTACATGGCTCTGTCCATCATGCCAAAGGCCAAAAAATAACCCCACTGAGGAACAGGGGGAACCGCCGCCACCACCGCAGTTTTCAAATGACCAAGAGGTCATTGGAGGTATTGGCAAAGCGCCATTAGGATTTTACATAATATCTAATCTAGACATAAATAGCAACAGATATTAAAAGAGAGAAAAAAGAACGATGGATGAATTTTAACACTTGATTGCACAGTAGTTTTCTGGTTCAGCATGCGTGCTCGCTCGCTCTAATAAAGGAAGATCTTCTCCCCCTTTACCCCCCTCCATGCTCTCTCCAAAAGGAAAAAAAAGATAAAAAGTAAGATAAACTGCTGATTATTTCAATGCATCATTAATGGCCAAAACCGATTTCATAATTGCATTGGTTCGGTAATTGTGAAGCCCAAAAAATTGTTTTGTATCAGTTCTATTACGGCGGCTAGTAATGAGAGAAGTCGAGTCGGTCCATCAGGGGAATTGATGAAGAATGCCTAATTGGTTGACTTTTCCATGCCTAATGGACGATTCCCTTAATTAAAAAGATACTGTACCAAATATTATGAATCAGATAGGGCCTAAAGTAAATGCACTTAATCAAATGTGCTAAAATGAACAGTTCCAGGAAAGTTGAAAAAAAAAATGTAGAAAAGAAATGTAGAGATCGTCAGATATGATTTCATCCAATATTTATTAATTGCGGTCCCTTTGGTTGGTAAAACAGAGCAGGTCTTATCTGCAAAGTGTGAAGACATTCTCATCAAACTGTCTCCACTGATCTCACCCTCCTTCCCTCCTTCCCTTCTACTTTTTCATGGACTGCAATGCTTATGAAACAAGTCTTCAAAACACGGCTTTAAAAACTTACTAGTCAGGGTGCCTTTGAGGATATTTAATTAAAATCTAATCCAGCATTCATTAAGGCTCACATAAATTAAGCTGTCATTCATAAGATTTATGGATTCTCATTTGCATATTGCATACAATTCATCAATTACTCAAGTATGAAAGCAGCACATTTACCCTGGGAGCAGACGGCCTCCCTGCCAGCCAGTGGTTTGAAATGAAGGGAGAGAGAAAGAGAGAGAGAGAGAGAGAGAGAGAGAGAGAGAGAGAGAGAGAGAGAGAGAGAGAGAGGGAGAAGAGGACTGTCAGGCATTTGCACAAAAACTTTCCTCGCTAGCGTCCGCGTCTGATTAATCTCATTTTCGAGGCATCCCCCTTACAAGATTGTACACAGTCCAGCTGCACTTTTCAATTATTTCTCCTGTCCTCTCGGCTAACTCGGGAAAAGCAGCGAGATAGACACGCATGTAGCGAGCGAGGGGTTCGACTCATCCACCGACCAGATCGTCCTTCTACGTCTGTCTTCTTTTTGTTCTCTCTCTCTCTCTCTTTCATTCTTTCTTTCTTTCTCTCTCTCGCTCCCTCTCTCTTTCTCTCCCTCCCCCTCTCTCTCTTTTCCACCTACACACATATCATGTGTCTGTTTACCGTAATCTTCCCAAATGAAACCAGTTGTCAGGAGAGAGAAAGTGCTGGAAAATGAGAGAAGGATGTGAATGGGAGTGTCAAAAGCGCAGGGGTGATTTGTACTGTATTTGGAGCACTGTCAGACCCACACACTCTTTCTCTCTCTCTCTCTCTCTCTCTCTCTCTCTCTCTCTCTCTCTCTCTCTCTCTCTCTCTCTCTCGCACTGTGTGGGATAATGGCTGGGATATTTCCTGTCTTACTTCCCCATCAGCACAGCTTGCTTCCCATCAAAACATCGGAGCGGACCAGTGTTACTGGATGCCTCCAAACTTGGTCAATTCAGTGTCTCACACAAAACACCATCACTACTGTACCACCATCACCAAACCTCCAACCCTCATTGCCAATGGCGCAGGACACACACACACACACCCACACCCACACCCACACACACACACACACACACACACTACATGCACGCATGCACACCACAAACACACATGCACACACACACACACACACACACACACACACACACACACACACACACACACACACACACACAACACACACAGGCAGACATGCAGAGACCCACTGTCGCCAGTGCTACACTGCTGGGCACCTTAAGGACAGATAGACTGGGCTCCATCCTTCTGGTGTCTCCGCAATGGGAGACTGGCTGTGGAAGTGAGTGCTTAAAGCAAGTCGAGCGTGAATGCTTCTAAGATAAAAGGTCAGGAAAAACAAACAGACGACTTGCCAGGATGAATAGAATTAATTGAGTCATTAATATGCATGGGTAATAAAGCTTAAAAAAAATCCTTAAAATCAGGGAGGCAAAGAGAGAAGGAAAGAGAGAGGAACAGAGAGAGAGAGAGAGAGAGAAAGAAAGAGAGAGGGAAAGAAAGAGGGAGAGAAATCACCCTCGACTTCTCTCGTTTTTAATGGCTCCTATTTTCAGCATGAGAGAACTCTGGATTCGTAGGTGTTACTCCTTTTGGGAGGGAGGAGGACTGGTAAGTGTGTGTGTGTGTGTGTGTGTGTGTGTCTGTCTGTGTGTGTGTGTGTGTGTGTGTGTGTGTTTATGTGTGTGTGTGTGTGTGTGTGTTTATGTGTGTGTGTGTGTGTGTGTGTGTGTGTGTGTGTGTGTGTGTGTGTGTGTGTGTGTGTGTGTGTGTGTGTGTGTGTGTGTGTGTGTGTGTGTGTGTGGTGGTGGTGGTGAGGTGGGGGTTCACAACAAAACAGGTTGGACTAACCTCGGTGTGTTGAGCGCTGAGCGTCTTACAAACCAGACAAAGGCAAACTTGTTCTGGTGCCCAGATTAATTCCCAATTAATCCGGACTTCTGGCAGAGGAACACTCCGCACAGCACTAAAATGAAAGTCATCCTGAAGGGTATTTAATTGGTTCCCCATAGAACGAGCAGCGGATAACAGAAATAAAGCCGGAGAGTATTAATCCCTCCCATTGTTTTATGAAATTGTGGTTGAAAGTAACTTCAGATAGAGCCAATAGTTAAGAATTTAATGTGCTTTTAATATTAAAATAAATAAATAAATAAATAAATAACAGGGGACAATTAGAGTGCTCCCAAACAATGGCGGGTGAAAGTGAGGCCTGGAGAGTGAATGAGGAATGATCTCAAAATCAATACCTGTTTACCATCACAATACAGCCAGGCACATTTCACCGCAGTGGACACCACTGGCGATCTCGCACTCTCTCTCTCTCTCTCTCTCTCTCTCTCTCTCTCTCTCTCTCTCTCTCAATCAGCTATTCACACACACACAAACATGCAGTCGCACACATAGTGCATGTACATTGAAATATACACCTACAATACTCTGTCTTTACATCAATCACATTACTGAACACCCACACAAATACGCATACACAAACACATGTACACACACACACACACACACACACACACACACACACACACACACACACACAGGCAAACAGAAAGAGATATACTAACGACACAACGATTAAAGATAAACACATCAGTCACACACACACACACACACACACACACACACACGCACACACTTGCCTGTGCACATGTAATGCATTGGGAATACAAACACTCACTCAAAGTGGCTCCTTATTTTACTGCATGCAGTGGCATAAACATACTTCCAAACATGCATACAAACACATCCATACAAACACACTTACACGCAAAAGTGCTGGCATAATGTGCACATACATTATGCATTAGCTACAAGACTTTACTTACACACACACACACACACACACACACACACACACACACACACTCAAGCAGACTGAGATAAAGTGCACTCACATTGCATCCACTCATTAATGTCCAAAAACATTTTCAGACAACTGTTTCACGGACATGAGGAGGCAGTGTGCGCTAGGAACTCCTGTTCTATCTATGAAATCTAGCCTGTTGGATGTCATTAGAGCTAGCTCTAAATGGCTACGGCTATAAAGGGCAATGATGTAATCATAACATGATCATACCCTAGACTGACTAACAGACAGAGAGAGAGAGAGAGAGAGAGAGAGAGAGAGAGAGAGAGAGAGAGAGAGAGAGAGAGAGAGGGTGAGAGGTATGTAAGGAGGGAGGGAGAGAGAAAAATGAAGAGGGAGAGAGCGAGGGAGGGAGAGAGAGAGGGGGGAGTAGCGAGACAGGCATATCCTTTCGCAGACAAACATTCTTAATGTGTAACCTAAACAGGAAGTCTTTAATGATTAACATTAATTGGACTGAGGATCGGAATCCTGTGTGAAACATTAAACAAAAAATATCTACTGTTTATTCTCCTTTCTGACTTTCTTAATAATTAATGAAATGTAAATATGCCAGGGAGTCCAGAACCGATCTCTGGTGGGAGAGGAAAAGAGATGTTTATACGATTGAAGAACAGAGAGCA
>JAODXP020000016.1:30935645-30938145 GCA_027497455.2 Sardinella longiceps | reverse complement strand
TTCTCTCTCTCTCTCTCTCTCTCTCTCTCTCTCTCTCTCTCACACACACACACACACACACATATGCATTCACACAGCTTTCTTTTTTTCCTATTTTTCTTTCAATCTCCCTTTTTTTCCCCTCATATTTCCCCCCCTCTTCCTCTGGTCTGTGTGTTAATGTGCTGGGGCTGCCTGCTGTATGCTGTATGCTGTAAGCAGGGGCCTGTTAAATTCTCACCTTGTGCTGCCCTTGTCATGGAGCCGTTGAAGCACAAAGTGCGGGAGTGTTTACTCATTTCCCCTCCGCATTATCTCTCACATTAATCATGGGCCTCCGGAACCTTCTGGACTCCGGGCTCATCTCTGCCCTCACCTCTCCCTCTGTTTCTCTTTCTCTCTCTCTCTTTTTTTTTTCTCTCTCACTCACTCTTTTTTTCCCCTCTCGCCTCTCTGCTCATCTCTGCCCTCACCTCTCCCTCGGTTTCTCTTTCTCTCTCTCTTTCTCTCTCTCACCTCCTTCTCTCTCTCCCTCTCTTTCTGCCATTGGTGCTTTTTTTTCCCGTAACCTCTTTTTTTCTCTTTCTTGCTTGCTCTCTCTTACTAAATGTCTCTCTCTCCCTCGCTTTCTGTCTAGTTGAGTGTCTTTATCTCTCTCTGCCATCGTACCGCTATCTCACTCAATCGCTCTCTCTGTTCTACCTCATCTCTCTCTTTCTCTCTCTGCCTATCTCTTCAGTTTCTCTCACTCTCCCTCCCCCTCTCTCTCCCTCCCTCCTCTCTCTCTCTCTCTCTCTCTCTCTCTCTCTCTCTCTCTCTCTCTCTCTCTCTCTCTTAGCTGCCATCTCTAAGAGGCTGAGCGTGGTGATGGTGGTTGCGGAGGCGGCAGTGGTGGTGGTGAGCAGTGAGCAGTAGGACAGTCTCGTCCACTGCTCTTCTGCTGCTGCTGCCACTGCTGCCTCGTGTTTGATTAATAATGTCCCCAAGTTGAAGGGAACAGGAAGAGGGAAGCGGGAAAAAATAATATCACACGCGCAGGAGTGTCTCTCCTTATCAGCCCTTAATCGCGCAGAAACACAGGCGGCCTGATTTAAATATGCATGACGATTATGACAGGCAAGATGCAGAAGTCAGCCGATCTAATTAACAAAAATTAATTGTATGTAAATTGTGTTTGGGTGGAGGGGTGGGTAGAGAGAGGGGTGTTATTTTTCTGGAATACTAAATTCCTAGTGTCAGGTAGATTTTTAGTGAACGTGTCGGAAAAGTTGGGAGGAAAAGCCTTTGACTGAACAAGGACGGTCATTGAACTTTTCTGACTTGTAAAATACACTACGCTAAGGCATTAAGATCAAAAAAAGTTCTCTCACAAAAAAAGAAAGAAAAGAAAAAGAAAAAGTTAACGACCTTCATCAGATCCAGGCTGGAGCTTATCAAAACAAATAATTACATGGCCCTTTCTGAACTTTACCAATCTCAACGTTTCCGCCCCGGCAAGTAAATGCTTTCCAGGCACCCGTAATAACCTTAATGCAGTGTTTCTGGGGTTCCGTAACGAGAACCCTTAAATGAGGAAGGGGATGTTTGCAGAGAGCCCATGGCCACAGGCAGCAGACTATAGCCTTCACTGGGCCAGGGATGTGTGTGTGTGTGTGTGTGTTTGTGAAACCCACGCTGTTGCACTGCACTGCTGAGCAGGGATATTTCTTTCTCTCTCTCTCTCTCTCTCTCTCTCTCTCTCTCTCTCTCTCTCTCTCTCTCTCTCTCTCTCTCTTTCTTCTTCCTCTCCTTCTTGTTCTTTTTTTTTCTAATGAGCTTATGGACAACAGCGGCCTTATCATTAATGATGGTGCTCCTCGCTCTGTCTTTGGCCCCCTGTCCCCCCTTTGCAATTAGCCATTTTTTACTGCATTGCCAAAGGGTGTGTGTGTGTGTGTGTGTGTGTGTGTGTGTGTGTGTGTGTGTGTGTGTGAGAGAGAGAGAGAGAGAGAGAGAGAGAGAGAGAGAGAGAGAGAGAGAGAGAGAGAGAGAGAGGAGGGGGAACCACTGAAATTCAAATAAATGAGCAATGCAAATAGTTTAGAGAGAGAGTTTACCCAGCGAACAATGAGCCCTTATGAGATACAAGTGAATGAAAAAAGAAGTGTGAGTGTGTGTGTCTGTCAGAGAGAGAGAGAGAGAGAGAGAGAGAGAGAGAGAGAGAGAGAGAGAGAGAGAGAGAGAGAGAGAGAGCGAGAGAGTGGGGGATGGGGAGCTGGTGTGGGGATAAAGGGGAGAAGGTGGCGGGGATAGTGGGATGATCCTGCACAATGTGGCCCTTCTCCTACAGCAACTTGTTATCAGGCAGGACACAGTATCACCCCTTCTCCCTCTCCCTCTCTCTCTCTTTTCCTCCCCCTCCTCCTTCGTCCACCCCCACCCACCTCATCCCCCTCTTTTTTACCCCTTTCAATCTGCATTTAAATACATTTGAGCCCATTCTCGCTCATTTGCATGTATTTCTGCCATTATATTTGGGGAT
>JAODXP020000016.1:30925645-30930645 GCA_027497455.2 Sardinella longiceps | reverse complement strand
TGTATACCTCTCAAATCATTTACTCTGCATTCATCGAGTCGAGGAGGAAAAACGTGAAGCCACACGAAGAAGAATTAATAAGTAATATACTGTATAGGCCAATGTTATTTTTCTCTCATTATTATTTTCAGCTATTGATTGCAAGTATTGAATTGAATGGAATAAGTGTCTTCATAGATCAATGTGAGGCTGTGTGTGTGTGTGTGTGTGTGTGTGTGTGTGTGTGTGTGTGTGTGTGTGTGTGTGTGTGTGTGTGTATGTGTGTGTGTGTGTGTGTGTGTGTGTGTGTGTGTGTGTGTGTGTGTGTGTGTGTGTGTGTGTGTGTGTGTGTGTGTGTGTCTGAGCGTTGTGGGAACAGCATTGTGTGCTTTGGTATGTCCCAGCTGAAGCCTGTAGAGCAGACACGGTGGGGGGGCGAGTATCTGAGCAACACAGCCTTTTAAATATCAGGCCTATTCTTTCCATAACCCCCCCCTCCCCCCCTTCTTCTCAAGAAAAGAAACAAAACACACACACTCACACTAACACACACACACACACACACACACAAAGAGACGCACATGCACAGAGGCGTCCTCTGTGATCCAAAAAAGAAAAACAATAACAAAAGTAATAATAATCTTTCCCCCTGGTCTCATGGTGGAGTGGACAGTACTGCCTTCAGAAGACTAAGAGAGAGAGAGGGGGGGGGGGGGGCGTAGCAAGAACCACCAGCAACTCAAGCCTGACATCTGTATAAAAACAAAAATAATCTGCCGTCAGCAGAATGTTCAATGACTTCTATCACCCCGGCGCTGATAAAGACTCGCGGCAGCGGCGCGGATTCCGCAGCTATGCGGGGCTCAGTGGATCGGAATGTATGCTAATTACCGTCAAAAATATGTGTCGAGCCGCACAGTTTTCTGGCATGGCTCCCTCTGTACCTTGGAGAAGGACATGCCTGTGTCCCACGCCTCCGAGAAAGGGGAAAAGAAATAACAACAGCGACACAAAATAATACTAATTATTAAAAAAAAGAAAAAAAAAACTCAAACAAACACGGAAATTAATGAATGATGTTGAATCACCGTAATGCCATGTCAACAAAAAAACCCACATTTCATTATGTGAGGTGCACAGAGCTCATGTTTTAATGTCATGGTAAAAATTTTACAACATATGTCTTAGTCAATTGGGGGAAGCCTGAGAAACCAAGATAAATATTTCACTTTGCCACGCAATACTACATCTTTTATGCCATTGGAATGGCATGTACACCGCACACACACACACACACACACACACACACACACACACACACACACACGCACACTTCACATCCTCTTGAAAAAGACAGGTGATAGAGAGGACAATGGCAGATATGGCAGCTCACGGTAGACATTCGGCGCAGTTGTCACTTTAATCTAGGCTGTCTGTACATTCTCCCCTGCTAAACAGGAGCAAACCTTTCCCTTTAAATAATTGATATTTTCTGATTAAGTGTGGCAGTTCGTAGATAATGAATTCTTTATAGTCTGCCTTGAGCAAGTCGTCGGCCCCGGCTCTTGAAGACAGCTTTATGTTACATTCTGCCCAAATTTTTGAAAGTTTAACCTATGCAGATCAATGTGCTTCCTTAAAAGAGTTTAATAAATTAAAGTGCAGAAAGACCCCTCATCCTCTCTCTCTCTCTCTCTCTCTCTCTCTCTCTCTCTCTCTCTCTCTCTCTCTCTCTCTCTCTCCTCCTTCTTCTTTGCAGGGCAGAAAAAGCTGATGAGACAGGTTTGGCTTAATCTCAGGCAATAGAAGTCATTAACTATTCTCCCAGGAATTAAAATATAGCTTGCCCTTTTCTTCTCTCACTTATCATTAGCATCACTTTAATCTCTCTGCGTTTCACACTGCTATTTTAATCATTACTTATACTGGCTTTTGACAACTGAAGAACATGCCTTTCTCTTGCTCAGGCAATATCCCCATTTTAGCTGACAAAATGTAGGACATCATGTAAAAATATCTTTTAAAATTCTTCTCGCTCCTCCTCACACTTTTTTAACGTCAACGCTAATGTCCTTTTTTTGAAAATTAGATTATTTATATCTAAAATAAAACAGCAATGAGAAAATGAGCAAAAATTGAGAGAGAGAGAGAGAGAGAGAGAGAGAGAGAGAGAGAGAGAGAGAGAGGGGGGGGACAGATAGACAGAAAAGTTAATTGTGAGATTTGATGGTGATTTGATGGCCGTAGGGATGAAAGACTGTACATCTTTCTGAGTTGTTTTTACAAGTGGATCACAGGTTCTGCGAGCAGCACTTCTTATGTGGGTCAGTTTTACTTTGCCGGCTCCATCTATTTGTTTGTCCTTGATCCAATGAAAATTCACAACAAAAATTGCTATAAATATTTTTTTTTCTTACTCAGGCGTAGAATATAAATCAAGTGTTACACACAGTGTCTCAATGACTTTGACAGATATAGGGCATGTGGTCTAACTTTATATCCACGCTGCTACATGTTCCTGAGTTGCTACCCCCAATGAGGGAGTCAGGCATAGAGAAGTTAACACAATGTATGTATAATCACACAATGTACTGTATATAATCACACAATATATAGAATTACACTGCGTACAGTATAATGTCTCCACCCGTAAATTTAGCCTCATAGAAATGCAGCTGGTGAGAAGAGGGTTCAAGTTAACGTCAAGATGAATACGTGCAGAAAATAGAAGCCTTCCATCAAAAATATCTTTAATTCTCAGATGATTATCTTTTTTGGTATGTTTTTTTTTTTCTCTTTCCTTTTCTTTTCTTTTCTTTTCTTTTTTTGTCAGGTAATTAAAAGCTGGCGGGGCATTTTGTTTTATCTCCCCATGCAAAGCTATAGGGTTCCCATACTTGACCGTGAGGTAGAAACCTGGCAAGTCTTGTCAAAGCCTACTAAATAGATGTTGCCAAATGTTGATCAAAATGATAAAAAGAGAACCGAATCCTTCGTCCAATGCCAAACGTCACATCCAGGATTCAAACGTAATCCTAAAAAAGATTTTGAGCACCTCCCCAAAAATACGATACTGAACTAACCCCCCTCTTCCACTAAATCCATACATCACTGGCTTAATTTAAAATGGAAAAAAAAGAAACTACCACACAGAACCCTTAAATCCTACAGCTTAGTGTTATATTACCTAATCCTATAATAGCATTTGAAATTGGGCCAAAACAGCGAAGAGCTCACAGAAAAAGGTGTCTGTCAAATTAAGAAGGGGGTAAGGAGGGCTATTGTAGCATCTCGTTGGAAAAGAGACGTCAGAATGCAACAGGCGAAAGAAAAAGCACGGAGCGGGACGCTCAGCTCAGCTGTTGGCGAATGTGTTTGGCGAGGTCGAGCTAAAGACCATGTGTGGAGACGAGGAGAGAGAGCGCCGAGAGAAGGCAAACAGGCAACGTGAGGCTGGAGTCACTTTGAAAGGAAAACAAAGCAAAGTATTTCTCCCATGGAGATTGTGCTCTTTAAAAAGAGAAGATAACAATGTGTCTCTTTCTTTCTCCCCCCTCTCTCTCTCTTTCTCGCTCTCTCTCTATCCCTCCTCTTTTTTTCTTTTCTTTTTGCCTTCTTCTGGTCACATGGTGCTTGAGAAGGCCCGGTTTGTGGGCTTCCTCCTTTGAAAACCAACACCAACTTGTCCTCAGGAACGGTTGGATACAGTTTATGAACATTTCAACAATAAAAAATCCCTCCTTTTACATCAAAAAAGGAGCCCAATTCATTTCTGATCTCTATCCAAGTTCAAAGGCTAACTTAAAGTGATACTTCAAAGAGCATGTAATCAAAGACATGCAGCTGTTAAAACAATCTTTTGTTAGTTCATTGTCTTCAAACCGGGCTCTTCACAAAATCCATAAATGAAGGGGGAAGAGAATCAAATAAGTACTGTTCAATCATTGTGAGTGGGGAAGCTTTGGTGCCTGGCTGAACAATATTTCTTTTATGAGATTTATGTCTATTTACAGGCACATGAAGTAATATAATAAACATGGCGGAGGCTCACACTCCCGTTGCAGATGAAGAGGAGCTCAGTTGAAGGCCTTAGGAAGGCTGTTTCAAAATGCACAAGCGCTCCTTTCAAGCTCTCTCTCTCTCTCTCTCTCTCTCTCTCTCTCTCTCTCTCTCTCTCTCTCTCTCTCTCTCTCCCTCCCTCGCTCTCTTTCTGTACTACTCTTTTTTTCTGCCTACTCTTCTGTAATCGCTATTTTGTTCCCTCGATATTTCTTTTGCAAAGCTGTCACAAAGTACAGGATAATGCGGGATCGTTGCAGCCCGACTCACCACCGGCAGCATTGTGTCATTTGCTTTGGCAGACAAGGGCACCCGGAGCGGGCAATGAATTAAAGTATTAAAGTCACTATCACCACTTTAAAATGAATTGCAATGGAATTTTTATACTGTCTGCACATAGAGAGAGAGAGAGAGAGAGAGAGAGAGAGAGAGAGAGACAGAGAGAGAGAGGTAGTGATAGACAGAGAGAGGCAGAGAGAGAGCGAAAGAGAGAGAGAGAGAGAGAGAGAGAGAGAGAGAGAGAGAGAGAGAGAGAGCGCAAGAGAAAGGCTATAGAGCTTTTTTGCTACTCTGGTTTGACTTAATTTTTTTCTTCGTCTTTTTCTTTAATACGCGTTAGCACCTTGCTTTAATCCGACTCTAATGTACATTGTCAAGGGTTATGCAGGAGATACAGAAAGCACCTGTCAATCAAGATCTGGTCAAATTAAAGCACAGCTCCATTAAGGGTTCAAATGGAAGTGTTGAGCCCGGCGCCAGCCAATCAAAGGCTTTAATGGCTATTAGATTCCACTTATTTAAGTCTAAAAGGAACACAGTTTTTCCTGACTCAACACCTCATCTTCATACACTGAGTTAAAAGTTCAGTGTCAAGGGAGATGACGGCTGTTTTCCTTTCTTTTATTTTTTTTTTTATTTTTTTTTTTTTACTTTTTTTTCTTTTTTGTTCTTGAACAGTTTCT
>JAODXP020000016.1:30918145-30920645 GCA_027497455.2 Sardinella longiceps | reverse complement strand
CTTTCACTCCCTTTCTCTCTCCTGACAAGAGTCTCCCTCTCTCTCTCTCTCTCTCTCTCTCTCTCTCTCTCTCTCTCTCTCTCTCTCTCGTCCTTGCTCTGCAAACACTCACTCGCCATTCACCCACATTCATCAGCCAGCCAGCGAGAGCACAGAGAGAGAAAAGAAAAAAGAAACGGCTTTAATTCACAGACTGCATTTGCCTCTCGTTAAAGCTCCACTCAATATCCTCTAATAACAATGAATTGTACATGGCACCTTTTATTTAAGAAGCCTAAAGCAATTACATCTGAGCTCTAGCTGCAACCATCACCAATTAGATATTTAATGTAAAGTTAATATTGTCACACACACACACACACACACACACACACACACTAGCATAAACATATGCATAGCCACAAATATATATCCCGTAATGGAGATTAGTATGGGAAGTTTTCCACTGGTGTAATTAGTACTGACTGCTTATTTAGCTGTATAGCATTAATTGTATATGTGTGTGTGTGTGTGTGTGTGTGTGTGTGTGTGTGTGTGTGTGTGTGTGTGTGTGTGTCTACATTTATTAGGGCCAGGCTGAGGGCGGCAGCTTGCTGACATAGGGAAAGCGTCAGCCTGACCCCCCGTGATTATTTTTATGAAAAATATCCATAAACAATGACCCCCCTCTCCACCCCCTTCACCAGCACCTCAACCTCCAGCACCGCAGACCCCCCCCCCCCTCCCTTCCCTTCCCACCCCTCATCCATATGGGTGTGTTGTTGGGCAGGAAAAAATGCCCATTCCAAGCACCTCTAAATTGGCATGTTAAGCAATCTTTGCTTCATTTAAATTGGGCAGCATTAGAGGCTTCTGTGCTTATTCTACGACCTCTACTGCATCTCTCTATTTCTCTCTCTTTCTCTCTCTCATTCTCTCTCTCTAATTCTTTCTCTCTCCCTCTCTCTCTCTATCTTTCTTTCTCTCAAAGAGCTGCTGCGCTTATTCTATAACGTCTACTGAATATCTCTCTATTTCTTTCTTTCTCTCTCTCTCTCTCTTTCTCTTTCTCACACATTCTCTCATTCTCTCTTTCTCTCCTCTCTCCTTTCTTTAAACCCTACTCCTCTCCTTTTCTCCTCTCTCTGTACTTTTCCCATGGTGCTCTGGCACCCTATCTTTCTCTCCGCCACCCCGCTGCACCCGCTATCCCCCCACCCACCCACACACACACACACACACACACACACACACACACACACATACACACCCTTCCACCCATTGCCCATGTCTTTCTGTGGTCTATTGGAGGGTCATATCATCATTCCCCCAGTGCAGGATGGGAAAGGCCATGTCTAAAGTGTTTAATTAATGTGTGTTATGTGTGTTTACCGAGGGCCACAGGACGGCAGGCAGGCAGGCAGGCGCTTAATGAAACATCACAGTGGAGGGGCCCCTCGGGGGCCACTGGGGCCGGGGCCTGGAGAGGCGTCCCCCACAGGAGCCACCCCCCCAACACCCCCTCTATCTCTCTCACACACACACACACACACACACACACACACACACACACACACACACACACACACACGCACACCCCTTAGCTCCTCAGCCACAAATACTTCTTTCAACCAAGAGGCATATTTGATCACTCTAAAGATGCACTTCTTTTTTTTTCTTTTTAACATTACACTGTGTTATTTGTTGCTTCCCCCACCCCTTTGTTGTTGTTGTCTATTTGTCTGTTTGTTTGTTTATTTGCTTATTTGCTTGTTTGTTTATTTGTTGAGCGATATTGTGCATGATGTATACAGAGGTAAATCTTATGGCTGATGGAGTGTACTATATTTGTGGGTAATGGCGTGTTCTTTGTGTTGTCCAATAGCAATCCAAAAAGACCAGTGTGCTGTGAGCCTGCATGGGTGTCTGACGGCCATCTCTCAAGTCTCTCAAATCTCCCAAGCTTGTTTCACCTTAAAGGGACAGGCAGTGTCCAAATCATGACATCAACACCTGTCATGTGATGCGCACATACACACACACACACACACACACACACACACACACACACACACACACACACACACACACGCACACGCACACGCACACACACACGCACACACACACACTTGACATGTTTGTTTTCTCGTCTGTCTGTGTGTGTTAGTGCTCGTGCCCATGTGTGTGCATTTGTGTGTTGCTTCCATCACGAGTAGCGGTGTGCTAGTGCTTGTGCTTGTGCTTGTTGTTGCTGCTGTTTCCTGCATCCCTGCACACTGTGACTGGTGAGCAGCTGAGGTGAGGCAAGATGGGAGTAGGAGAGCCCAGTGGAGCACCTCTCAGCTGCCCTCTCAACACACACTTCTCTCAGGTCTGAGATATATATGGATACTAAACACAAATAATCCTTTCCTTTTCCTATGTTCCTCTCTCTCTCTCTCTCTCTCTCTCTCTCTCTCTCTCTCTCTCTCTCTCTCTCTCTCTCTCTCTCTCTCTCTCTCTGTCCATCCGTCTGTCTGTC
>JAODXP020000016.1:30905645-30913145 GCA_027497455.2 Sardinella longiceps | reverse complement strand
GAGAACGGCATACAAATGGGTTTGCATGTGGAGTGAAAAAGAGAGAGAGAGAGAGAGAGAGAGAGAGAGAAGGAGAGGTAGAAAGAGAGAGACAGAGAGAGTAGGAGAGAGAGAGAGAGCACTGCATTTATGAGACAGGAGAAAAATGATGGCATTAAGAGCATGCCTGAAAATTATAATGCACTGGCAAATCCATCTCGCCGTGTTCTGATGTTACAACCATGAAATCTGCTTGTAGATTGAGCTTTCATGAGCTCACGTTTCACTTGTCTCTACAAAAAAAAAAGAACATACAAAAAAAAGGAAAGAAAGAGGCAAAAAAATGCACTCTTAAGTTACAGGCAACATTCAACAGCCTAATCAGGTGCCAGCTGCCTTCAAAAAAAATGAGTTATGATTGCTTTCAGTGAAGGAAGACAATAAGTAACCACAAAAGTTAGCACTACAAAAAGACACTGCGGTTGTCTCTGCTTTGCTGTGTAATGTAAGGTTTCTGATAAAACACAATTACACCAGTTCCTTGTTAAGCAGCAGGAGTTCTTTGATAATTCTTTGCTTTGACAAAACAAAACATGTTCCCACAACTATGTCACATGCATATATTACAAGCCATAAAAAGCCAAACTGATTTGATTTCACTTTCATTTCAAACGACATTTGCTTGATTTGGTGACCAAAGATCCATGAAGGGAAAAGGAGAAAAAAAAATATCACTTTTTAACCACAACATCAACGCTTTCAGTAGAGAAGACGTCTTATTTAAACACCGCCCGTCGTCCACCGAGGGCCCGGCGAAGGCCCCGACCAAACACACACGTGGAGCGGCGTTAATTAAAGGGGACTGATTGACACGACATGCATCTAAGAGACCTATCACAGCCCAAATATTTTAGAGAGCGCTTGCCAAAGAGCAATTCCAGGATCCCTCAGGGGGGATTAATGAAAAAGAAAAGAAAAAGAAAAGAAAAGAAAGAATGAGAGAAAGAAAGGGAGGGTGGAGGGAGAGAGAGAGTATGTGTGTGTGAGAGAGAGAGAGAGAGAGAGAGAGAGAGAGAGAGAGAGAGAGAGAGAGAGAGAGAGAAAACACTTTCATGGCTAACTCATCAAAACACGGGTGAGGAAGAAAGGAGGTCAGTAGGGGGGCCACGTCCCTGAGAGGGGGAGGGAGTAACACGGTGACCCCCCCTCCCCTCCCCTTCCCTTCTTTCTCACACACACACACATACACACACACACACACACTCACTCATTCACACACACACACACTCACTCATTCACACACACACACACACACACACACACACACACACACACACACACACACACGCTATTACACACATTCCAACTCATTCACATACTGTCAGTGCTCATGATCACTCATATTCATATACATACACTTGAATACCCCCCTCACTCTCTCTCTCTCTCCCCCCCCCACACACACACACACACACACACACACATTTCTCATCTCTTAATAAAGTCTTACCCAGGTGGCCTAAGTACGCTGTGTGTAGCCTGGGGTTCAGAGATGCTAAACAGAAGCTGAACACAAACATCATTCACAGCCACCACACACACGCACACACACTCACAGACACACACACACACACACACACACACACACACACACACACACACACTGCTATTTCCCCCTCCACCACTATGCAAACGGAGCCGGGTGCTTTGGTTTCAAATCAATGGCTGCTGATTTGGAATCGCTTATCAAGATGAACACCCCCCCTCTCCTCACACACACACACACACACACACACACACACACACACACACACACACACACACACACACACACACACACACACACCACTCTACACTCCTCCATCCTTCCCCTTCACTCTCCCCTCCTTCACTACTGGGGTCCTGTCACACAAACGGACACAACAATCGTTCCGTGCTGCGTTCCGTTCTGCTCCGATTGTGTAAAGCAGCACCACAGTTTCTAAACTCTGGAGGCCACATCGTGTACACAATCAGGGGACAGTCAGGATTGGCTACGTGTCGGAAACAGTTTACAGAAAAACAGCGGAAAGGACTGATGCAACGCTAAAACCAATTTGGCAATATTAATGAGCCTTTATGTCATCCCGGGCACTTTTTTAGAGGGGTGTGTGTGTGTGTGTGTGTGTGTGTGTGTGTGTGTGTGTGTGTTTGGGGGGGGGCAGTGTTATTTTAACCAGGCATACAGTACGTGCAGCGAGCACTTACGACATCCAGGGTTATTCTTTCCAGAGTCTAAAGTAATTATGAAGTCAACCTATCACGTAACGACGAGATATTTTCCAAGCCGACATGGAGGCCATGTTTAGACAAACACTGAGGTCTAAAATGCCATTGTGCAAGTGATCGGGGTGTAATGCTTTCTCAACTTCCTGTACTGAGGGAAGACTGTGGCAAGCGTATTATAAAACACAAACTGGCCCAGTGAGAGAGAGAGAGAGAGAGAGAGAGAGAGAGAGAGAGAGAGAGAGAGAGAGAGAGAGAGAGAGAGAGAGCGGCAACATTATCAAGACTATCAAGGGCCTGTTTCTTTAATTAGTTTTGAAATAATTCCTGGTTAAGATAATGTCAGGGAGCTGACAGTTGGGTCTGGACTGGCTGATGGAAAGTTAAACAAAGTCCTCAATGATGTCGGATCCTTTCCTGACTTTGAAAATAAGTGGCTCTGCTGACAGATGTAAAAAAAAGTATACCTCCCTGCACTTTGACAGAAACCGAACACCTACACACACACACCCACATACCTGGCGTATCACAAAAGAGGCCATATTACAGGTAAAAAAGGGGCAAAAGCAACTAGACACAGTTTCTCAGGCATTATCAAAACAGGCTTTAAATGTCTGTCTACCTGGCATTCTTTTCTCGCAACGCAAGACTTTGGGCTCCTGCATATTTTTTTTTTTTTTTTTTTTTCGTCACCTTTAATCTCTTGTCACCCTAGAGTGTAAAAAGTCAAATTACATTCAAACAGAGCGCCCAGACGCCTAATTAAAAATTATCATTAACTCACACACTCAAACTCATAGCAGCACAGATAACACTTTAAAACAAGCCCTAGCGGCTGGTAGTCGGGCCCCCTCGGAACTGTGCCTTGCATACGGAGTATCCTCCACCTGTTCGTCTCTCACTCCCTTTCCCTCTCTCCCTCTCTTTCTCTCTCTCTCTACCTCTCTCCCTGTCTCTCTCTTTCTCTCGTTGCACTGTTTAAACTTTTCCAACGAGCACCTATTTCCCCAGTGGGAAGCAGGTGGCGAGCGGAGATGTTTACGGAGAGAGCAGAGCTCGTTCTAACTGACAGCTGGTGGGGGAAAGACTGAAACAGCTGCGCAAAAGCACAAGTGGAAAAAGAGTGAGAAAGAGAGAGAGAGAGAGAGAGAGAGAGAGAGAGAGAGAGAGAGAGAGAGAGAGAGAGAGAGAGAGAGGGAGGGAGGGAGGGAGAGAAAAGGAGAGCGGGAGAGAGAGAGAGAAAGAGAAAGAGAGAGAGAGAGAGGGAAAAAAAACGAGAAGGCAAACAGCTCCAATACCCTCAGGGTTGTCAACTCCTATCCCCAAAACCCGCAACGCTTTTAACCAGGCAAACAGAGGGAAAAACTGTTGCCGTCCAAAGGCATTACAGTCTCCATCCAAAGCTCTCCCATATCGTCAGGTGATGGAAACAGCTGAATGCAAGATGTAGCACTTGTACTCCTAGGCACATGACTCACAAGACTAAGTGTATCGGAGCAAGAGAGAGGGAAAGAGACAAAGGGAAAACAGAAAAAGAAAAAAAAGTGAGAGAGTGAGAGAGAGAGAAAGGAGAGCGGATGAAAGTATGAAAAAGATGCTTATCTGCCTACTTAATAAGTGTCAAGGTATGTTTTTTTTCTGTTCGCTTTTGCATTGATGCCCACCTCGGCACAGAAGCGAGAGAGAGAGAGAGAGAGAGAGAGAGAGAGAGAGAGAGAGAGAGAGAGAGAGAGAGAGAGAGAGGACTGGCCATGTATTATTTAAGACACTTCTGATGGGAAGTGAGTGAAGGACACGGTCATTTTCCTTTTCATTTTCCGAGGAGCACGGCGGAGAACTGCATCAAAATACATGAGATCAGCTATCAAGCTTTGTTTGGCCCTGCCAAGGTTACGGGAGGCTCATTCCAAATTTCCTGAGGGGGATTGCGAGGGAAAACGATTCCATGCAGATAAATCACTCGCTCAGATCAAAAGACAAATCAGTGGCGGAGACAAAAGATGCTGACTAGCAGCGAAACAATGGAGAAAGTGAGACACGCCGATCACAAGAGACGTCCCTCCGCACACCCCGCATACACACCACCCCTCAAACACACACACACACATACACACACACACACACTCACAGATCCCATCGGAGAGAAGCTGTCCTGCTTTCTCCTCTACTGTTGGGAGAGAACACAGGCCAAGGGAGACCTAGGAAGGGCTGGACGAGACTGAGATTAGGGCTAAACTAGACTGCACTGGATTAGGCTATGCTATTCTATGCTGAGTTATGCAGAGCTGGATTATACTAGGCTGGATTAGGGTTTGACTGAAAGCAAGATTGGGAGAAGAGTGGTGGAACAGGTGAGTTTCCACAATGTGATTGATGGAGTTGTGTAAACACAGCTGATGCTATAGGTCCTCGAGACAATCTCTCTCTCTCTCTCTCTCTCTCTCTCTCTCTCTCTCTCTCTCTCTCTCTCTCTCTCACTCCCTCCATCTCTCTCAATGATCTCCTCCATGTCCCAAGTCTTTCTCTACCTCTTTAACTCTCTCCTCCTCTCCGCTCTCCTGCTTTGTCTGTGTCTGCTCTGAGTTCTATTTTAGTGGCGTATCAAAAGCACTGGTCTTAACCTCGTTCTTCTGAGGGGACGCTCAAAGGCTGTGGTCCCACCCACGGGTGGGCGTCTGAGGCTGGCAGGACCCCGCTGGGAGTGCGGGCGTAAAACAGCAAAGCGTGGCATTGCCCCCCTACCATCATTAGGGTATAATCATACAGCCATCCGTAGATAACCTCTGGAATAAGTAACATATCACTTTTATGGCCTCACATTCGCCAGCCATTAATGACTTGCAAAGGAAAGAGCCATATGACCTGCAACCTTGAAACGTAAGGCCTATCGCGTTTAATTATTTTCTGTATTAAATTACATTTAACAATGGATCCCCGACACGGGGTTGGCACGCGCCGTGCTCGTGATAATGGCGTGCAAAGCACACATAGCTCGGAAAGGGTTAATTGGTGACAAGACACGCTTGAAAAAAGAAAGGAATAGTGAGATAGTGGAAGAGAGGTTGAGAGAGAGAGAGAGAGAGAGAGAGAGAGAGAGTAAGAACAAGAGAGAACGAAAGGGGCGAAAGATGCAAACCAGTTTATTCAAATAGCGGCGCGATAAGAGGTTGTGATTAGGGTAGTGGATTTCCCTAATAGATTTGGATAGAGGGGGCCAAGGACACTTTTAGGTGTCCACCAGTGGATTTGCATCGATATCGATCAGCTCACCGAGGTCCAAGCACTATTAAAATAGCCCAGTTATAATCAGCTATCTCCCATCTCAAATGCGTACATATACTGTTACGACACTTAACGTTTAAATAAGGCAGCGGCACATTCATATCTTTATGTCAGTGTGTGTGTCCGTGTTTGTGTGTGTGCCAGAGAGAGATAGTTACTCTGTTTTGGCAATATAGTACACACTCATGCCAATAAAAAAAATTAATTGAAATTGAGAGATAGAGACAGTGTGTGAGAGAGAGAGAGAGAGAGAGAGAGAGAGAGAGAGAGAGAGAGAGAGAGAGAGGTGCTGTTTATGAATATAATATTTGCATTTTATGCTATTGTGTCTGTTATTTGTATAACAGTTTGTTATTGTGTTTGTCTAAACACTGGCTTTGCCAATGCTGTACCTGCACAGTCATGCTAATAAAGCACACTTTGAATTGAATTGGATTGAAAATTGAGAGAGCGAGGGAGAGAGAGACAGAGAAAAAAAAGAGAGAGAATGCGCATGTCTATGCATGTGGGTGTGGGTAAGGGGGGTTGTTAAAAACATTCTCATTGCCACAACAAAGACAGGAAATCCCGAGTAGATTTGTAAGATTCTCTCTCTCACACACAGACACACAGACACACACACACACACACACACACACACACACACACACACTGTCTGTCTCCTGCTACACTTCTCTCTCTCTCTCTCTCTCTCTCTCTCTCTCTCTCTCTCTCTCTCTCTCTCTCTCTCTCTCTCCCTCCCACTGTCTTTCTTCTTGCCTTTTACCTTTAGAAGGCATGATGGAGAGCAAACACTGCCTGGAGCAGGCAGACACCTGCGATGTATTTTCTTTCCCCCTCGACATTAAAGTCCTTCACAGAAATCAGAATTTAATAAATCACCCCCCGAGTCTGACAGAGTTTATCTCTGGGGGTCGCTTTGACTCGGGGAGGAGCTCGCCGACAGACAGACAAAGCAGGGGCCCCGGCGATAAGATGTGAAATTAAATACAGTTAGCAGTCTGAAACAAAAGGAGCGAATGTGTCACACGGGCAAGCTTTGTACAGCGCCAAACGTGGCTATCTTGCGTCTCTCTCTCTCTCTCTCTCTCTCTCTCTCTCTCTCTCTCTCTCTCTCTCTCTCTCTCTCTCTCCATCTTTTTTCTGCTGCCTCTCTTTTAGGCTTTCTCTCTTTTCACAGAGAGAGAGAGAGAGAGAGAGAGAGAGAGAGATAGAGAAAGAAAGAGACAGGAGGGAGTGATTCATTTCGCTCTCTCTCACATTTAACCTCATTTGCATCTCCACTGTCAACATATCGCCGCGCACAGATATGTTCAAGAGCTTTCATTAAGGCCCCGAAGTTGACATCCCTTTTTATTGAGGCAGCGCTATTATAAATCACCGACGTCGCACGCCGCGCGCACATCTCGATCAAAGATCTTCCGCTATCGCGTTATGCTGCCTTTTATGCCACATGACAGGTCGGACACCGAGTCATCACTTAAGGTAAGGGGAGAGAGAGAGAGAGAGGAAGAGGAGAGAGATAGAAAGAGAGAGAGAGGGGAGTGAATGAGAGAGAAAGAGGAGAGAGAGTTATGCGTACGGTGGCGGTTTATCGCCGGAGCTTTTAAGAATGCGCCCGTGTTCGCTGCCACATTTGTCTGCATATTTACCTTGACACGCTAGGCTAAGCGCAGTCCTGAGAGGCCCGTCCCAGCCGGGAAGAAAGGAGGGAGAGAGCGAAAAAAGAGAGAGAGAAAGAGGGAAAGAGAGAGACGGAGACGGACGCAGAGCAATCATGGAGCAAACAAGCCTACCTCCCACTTTCCCCAGTCGCACCTCAAGCACTCCCTGCGTAAACTTTGTTTACTGTTTGGCAAATTGAAGCGGTGTTGGTCTGTCACTAGCTAGGCCTCCACTGACGTTCCCCATACACCTCACATGTAGAGCACGTGGGTGTGTGTGTGTGTGTGTATTTGTGTGTGTATGTGGGAT
>JAODXP020000016.1:30895645-30900645 GCA_027497455.2 Sardinella longiceps | reverse complement strand
ATAATGTGCAAGAGGCTTTCATGTGACACACATAGTCATACTGTATTCAGTAGAGATAATATTTTTTATCTCTTCAGTGGAAAAAAATTCAACAATCCACTTCAGTATCTATAGTACAACAGTCTTCAGTGACTTCTCATGTCATGCTGTCTGCATGATGAGCGCACATCCATGTTTCTCTCTCTCCTTCAGTCTCTCTCTCTCTCTCTCTCTCTCTCTCTCTCTCTCTCTCTCTCTCTCTCTCTCTCTCTGAGCTCACCATTTACCTTCCCCTGCCAGGTGTCATGGCTTTACGAGTATCTGATTGGACAGAAGGAGAGCACGGCAGCGGTACACTTCCAGCAGACGAGTTTGGTGTCATGTCTCTGAGGAGCCGACTGACAGTCCCTCACCGGAGAATAATAATAGCCAACCAAGCACCGCAGCTCAGCTCAGCTCTACTACACTACTCTGTGCAGTCTGGCAGAGAGAGAGAGAGAGAGAGAGAGAGAGAGGAGGGAGAGGGAGGGGGGAGAGAGAGAGAGAGAGAGGGAAGGGGAGGGAGAAGAGGCTTCAACAGGAGTGAGTGAGATGGGAAGAAAGACAGAGAGCTTTCAGCAAGGAGAGAGAGAGAGAGAGAGAGAGAGAGAGAGAGAGAGAGAGAGAGAGAGAGAGAGAGAGAGAGAGAGAGTGATGTCTCAACAGAGAGACAGACAGAGAGAAAGTGACATTTGAGTCCGGAGAATAGAACAAGGAGGTAAAAAGGCTGAAACTGGAATCGCATGAAGACGGGTCAGACTTAACGCTATGATACAGTAACCGTGACAACACTTTTTTTTCCCCGCCCCTTTGCTCAGTCTCTCTCCAGAGGAGAAGAAGAAGAAGAAGAAGAAGAAGAGCAACGTGAGAGGCCTTAGCAATGCGAGAGCTCAGGATCACCTGGAGAGGGAAACACCTACACCTGACAATACACAGACTCGCAACTCTCCACCGACACACCATTCACCATTTCACTGCGCTATTGTACACAAACAATGATCCCAGACCGATTACAGGGTCGATTGTGAGGGGGGAAAAGCACACAATGTTACCAGGCCAACAGATCTCTTTCTTTCTCACCTCGCAGAAAATGGTCTGCTACACGGTGGAAGTGAGGACAAGTCACAGTAGTATTTATTTATTTATTTCATTTTTTTTATTTTTTTTTGTCAGCATGAAGATGCTTATAAGAGGGTGGCAAGACAGGTGTGTTTCTGGCCTTCCGTTGGCATTCTTCAGAAAAGGCCTCGCCGCGGTCGGTAGGCTTTGAAGTTGCGTATCTGTGGGCAGTCGATGCTGCCATGACATTTAATCACTCGACTGAGTAATGATCATTTTCAGAGCTGCATGTGTACCCGCTGATTAAGCCCCATTGTGTTTTAGATTCACGTTTTGGAATGTGCGGACGATAGCGTTAGCTAAAGCTAATGACTAACTGAAGTTGTCAGTTTATCCTTGGACAATTAAACGCCGGGCTTATCAATGCTACACCACCTGTGTTGACATGCCCCCTCTCTGACATTGTTTCAACTGTCGGGATGGATTTAAAAGAAAAAAAATCGACATTAGCGTAAGCAGCGCTATGTGTTTAGCATTTTTATCTAATAGACTGTCCATATCAGTATTTCACCTTGAAAAGGCCATTTGCTCCAGAGACCAAACACATAAATAATTCTGCCAGCCGCCAAGTTAATGTAACATGCAAAAGACCCCAGCAATACTCCCCCTCCCTCCCTCCCCTCTACCGCCACCATCTCCATCTCTGTGTATTTTAATGTTTTTTTTTTTTTCCTTAAGTAATTCCATTTAAAAGAAATTACCCTAATCGACTGCTTTTTGTGGTTCGGAGTGAATTTCATTTCTTGACAAGAGAGGCAGTAGGACCTCGTCAGAAGATTCTCCAAGCGCACACGCTTTGAACAGCGATAGGATTTCGTGCTTCTCGAGTGTCATTAGCTCTGGGGGCATTTCGTATGCCAGGTAAAGATTAGATAGCGATCAGTACTTTATGGGGGGGACTTTGGGAGGCGTTGGAGGCCCTCTGCTCCCATTGTATTGAACAGCCTCTCGTCAGGAGAGGACGGGGCAGACAGAGAGAGACAGATAGAGGTAGAGAGAAAGAGAGTGAGGGAAAGAGAGAGGGATAAAAAATATCTAATTTCGTCTGTTTTCACTTCTGAGGTTTATGGCGAGCCCCATCTGAGCCCCATCGGTTGTCTCTCTCCGTGTCGTTTCATTGTAAGCGAGAAGTGGTCCACGCAGACCAACTCCGGTTCATTTGTATGAGCACACAGAATGAGGGATTTAAATAGAAGCAATGCTTCACAGTGACAGGGGTTCACTTAAGAGCGGCAAACTTTGTTTTCCTGCACACAGATTAGGCTACATCCTTGACAAATATAAAGACATCTCCCACTTTCAACAGCACTGACATTCATTAAGACACCAACACGGCCTTCTAGACTTCCAGAGTCTTGACACAGCTGCCATGACGACAGCTGAACAACATGAGCTGATGAAAACACAAGCTACCCCCCTACTCAGCCAAACAACACCACCACCACCGCCACCGCCGCAGCCGCCCCTTTCTCATCCTACCACCCTCCAACATCCAGTAGAAAGCTTAGGAGGAAAGTGACAGAGTACAGTATTTATTTGAACTCCCAGAAGAATAGAGGCAATGTGCTGGCCTTTTGTTTTGCCTGCCCTACTGCCACCCCCAGAACACCCCCCCCCCACACACACACACACACACACACACACTCTCTCTCACACACACCCTCCTCCTCCTCCTCACCGACCCCTCCTTCGCCTCTCGCCTTTAATGGAAGTGCTAGAAGTGGGCGGGCAGGAGCAAAGTGGAGCTTGTCCTGACCCAAATGAAAAAGCGCCTCCAGATCGCCGCAACGGTCACCTGTCCTCCTAAGAAGGCCGGCCAAAATGTGCTGACACCTACGTTGTGTGACTGGACTGGCCTAATTTTAATTCATCTCTCATCAATTTTTTTTTTTCTTCTTTTCCTTCTTTTACTTTTCTTCTTCTGTTCTCGAGACAGAGAATCTCTCTCTCTCTCTCAGCTGAGGGCTAAAGATGAGATTGTGATGATTTAGAAACACGTCAGCTTCATGACAAACATATTGTAAGAGGTTTTCCACAGAAGCGATAGAATATAGCAATATTTTTTTTTTTTTCTCAGCGCTGACTTTTGCTGTTATTATGCCCTTGCAGTGTGCTTGAGAAGCCTTGAATGGAGGATGAAGTTCAAACAACATGGATATTGTTGGAATAACATGAGCGTGTTTACACAGGAGAAGATTCATCTGTGATAGCCTCCATGAAAATTAGGAGCGAGAGAAAACAAGTGGAGGAAATTTCTGGAATCCCAGTAGAGATTGCCTTCCCTGATGTATTCTTTTTCCTGTCAGCTCGAGATGTGAAACGAAGCCGGGGAAAATTAACTCCTGATACGGCCACGCTGAATTAGACACTGAAAAAAAAAAAAACCACGCAGACACACACACACACACACACACACACACACACACAGAGACTCTCTCTCTCTCTCTCTCTCTCTCTCTCTCTCTCTCTCTCTCTCTCTCTCTCTCTCTCTCTCTCTCTCCCCCCCACACACACACACACACACACACACACACACACACACACACACACACACACACTTTTTAAGGATTCCAGCCTTGTCATTTTCAATTTTCTGCTCCTTGGACATGCTTGTATTCAGATTCCAGAACATCTATTCGGCATATCAATCCTAATTAGACAATCTGGGTCCACGAAGGCTGAGAGAGGACTTATTTGCATAATTTAATCATAAATACTGAGTGATACATATTTCCAACTGCATTTGTACAATTATCTTTTCATCCTTGGGGCAAAAGTATTAATATGATTAGGCAATAATTCTTTAAAAAAGAGAGGAAAATAGGGGAGCAACGCACAAGCACTCCTTTTTAAACTCCAGCTTAGGGCTATATGAAAAATTAATTAATTTCTGGGGAAAATCAATTTCTCTACGTGACCATATTAGACAGAGGCTGGCCAAGGCCTCGGAATCTTAGTCCAATCAGGAAATCTCATCTGCTCTCTTCCAACTTCTGTCACTAACATTTAACATCCTTGTACAAGCACCAGTGATCGCCACCGTGACTCCTAACTGCGGCGTAATGTGAAGGTGGTGGTGGTGGGGGAGGGAGGGAGGGAGGTGGTGCGTTAGAGGAGTGGGGTGAGCTTGGGGGGTGGCGAGGGGGGGGGGACTGGTTGTCTAAAGACGTGCCAGAGCTCAAGCGTCTGCCTCAGAAATGGGAGTGGGCCCAAATGCATTGGATTTTTTCTTTCTTTTTTTTTCTCTCTCTCTCCTCCTCTCCGCAGGCAATCGGGTTTCAGGTGCCACCGCATCCTCGGCCATTACAGAACCCTTTATCTGGTTTAATCTGCTTCACAATAGCGTTGGAGCGCACACATTCCTAAAACAACTAAACAGTTTGTTTATAAAAATAAGCACGAGTGTGATTATTTTTGAGAGCATAACTCAAATCAAATGATGCTTTAAATGAGAAACGTCTTAAGAAAACTGTATTAGGTCAAATGTAAATAAAATTGGTGTAGAGTTCATTCAGGTCTCTCCATATGCAAATACAACACCAGGCCTGATTACAGCACCGGGCTTCTACCATCCAGGCATCAAGACCATGCAAATGAGACAAAACGTTTCCACACCTTCTTTTCCCAAACATTCAGATTAAGAATGCAAGCCGTCGTTCCATGCAAACAGCCATAAAATCCACCAAAAGACATTAACCAACCGGCAAACACTGCTGGCCTCGCCAACAAACTAGAAAAAAAAAAAAAAAAAAAAAACTACAAGTGATTTTTCCCTCTTCTTCCTCCAATTGTGAAAGCATAGTTGCCACCTTATCACCGTGTAGGATCGCTACGGATTTGAAAAAGCTGTGTTAAGGTGTGAG
>JAODXP020000016.1:30883145-30890645 GCA_027497455.2 Sardinella longiceps | reverse complement strand
AACGGGCAACCTTTCCGTGCGCTCAGGTTGTTCCCATGCTTAACAAATACTGTATTTAGTAACTGACTCAAATGAAAGGATTGTCCTCTCCATCTGATCGTCTCGACTCAGACGAACATGTTCAAAAACATAAAAGTAGATATATGTCACTCACCTCGCGTTTGTGCAGTCATTGTAAAGCGTCTCGAAGTCCTTTCTGGAGATGAGTTTGCACCGGTTGACGCCGGGCTGGATAGCCCCGAGTCCCCTCAAAATGCGGACCTGCTCAACATTGCACACTACCGGCGTGATTTCCAGTCTCTTCAGCTTGGTGTAGACCGTGTGCAGTCCTCCAACCAGGTGTTTCAGAAACAAGTCGAACGCCTGAGGAAGGCAGATGAGCTCGCAGCCGTCCACGGTGAACGAGGCTACCTTAGCGCCTCTGAGTTCTACCATTTTGCACTCATTATTCTGTGGTGTGTTTTCAACAGGCGACGGGGTCGAGTACACGGGCTTGCTGGGCAGCGTGGCGGCGGTCGGGATGCCGGGACTGCTGGTGGTTATCAGCTCCGATCGGAACAGACTCTGTGCAGTTGGGGCCATGGATGGAGACGGTGCAGAAGTTGCCGAGGGCGAAGAGGTTGGGGTGGAAGTTGTGATCGGAGACGGCTGAACCAGCGGGTTCGGTGGGATCAAAGCAGCCGGCACGGCCATGGTCAACCTATGAGAATAAGTTCAAAGTATAAAGACCCAGTATGCAAAAAAAAGTGAGGTGGCCGTTATGTCTCAATGAAAAATCCAAGAGGGAGCGTGTTCCGCTGGTAAGTTTACAGATAAAAAGAAACAGAAAAGGCCGTGGTGGATGAGACTTAAGCTCAGCGCGGTGGGACAATCATCAAAGATTGAGAGAGAATGACAGGAAGAAAATGAGCTGAAAAGTGCAGCTCGGTCTGTGGATGAGTTGTTGTTGTCACAAGGTACAAAGAGGGAGGAGCCAAAGGACACTGTCAGCCTTTGAAGCATAGACAGTCAGCGCACAATGATACCATGTTACATTCATTAGTTCCACGCTAAGCAAAATAGCGTTTCGACTTGCGGTCACTGTCTAATATCTAATCGACAATTCCAAATCAACCAATTGACAAGAGTGAAGACTTTTTTAGAACGCACAATAGGCAACCATGGATCAACTTTACGCATTAACAGATAGCGCGTTATGTTCGCTGAAGTTCAATAACCGTGTCAACCATGCCACCCCTTTTTAAAAAAAATAAATTCAGGTAATGTAATAATCATTTTCAAACACATTTCAGATAGGCTACCACTGTTCTGGAAGGACAAATATTTGAACCAGATCTGTTGCCACGTAATAACTTTTCACATGGGCAGCAAAATCCCTGACAGGTTGTACTGTCGAGGTAATGATTAACCCAATTTAGTCTCTGATCTTATTTAATGTAATATGACCCGCAAATGAATAGCACGGTTACAAGACTGAGTCATGGGAGAAAAATACTTACTGAGTCACTGTATGTTTACTCCATAGAAATGTTTCACCCCCCTCTCGCATTACATCAGTAAGGTTTAAATAATGTTTTGTCATAGGGGATAAGAGAGTGACTTAGGTTCAGCCGAGGGGTTTCTGACATTTTAAATGTATGCCTCTAGTCATTGTTGTGTCTTAACTAGGGTCGATCATAGTGTCAAGTAGTTTTACCTCTCGTTATCTCGTAAATCAGATCATTACAGTTTAACTGTTTTCTCAATCATAGCAACAGAATTAGTTTTCAGTTTGTTTGTTTTTTGTTATTAGTTGATCAAATTGTGTGTGTGTGTGTGTGTGTGTGAGTGAGTGTGTGTGTGTTCTCAAATGCTTCCTATCATTGCTTATTTCACAGTGATAAAATTGTTACTTGTATTTTTATGTTCATTATTATTAGTATGTGATTGAAACATTTGCAAGTAAGCAATAATTTACTCTTAGGGAGGACAGTTGTTTTATATTGACAGTAAAAGCTGATGAGATGGCACAAACCTTTATAAATCCAAGTTAGTGTCGGATCTACTTTAAAATAAGCAGAATGCCATTTCAGAATTATCATTCAGGCAAAGAGGTAGCTTGTAGTGTGAAAATCAATAGCTACTTAAAATTCATAGCCAGACAATCCATTTGCCCTTTATGTTGCTAACCTTTGCTTAAATATGCAGCATATTAAGATTTCATTATATACAATGAATGTCACAATAGTTTGTAGACTATTTCTCATGTAAGCACAGGGTTAACTACAAATGATAGTTTTTTAACTCCTCCCTCCCCTAACATAAATGAATTAAATAAATAAATAAAACGGAACAAGCGGTTATAAAGATACATGCATGCAGAGACAAACAGCACACACAGAGACACACACACTCACGCACAGTGTTGATGATTAAACACAAAGCGGTTGCAAACACTGTGGGACATCTATGATGTTTCAGACCCAACAGCTCCTAACAAGCAGGGTGGGCTGAATGAATCAGCTATCTATTATAGCCGCAGCTCCGCTATAGAGACTCAGCAGGATGTGGCTTGTACCGCCGTAATTCCCTCTTCTCTTCATGCACTGATGTGTTACTTACTGCCTTTAAAAATGCACACACAACACACACACACACACACACACACACACACACACACACACACACACACACACACACACACACACACACACACACACACACACACACACACAGAGACATATCCTCATCAGGAGTCTCACACAAAACATGGCAGGATGTTTAGATATTACAAAGACTCGGCGCTAACTGTGTCCCTTCCAACACGCTCACCCTACAGCATGGGGCCCGCTTTCTGAAAGAGCCGCCCCTGTGGAGGCAGGGAAAGGTATCTCCCTGCTAGCTGATGGATATGTCAACAATATGCAATAGGATTAGAATGGAGAGAGAGAAAAAGAGAGAGAGAGAAAGAAAGAGAGGCATAATATTATGTGACCTTGAGGAGCTGCATGGTGGTGGGTGTTTTTTTTTTTTTTTACACACACAGGACTTGTCTGTCACAGGTAAAGAGGTTAGCCTACGCCGAGCGGATTCTCCCGGTGTTGTTTCTCTGTCTGTTGCAAATCAGTATTAGCCAGGATTACATTGATAGGATTGAGCCGACAGGGCCAGGTGGTTTAGTTATGGCATATTTGGTTTTGGAGAGGCAAGAATGATAGACCACACTGGCTTGTAATCTGGCGGGCTGGTAATGAATGCAAACACAAGCCTTGTAAGCTGAATAAATGGTGAAAGCACAGATAGGCTCACCATACACAGATATGGAAATCATATCGAGGCGAGGGAGGGCATTCATGAGCGGGGGCCGCCGCGGCACTGTCTAACAACCTTTTAGTACCCTCTGCAATAGCGTCTGGCAGTTGAGCGGATTGGTGTGGGGCTGGCACCAGGACTGGAGCAGAGTCCTTCTCTATCTGTGGTGGCACAGGTGGTATAAGTGCCATTCGAGGCAACTGGAGGGTTGCAGGTTCAAGCCCCGCTCCACCTGATCCCAAGTGTCCTTGGCTTGAGGAAAAGACACTGAACCCCAAATTGCATTGGGTGAGTAGGCTGGTGCCTTGCATGGGAGCCTCTGCCACCGGCGTGTGAATGGATGTGTGCTCGTAGGAGTAGAAAAGCGCTATAACATAAATGCAGTCCCTTCTTCATTTCCACAGACTTAACTACAGTGATGTGTGTGTGTGTGTGTGTGTGTGTGTGTGTGTGTGTGTGTGTGTGTGTGTGTGTGTGTGTGTGTGTGTGTGAGCAACTTGCATCCCAACCTATTGAAGCTCATTTCAGGGAGGTGTCGTTGTCACTGTCGTTGTCCTTGTGCTGTTGCTCTGGCAAAGGAATTATGTCCGATAGCGCGAGACTTTATTTCACACAACTTTCTTTCTTTCAGAGATTTTACTTTATTTCATTCACGGGCATCAGTGAGCCACTATAGAAATAGTAGATGTGTGTGTGAGAGGCACTGGTTCTGTCCAGCAGGGATCATACACACACACACACACACACACACACACACACACTTTATTTCCTCTGTGCTTGATGTCAACAGTCATGACACTGTAACTGCTGACAAGCCCATGGATTTATGGCATGTCTGCCTCGTTGACAATTGGCACCTGCAAATACAGCCGGCAGAACTCATGACCACACAGCATGGCAGAGTGCCCTCTCCTGTTTTAAATCATTAGACTGGTACACTGTGTGCTCGTTTGATTGTTTAGTGTTGGGATTGGAGACTGGATTTGGTGAAAGTTTTCCTTTCAATGTGTGTGTGTGTGTGTGTGTGTGTGTGTGTGTGTGTGTGTGTGTGTGTGTGTGTGTGTGTGTGTGTGTGTGTGTGTGTGTGTGTGTGTGTGTGTGTTTGGTGCTGTAAGACTGCAAGGCTGTGTCAAGGATTTGTATAAGGCCTGGGCCAGGAATTGTAATGTGGGGAAGGTCAGAGGAAATCATGAGAAATGTTCCTCTTCCTTGTTTTGGAGCAAAGCAACAATGACTCGACCCTTTGAGGTCTGCCCTACATGCACAAGCTCAGTGCTCATTGTGTTCCCCTGATCTTTAGGATTTATCGCTTTTCGCTGGGTGGTAGTGTGTGTGTGTGTGTGTGTGTGTGTGTGTGTGTGTGTACTGTATGTGTGTGTGGGGAGAGGGGGGGTGCTGTTTAAAAACAAGATAAAAACTCAGACGTCTCTGCTGCCCTAAGCTTGACTTGAGAAAAACACTTTGACAGTTGCACAGCTCAACTACATGTGCAAGTCCAGGAAATGCAAGTTATTTTCCACTCCTAGGTCATCGTCTTACTATAGTCTCCTAAAGCACTGTGAGGACTGTGCATGTGATGAAGCTTTGTGTCATTCCAACAACTTGGAAGAATATGCAGTAAAACCTTTTTTTAAGAGTAAAAATTAGTTCATTCTTTATTCAAATATGTAAAAATGCATTTCTGAAGAAGGCCTACATGCTTGCAATAGTTTGCAGTCAGTTGGTGTGCGTGTGTGTGTCCATATGTGTCCGTGTGTGTGTGTGCGTGTGCATGCGTGCCTGCGTGCGCGTGTGTGTGTGTGTGTGTGTGTGTGTGTGTGTGCGTGTGTGTGTGTGTGTGTGTTGCTGTATGTCTGTTCTCTCCCCCTTCAGTGTGATAATAGCCATGACAGGACCTATTGCGCGAATGTGACATGACTGGGCGAAACCACCAGGGCTCACCACAAGCCAGCCTTGTAGTCAGTATCCACACACACATTCACACTCACACACACACACACACACACACACACATTCACACTCACAGGAGACAGATGCCTGGCATTGCAGAGCTGCCTGTCCTAGCTGCACGGGTTCTGCTGGGCACACACACAGACACACACACACACACACACACACACACATAGACACACACACACACACACACACACACACACACACACACAGTCACAAACACACACAGTCACAAACACACACACACACACACACACACACACACACACACACACACTCACAAACAAATACACACGCACACAGTCACAAACATGTGTATTTAAGTACACATACACACATAGTGTATAATCTTATATTCAAACACAAATATTCATACATACAGTACACACACACACTGGAAGATACACACACTGATCAACTGCATGTGTGTGAGTGCACACACACACACACACACACACACACACACACACTCAGTCACAAACACACACACACAAACACACACAGTCACAAACACACACACACACACACACACACTCACAAACAAATACATACACACACACACAGTCACAAACATGTGTATTTAAGTACACATACACACATAGTGTATGCTCTTATATTCAAACACAAATATTCATACATAGCCTACCGTACAGACACACACTGGAAGATACACACACTACTCAACTGCATGTGTGTGGGTGCACACACACACACACACACACACACACACACACACACACACATACTTTGTACAAAAACTACATGCTCACCCTCACATACTAATGAAAGTGCTAGTGAAAAATGACAAGGAATCGGAAAGAAACTTTCAAATGAATAATGACTGTAATTATAAGGATTCTGTTATCAAGTAATTGCACTATTATCAAGGTCTGGTAAAGTTGGACTTGTGATGCAAAACAAAAGAAAAGGTATTAAATGGTGTTTATATCTAAAATTACTCTTTGAAATTCTGCGAAAATAATTCCTAAGACTGGAGCAATGTTTTATAGCAAAGATGTAACAAGGCTCATTGTGTTAACCCACCTTCATTGGCTAGTTTATGCTATCTATTGAATGTAAGGACACTTCAGGAACATGCAGATGAGGAATTAATGGTGAAATTACAGCAGTCCTTCCAACCAGATACACTTTGGTGGACAGACACACAGACAAATAAACAAACAAATACAGCAGCAAAGAGAGAGAGAGAGAGAGAGAGAGAGAGAGAGACATTGGTGGACAGACACACAGACAAATAAACAGATGACAGATGAACACAGTGGCAAAGAGAGAGAGAGAGAGAGATACAGGCACGGAATACAGATCAATATATGGGTGTGCAACAATAGCAACAGTAGACAAACAATAACATCAGTAAACAGAACACACAGGGAAAAGGTGCTTCTGTTTTTGTTTTAGTGTCATCTTCCATGGGTGTAATATACAGTATGGACATAATCACCACCTCTTGAATAGTATGAAAACAATACATGCATACATTCAGTACATACATACATACATACATAGGCCTACATACATACATGCATACATAGAGTACATACCTTCTTTCTACTGTCAATGTTACATACATACAGTACCTACATGCATACATACATACATACTGTACATACAAACACACTGCATACATATGTACTATTTACATGTATAGCCTACATACATACAGCACATACATTGGCCTACATTTCTGACATTGACAGTCTTTTGTTCCTGTGAACTTTTTTTTTTCGTTTACTGGTCTGTGTTCCTCTTACCTAAAACAAATAAATGTGATTTATGTGAGGTTAAAGGTACATGACAGACTTGAGTATCTTAAAAAGAAAGTGTAACTTCAAACAGTACAAGACTAACTTTCAACTGACAGTAGCAAGGTACACTGCACAGAAGCGGACCTTTAAAGTGGGGGGGTACTGCTGCTGTATGATCAATGACACGGGATGTTTTTTGATGTCATAATTTATTCCCCCTATTTGGCTCTGATAAAACAATGTTGAAAAGCAATTTAAATGAAATTCATTTAAATGTCAATTCGCATGGTTAGGACTTTTCTATAATTGGCTATTTAATTAAAATAATTTTCATAGTCATTAATACAGCTTGCAACTTGTAGTGCACTGACATATTTTAATTACATGGTATTAACAAAATTGATATGCTTTAGAAGGCACAGTGAAAGAGAAATAATTAGAGCAATAATATATCATCCCCTTATGGACATTAAGTGTATCTCAATATAAT
>JAODXP020000016.1:30878145-30880645 GCA_027497455.2 Sardinella longiceps | reverse complement strand
AATAATGTGTACTTAAACATTCTGATTTCCTTCCCATCGGCTCAATACAGTCGGATGAACGGAGCTTTCAACCTGGGTTGCGTGGGGTTTGACCTACACAGGCCACCGTCCTTTTTTCCATAGGAGTGCATGATGAGGAAATATGCATGCGAGAGTTACCTTAATGGTTTCTTGCCAAATGAAAATGTATAGATAGACATATGTATGTGTGTGTGTGTGTGTGTGTGTGTGTGTGTGTGTGTGTGTGTGTGTGTGTGTGTGTGCAAGAATCATCTAAATGGTCTCTTGCCAGATGTAAACGTAGAAGGATATATATCGCATTTTATGTGTGTGTGTGTGTGTGTGGTCATTTCTACCCTTAGACAAAATGCTGGGTTATTTTGGGAGCTTGTCATTTCCTGGAGCCATGCAGCATGCAGCTGTGTCTATAGGCAGACTGAGAAAATGCACTGAGGATGCGCCAGATGGATAGATAGAAAGATCTGTGAAACATTCATACAACTAGAAAAATGGGATAGTATTACTGTAGCCTAGGCCTACTTCTTTCTGATACCTACCTAGTACTGTAGCAGCTACAGTATGAATCCCCACAGTATGTGACCATCTTGTCCTCTAAAACAAGTACAGTGACTTACAAAATTTTGAGTGGCATGTTTTATAAGGATTTGGGAATCAAAAAGCGTATGTTACATGGGCATTAACAAGATTAAAGCACTCGGTGGTGGTGGTGGTGTGTGTGGTGGTAGTTTATCTCACAGAGAAGTTCCAGTGTATTAATTAACTGAGGAAGTGTGGTGGTAAACCCATTGTCCTCTCTCTCTCTCTCTCTCTCTCTCTCTCTCTCTCTCTCTCTCTCTCTCTCTCTCTCTCTCTCTCTCTCTCTCGATGGATGTAGTTACAGAGTCTGGTGGAAATCAAAAGGACTGATCTGTTCCATGAGCAGTTGTGATACATGGGTGGGAACGAAGCTGTGTTTGCTGTACTCAAAGGTAATCGTCTCAGGGAACTCTGGTGATGACAGATTCAATTCCATTTAGTAAATGTTTAATAAGTGTTGGACAAACACAAAAAGCTATCTCGCTCGCATTCAGAAAACAAAGGGAAATGTTAATTGCTTTAATCATTCTGAGCTTTTGACGTTGTTATTGGCTTTAAAAATAGCAGTTAACAGTAACTGTCTTGTAAAGGAAATTGAACCACATTTGCAAAACGATCCACAATTAAGATATGAACGCCGGAGCACCGCTAAGTTGGAGCGCCAGTGTTGTGTCTAGGAAGACCAGTCAATGCCGCACAAAGCTGTTTAATTAGCTGAAAGGCCCAAAGAAAACAGTCTTCCTAATATGTATCGCTTTAATCAAATTTAAAACGATTGTATCCCTTTTGAAGGTACTTCAACACGGATATGTTAATTAGCAGATATGAGAGTCGGAAAAATAAAGATGTTTTTTTTTTTTTTTTTTTTAAGCTCTCCCCCCTCTTTTTCTCTCACTCCAGATGAAATTGCACTTCTTGAAACATCAGGAAACACTGCTGTTTCTTCAGCCCAGAGAATAAATTTCCTGCCAGCATGCTATGCTTGAAACCTTGTTAATGCATTTCAACACATAAAAAAACAAGGGCAGCGTTTAATCTGCGGCGTACAGGAAATGAAGTCTTTCCTGTCTTATTTACCGCGCGTACTTAAGAAGTGTTCCTGTACAATTAGAATTGTTAATAGATTTAGAAACAAAAGGACTTTGAAGGTGGGAAACTGCTGACATTATTTCACATGGGGATGTGGATGCATGGAGGGGGGACTCTGGGGTGAAAAAAAAAAAACGGAGCTGCAATTAATGTTCTTTCCTGAGATATGCAGCCCTATGCAGCCATGAAGTCTTGGTTCCCACTCATTACAAATGCTACCAACCACATAAATCAGGAACAGTAAAAAATTTCATTGCTACATCACTAAATTATGCTGTGGGATGCTTGGCGCATTGATTGTGTTGAAATGTTGTGATTTTACATTACTCTCATTAAATGCATGCAGACTTTTTTTTTAACAATCCATAAACAGATCTCAAATAAAAGTTAATAAATGTCAGCATTTGCATTCGAAAAAAACATCTTGCCGCGTTTTTGCAAATATCAATCCATGAACCTTTCAACGTTTCGTCAAACAAAATGCTAATTGTACCTTTAGGAATTTAGGAGACAGTGACAAGAAATGTGATGCTCTGTCCTTCTTGGATGAAGGAGGCAGAACGCAGGCCGTCAGTGGGAACAAAAGCAAACACAGAAATAAAGAGAGACAGAGAGAGAGAGCACATCTTTCAAAGGAATATTTAGTACTCAACAGAACATATTTTTTGTCCTCTCCCCATCTTCTGCTATAAAATAAACAGAGCAAATGTTTAATCCTTTTTTTTTTGGTCAGGTACACAACTTTTGATTTTTTTATTTAAGTCTTGATTATTCAACTGTCCTTTTCCTTTCATCTGCGGTTAAGAAGTGAAAA
>JAODXP020000016.1:30823145-30873145 GCA_027497455.2 Sardinella longiceps | reverse complement strand
TTTCCTTTTTTTTTTTTTTTTTTTTTTTTGGTTCTGCGCCGGAGCATATTCAACTTTCCTCCTCTGGCCCTGCTGGAGGCTGATCCTAAAAGACAACATTAATGAAACAGCATAACAGGTAAAGACAACGGGATTAGTGGCATCTAAACAAGGCCGTGGATCTCCATCTGGGATGGCAGGTGCTGCCGAGACGTTTCTGTCCACTAACACCCCACCCCCCAAACACACACACACACACACACACACACACTCCCCTCACTCACACACACACACACACACACCATCATACAGCCTTCCAGTCCAACACCCCACACCCCCCCTCCTTTTCCCACCTCACCCTGGTCATGAATCTTCTTTAAAGAACTGCCGATAGATTTGATTGCCTGATGCCTGATTCCCCCAACGCCATAAAGATGCACGTGTGAAGAATCGCATCAAGGAATGACATTGACAGAGGAACTGCTGACTCGGTCCGCTGTTTGTCTTTTGATGTGGGAGATCAAATCGATGTACATGCTCTCACAGAACAATGTGCACAGGGTGGGGGTGGGGGTGGGGGTGGGTGGGGGTTGGTGGTGATGGGTTGGGATGGGTGGGGGGGGGGTGTAAGAACAGAGGGTGGAGAGGAGGAGGAGGAGGAGGAGGGGGGGATTAGAAATCAGGAACTCCTTCAGGGCTGAAGGTGGTTGCTTGCTTGCTTGCTTGCTCGTTGCTCGCTCTAAATCATTAGTGTTTATGTCTGCGTTTCAAAATAATCGGGATTTACCGCTTCAGGTTCGCTGAGAGCCCAGAAGGATTTTTTTTTTAACCTCTTTTAATTCTTTTTTTTTTCTCTCCCTCTCACGTAGGAGTAAGAGACTCTCCTCCACAGTGTTAATTACAAACCCACCGCACGCGTTAACATTAAAACATTAGCTGCCGGGCCAGCATTTCAAAGATTAAGTGCTTCAAAAAAGTCACCCGGGGGAAGAAATATGGACAAGGAGCTGCTTACAGTTACACTACACTTGCAGGCCCCAAGATTAATAATGCCTCCCCCGGCTTGGCCAGGGTGCCAACTTTTTGTTCACATGTGTGTCTGCAGGGCCAAAGTTGAAATTTAAGTAGAAACGAGGGGAAGTTTGTGGGGAAGTATTACTTATCTCTCTCCATCTTTAACTTAACTGCATATTTCTGTATACCTTTCACTTCATCACAGTTGTGCCAAAGGCAGTGTGATGTCATAAGACTGTTGTCTTAGTCAGTGGTAATGTGTGTGTGTGTGACTCTCAGTGTATGTCTGTATTAAGTTGTGCAGGAGCGACTTTGCCATTCAAAAGGGGTAGAGTGCCTTTTCCACTGCATTTGAATTCATAGGGCTTGCTTGTAACTTCACGCTAATGATCAAAGTTGAGGGGGGAGAAATCTCCAGAGTGTAAGTTATGAAGATGAGATGAGGAGAGAGAGAGAGGGAGAGGGAGAGAAAGAAAGAGAGAGAGAGGGGGGAAAGAGAGAGAGGGAGAAAGGGAGCAAGAGAGAAAAAGAAAGAAAGAGAGGGAGGGAGGGAGAGAAAAAATGCTTTGCAACTGTGCTTTGAACACTTTTACACTTTCCAATAAGCTTTGTTTTTTAATTGGCTGAAATTAATCTTAGGGATGTAGATGCCTGATTTGCATTCATTAAAACTCAACCAAAGAAGTCATGCTTAATTCCAATCAAATTTGCTTAATTATGCATGGCGAGAGATTCCCAAATGAGCTGAGAATTTTTGTTAGCTTTTTTTTCCCCTTCTCAATTTTTTTTTCAGCAGTTCCTATAGCAAATAAAATGTAATAAAGCTGTCTTTTTGTGTTTTACTGAACGCTGAGGAGCAGAAAGAGAGAGAGAGAGAGCGAGGGAGCACCTTGAGCTTTTGTCGAAAACAATGTTACAGCTAAAGCAATTACAGGAATCTGCATTTTTCATTGTTAATTGTGGATGTCAGCATCATTAATTTTAATTTACGGCATGCAATAAAATTAAGAATACTTTGTGCTGATGTTTTAAATCACGCCGGCGAAGGGGACGCATAATGCAACTTAAATTTCAAGAAGATATTGATTGGGGCAGATACGCTCTTTCCCTATGAATGTTAAATAGGCTGATACAGAGATAGAGCTTAAGACATCACTTTTACTTGCTAATGTTAAGCTCGGGGAAGGAGGGAGGGGAAAAAAAAAAGGCAGAGACAGCTTCACCAAAGTCAAGATATATCAGCAGTCAGAAAATGGGGAAAAAAGGGGCCTCATAAGATATAATCATTACCATGTTACACTACACTCAGTGCCACCATTCTGATAGACGGTTGCATCATTGGTTTCAAGCTGTGCAGAAACTTGTATTCAGAAGAAAGGGATGGGATTGCTTCAGCACAGATAAAAATGTTTGAGAAGTCTGTTGGAAAATGGATAAAAAAAATAATATATATTTATATACTGTATAGTGTCGGAGCTCTTGCAGTGTGGGAAAAAGTGGGCCCAGTAGGCCCCGGGAACAGCTGCAGCTGGTTTTATAAAACAGACCTTCAGCGGTGCGTTTCTCTATTGCTATTGTTAGCCAGGGATTGTCACTCACAGTCTCTTTCATTTGGACTAACCATCCACTGTGGCAGCCTCATTTGTCTAACTTTTCCCCTCGCACTTCATTGTTGTTTTTTCTCCCTTTAAAAAGCGGAAGGCTGTGTCATATTTTATTTTGTTATATGTAAACAGCCAGTCCAATCATATTACTTGTGTTTTCTTTCTCCATATGCACTGGGCTCTCGCTGCTTAACCAGCAAATGATTTAAGTTGTCTCTATTGTGTTCACGGACAACACAATGTGCTTGTGCACCAACCAACACCATTTGATTAATAGCCTCGTGTCTGAGTTGGTGTACAGGATACATCCACCAGCAAAGGGGCTTTGGCGCATTGTAGTTTGAAAACAAAGGAAGAATAAAATTGATCTTTCTGGAAACAAAAATCAATGAATGGTTATTTCCTGTTTCATGCATGTTAGTCCAACTGACCAGCTCAATCCTTGATCTCTCTCTCTCTCCTCGTCTCTGTGTCTCTCTCTCTCTCTCTCTCTCTCTCTCTCTCTCTCTCTCTCTCTCTGTGTCTTTCTCTCTGCTGGACTCAGTCGCCTTCAGAGTGCAGGGCAAACTTTGAGTAGTTGCAGAGTTTTTCTGTTTGCCTGAGAGCAATGCTGTTTAATATTACAACAGAGAGAGATAGACTGTCAGATGGATGAATGGATGGATGGATGGATGGATAGAAGGAGAAGCTGACAGGAGGTTACACTGACAGACAGATAATTAGGTGCACACACACACACACACACACACACACACACACACACACACACACACACACACACACACACAAAAGTGCCTATTGTACATACTGATACATAACTCCCCATTACCACTTCCTCATACAAACACCTATTGTGTACACTTAATACCCCCCCCCCCCCAAACACACACACACACACACACACACACACACACACACACACACACACACACACACACACACACACACACATTCATACTTAAAAGCATTCATGCAAGCATAGCCAAATGAACAGGAAGTATAGGCTGGCAGACGGAGAAAAAGACCGTTAGTTGTCAGAAGGGAATTGAGAGCCAACAGAAACATGACTAAATGCTCTGACATCTCTGTTGCCATTATCTGTTTGAAACTCTGAATCCATGTTGTGGGTGGGTGAAGCTGGAGCCGGAGCAGGCGCTGTATGCCGCTAGCGTTGATCTGTGTTGAGCAGGGGTTCCCGTGAGCTCTAATCACAGGGGGGCTTAAGCTCTTCACCCCCACTGCCTCCCTACCTCCCTCTGATTTACATTCACTCCAACCAGCCAACCAACCTGCCCGTACCTGTAGCGCATACAAGACTATAATTTCTCGCTTGTGATTGTGTTGCCATCACAAAAAGCTTCTCTCCCGTTTCGATTGTTTCGGCTCGGGCGTTTGGACCCAAGCCCGTGGCGGCTTTTATTGCTTCTGGCGAACCCCAGTACTATCAGCGCGGCTCTCGTCTTCCTGCCTTTTTTCCTGTCAGACATCGAGACAAGTCACTCCGGCACAACAATGAAGGGTGATTTCATTTTTTTTTTTTTTTTTTTAAGCTTTATCACGCGGCCGCTAAGTGCTAAACCAGCTGCTGCGACTTTGATCCAATCTGCATCCTGAGCGCCACTTCCCCAAAACTCCAGGCGCGTACAGGCAGGCAGACAGGCTGCTAGGCAGGCAGGCGTGTAAACAGAGGACGAGGAGGAAGACGAGGAGGAGGAGGCGGTGAGGTTTGAAAGTGTGCAGCCTGGGCTGCTTGGCCATCCGTCCGCCCGGATTCCCAAAAATATTTTTTCGAGAAGAATGATTGTTGTGGCCTCGCGGTCCCTGTCCCCATGGGCCCAGAGAGAACTAAGAAACCTACACACACAAAAACACACCCACACACAAGTAGTCACATACACACACACACACACACACACACACACACACACACAAGTAGTCTCACACACACACACACACACACAGTTCCACACCCATACAAGTAGTCTCACACAAACACACACACACACAAGTAGTCACACACACACACAAACACACACACACACACAGAGAGAGCACATGGCCCGGCGTACGCGTTGCTCCTCCGAAACAAAAGCAGGACGGGTGCGAGAGCTGCAGTGCAGTAATTAAGTCCAGCGCTGGCCGAACATGTCGAGAGGAAACTGGAAGGACGCCCGTTTCTGTGCGTACCACTGGTAGCCCATTAAAATACAACACGTTCTTCGGGACGAAAGGGGGGAATGCCTTTATTTTATTTTTTTTCCCCCAATTCCCAAGATTGTCCATCATCCCCTAAAGGTCAGTACATGGCCAACACTTCTATTGTTCCACTCTTACAGTCTCATGAATGCCCCTGACATTTCTCCCCCACTATAAATGCTCTTTAACCTCCAAGGAGAGCATTTCCCCCCTCCATTGACTTTGTTTTCCATAAAGGTGCATCAACAATGCTGCTGCTGTGTGTGTGTGTGTGTGTGTGTGTGTGTGTGTGTGTGTGTGTGTGTGTGTGTGTGTGTGTGTGTGTGGGTGGGGGTGGGGGTGGGGGTGGTAGTTTTCTATGCTTACCGGCATACCATATACCGCTTTAAAAAACCTTGAGATTAATTCAGCAATCCCCGACATGGCATTCTGAATAATTCATTCAGATTAGGGCCAGATAAAAATGATCAGTGTGGAAATTAATAGCGCTGATTTAATAACGTTCGCAGATCGAGTCCCGTGTCCTCTCTCAGTACCTTATTTATTTTATTTTTTTTCCTGGGGGTGTAGTAGAGGAGTGGGTTAAAAATCTAGTGTAGGATGATTCATTTGTGGGACTCTTCTAGCTGAATTTGATGGATCATTCATAAAAGCACCACTGCTAATCTTACCGTCCCCACCCCACCTCTTTCTTTTAGGTTATTCACAGATCAGTGAGTTTTCCGGGTAATCCAGATTTTGATGCCCCTCTGTCTGTGTACATGGTATTCATCATACCTTGACAAGAGGAGTCCTTCATACGACAAATAACCTTCAGCTAAAAGGGGAACGTGTGTGTGTGTGTATGTGTGTGAGTGGTGGAAGGATGTGTGAGTGTCTCTGTGTTTATGTGTGTGTGTGTGTGTGTGTGTGTGTGTGTGTGTGTGTGTGTGGTGAGGGAATAGTCAGGGTAGATGGCGGCCTGAGGTGTGCGTGTGTGTGTGTGTGTGTGTGTGTGTGTGTGTGTGTGAGTGTGTGTGTGTGTGTGTGTGTGTGTGTGTGTGTGTGTGTGTGTGTGTGTGTGTGTGTGTGTGTGATTGTGAGTGTGAGTGTGTGTGTATGTTTTGGGTGCATTCTGCGCTGGAGCGCAAGGAAACGACGTGAGATGTATGGTGTCCTTGTTGGGTAAAGGGAATGAACCCCCTTTCTCGGTTCTGCGGAATAATCACTCTGAACCCTAGCCATGCCTTCGACAACTCAATCAGACAGGCCTCTACCTGTAAAGTGGCTGGGTTGATTTGATTGCCATTTTTATTGGCTGCTGAGCCCATAAATCAAACCAATGGGGGACAGTTCCATAGACGTGACCACTCGTCATTCGCTAGTAGCCTTGGAAACATTGTTGTGGCCACGGCGTGTCTGTCACAGGAAGTAAATCAGAGTTCTGATATTTCTCCTTTCTCAAGCAGAGGAGCTGAGAGTTAAATCATCTTGAAAATTGATGTCACCGTGCCAAAAGTGTTTCGCCCCGTCCCTCTAGAGAGACCCATCATCTTGTGTCAATGTCAGCACTTTTACCCCTCTCTTTAAAAAGTCTATGCTTTCCACTCCAGCGCCTCGATTGCGTGCAGATTTGTTGTGGCTAAAATGGCATGTAAAACACTAAGGACGTGCATGTGTCGCTGGGAGGGCACACTACTCCACTCCTATAAGCAAAGCTCAAAACAAAACTATTAATATTTTATTTTCTCTTGTAACTTGTTTAATAGCTAGGGAAGGAAAATGTTTGAAAACTTTCTTCCTGAACTTCTGTCAGTCTTAGTAATACTTTCTCTTCGGTGTCCTTGATACACTCTATATTTAGTTGTTATATAGGCTAACCTCTTATATGGTTGTTCTAATTTTTTAATTATTTATAGTTTGATCATCATAATTATTTATAGTGTGATCATCATAAGGTATCTGGGTAGACATTTCGTTGTACTTTATGTTTTTAAACAAGCCTCAAAAGGAAAAGAATTTGGATCATTTCATATGTCAAATCATACCATAGTTAAAGTATTGCTGCTTCACACTTCAACATCCATCCCAGCACCTAACTAATCTGAAACTTGGCAACATGTAGAAATGAAATTGGTGCATTACAGAGGGACACAATTTGTCCCCATCAAATTAAGTGTGGAAAGTCTTTCAAAAGTTAACTTATCGAGTACAGCACACATTAAATTCCAAGCCAAAGGTTGTCTTTCCAAGCTAATCAACAAGCTACAATCAGTCTCAATGTTTCCCGCTCTTTTAGTGCAAAACATGTAACTTTTTCAGCATCTTCTTCCCCTCTCAAATTAGTCTGATTCCCAGGTGAAAAACTATAATGGTGATTGTTTCATAACAAACGAAGCGGGAGCAAAATGCCTTTCTTTGTGCCTAATCTGGATGTTTTGTTCTCTTTGCACACCTAATGGGGCATTTATGTCGAGCTTACACACAAGCAGCCTTCATTATTTGCTTTCCACAGAAACACAGAACAGGATATTTGGGACGTGTTTTTCCTTTTCTCTCAGTAGGAAAGATTTTTACCTTTGTTTCCAGGCGGTCTTTGAGCTGTTGAGCCAAACAGCCTGGAAAGGATCCAATTCATAACGGTTTGCTACTCAGCCGACTTTGTGCAAAGGCACTCTGAAGAGGAGAAGTCTTTGTGGCTTAGCATTGAGTCAAATATCATATTAAACAGGAACATCCAGCCACTCCTATACCAACAAACAAGTACAGACAAAGGGAACTGGGAATGCAATGCACAATACTGTCTCGACAGATGAAAGATGTGCTACTACTGTTTGTTATTTCTTTGTGTTCTTTTTCATTCAAGCACATGTATTACTTACCAAAGCAAAATATGGAGTAAAAATGCAGACAAATATCAAAATGTTGTGGGTAGTGAGGGTAATCAACAGGCAACCATGCCTGTCCAACAATGTGGCAAAGGGAGTTTGTGAAGTAAACTGAGCAAAGCTGTTTATTCTGCCTGTCCACTGGATATGTCTCTGTTTGAAGAACCAGTTTGTGTCTAAAGTATGTAGCCTTTCCTTCTGGGTAAACTTAGCCTGCAGTGTTCCATTAGCATTTATTAGTATGAATGTCTGAAGGACACCCATTTGCCATGGACGAACCAAATGAAAAAAAAAAAAAAAAAGCTTCGCTTTTACAAAGGTCTGGGATCTCATCCATTGACGTATGATTGCAAACTGGAGGTCTGAACTGTAGAAGTTTGAAACGATTAAATCTATTTCACCCAATCGCTAACGTTATGCGCCAGCTTGGTGTCAAATTGGTCGCTGTGAGCAAGGCCAATGGCCGGAATCCCAGACAGAGTCGTGGAGGAAAATGAATATTGAGCAGAAGTATGTAGGAAGGCCAGGCTAATGCTGATGCTGTTGCAGTGCATATTTGACATCTTCAAGCTGATACTTAGCCATAGACGATACTTAAACTAAACTTAAATAGGTACAATCAGTGTTCCTCACTGTAGATTACTGGTGTAAGAATGACTGACTGGTTTGGTTTCTCTCCAGTGACAACTATTTGTGTGTCCATTCATGACCATTTGGAGTGAAACTTCCACAATTCCAGAAGAACCCCTGAACAATCCAGAACAATTCCAGCACCATCACCAGCCACCTGACAAGTAGAAGTGATATTTTACAAGGGAGGGACTTCTCGTTTGCAGAAACAGAGCATATTCGGAGTCCCAGTCTGTAGAATGAGGACAGGTGTTGGATTTGGACTGTTTTACTGCCAGCTCTTTCATTTGATAGTTTTGCATTTCAAATACAGAAGGAATGATGGATGTTGTTGGCACCAGAACTCCCCTTGTTTGGGTTGAGTTGGGAGTTTCCTTCCCTGTTCAGCTTTATTGACACAAGCCCCAGTTTGCCCACATAAACAGATATGTCTTTTGAGGTGTTCCTTATCTCCCTACATGCTGATCTGAAACAGACAGAGCTTTAAGATGTGGTCAAATGACAGCATATGCTGCTTTGCTTATCCTATCAACCAAACTTTTGCTGCCATTGTGTGTTGAACTGACAGGTGCTAAATTAATTTCCACCTGAATGTCTGTGATGTGTGTTGGAGGCTATTTTGGCTTGACTCATGACAAGCTAATGATAGCTTGTTCATTTCCCCGACACAATACCGTGCACGACTGGCCTTTCGGCTTTCGGGGGGGTGTTGTGGGGGTGTTTCTGGATCTGTTTCATAAAGCATGAATATCACTTGATCTGTTAAACAAATTAGAAATCATAAAAACGCAGATAGGCGAGAAAGAAGGGGGGTGGAGGGGGACCCTCGCCTCTATTGAGTTGTCCCTTAAAGCAACATGTCAAAATGGGAGACATTAATGATACGCTTAGGATTGAAAATTACCATCTCGGATATGTCTGAACCAGTAAACTGGTAAACAAGCCTGCCGTTAGGACTCCGGATGATTTGAATCAACAAGGTTGAACAGACAGTGGAGCGCCGTGCATTAGTGCTAATAGGAACAGATTATGGAGGGGATTTTGCGATGTGACCTTCAGCGCACTAATTGAAATAGTACTGAGAGTCAGCAGTGGAGTAATCAAGTTAAACACAGAATCATAAATCATCATGAATAGTGCTGTCACAACCTAGCCATTAGCCCCCTGTTTTTTTTTTTTCTCGCTCTCTCTCGCTCTCTCTCGCTCTTTCTCTCCTCTCTCAGCGGCGCTCTCTCCTGTGCACCCTCATGAAAATATCTGCCATACCGATCGCTAGGTTAATAGGAACAGAAATGGCATTTAAAGTCTATTTGGATGAAATGTACTGTGAGCTTGAAAGTAGAACGCCGCTAATGTGCAGGTAATATGAATTGATGTAGTTAGGGTTTCTGATACTTCCACCGACGGGAACGGCCAAGCGGAAGTCCGCTGAGAGGGTTCGTTTTTTTTTTTTTTTCCTACCTTTTTTTTTTTACATAGGCATGTTAGTCACACGTGGCCTTTTTTTTATTATTTCTTCAAACCGGCCTGTCGTTAGACATGGCTGTCCCTGTATGGACCTAACGAGTAGTAATGCTGACATTTTGTGTGAGCTGCTGATGTTAAGGGTTAAGCAATTATGCTGTAGAAAGAGTACCTCCGGCTTGCCGTGTTAATTGTATCTGGCATTATGTGATCGTGTGTGTAGGCTCACGCTCTCAATCACAATGTGGGAAGCCACAGCTGCCGCAGTAGAGCAGGTAAAGGAGAGAGAGCACTTGTGCAGATTACCATCACCGTTGGAATACAGTATCTCTTGCATACAGTACACTCCCCCCACCCCCACACCCGTCCGACATGGATGCTCTCACCAGAGGAGCATGGAGTTAAATCACTTTGAAAATTGAAGTCACTGTGCCAAAGTGTTCAGACCAAGTCTTTAATAAAGACCTCTCCTGACTGTCAACACTTCTTACCCTCTCATTCACAACTGTGCCTCCTTCATAAGGCCTGCAATAAGAGTTCCTTTCAAAGCCTTTCATTGGAATGATTGGATAAAAAAGATTTTTTCTCAATCGATTTAAATTATCCAGTGATATAATGATGGTTTATTAGGATGTGGTGCCACCAATTTTGGATAATATTAACTGTGATAGCCTACAAATTAAGTTTAAATGGGGGATATGTTTTGCACAGCAGATTTTATTCCGAGCTATCGGGCTATCATCAGTGGGTGGTTTTTTGACAGAGTTTACAACGTCTATATCGGTATCAACAAGTGCCCCGGAGAGCAAATAGCTTTTTAATTGTTGCAAAGTGAGTGAATTAGATGCTAAACAGTCGGTTAGCATCAATGAAATGTCTTTCACACTACAATACCCCCCAAACTTGTCAGTGGCCTGATAAGATGGCAATCCTCCTCCTCGAATGCTTACACGGCATTAATCAAACACCAGACCTAATTAAAAGAGGTTTAAATAAGGGGGGATTTTTTTTTCTAAATGTTGCCCAGGTATTGCAATAATTTTTGATCAGCCAAGCCTGCAAGACAAATAATTAGAACTGCCACACAGGCCTGATGAGTGATGTCAGCATCTCGGAGTGACCTTCCCACTGCTAATTAATTTTCATCCCCAGTCCAAAAAAAAAGATACCCTGTTGTTGCACATTATTAATTGAGTTCATGAAAAGATGCGCCTGATTAATTTTTGTTGATAATACTTGTCATTCTGAGCGGCGTTGGTAATCATTTTATGGGTTTTTATTTTAATGTTTTTCAAAGTTGATCTAAGTCATCTGCGGAGTGATTAATTTGTTTGAAAGTGAGCTTGGACTGGACAGAAGTCCAGTTTTTTTTTTTTTTCGTTTCTTTTTTAATCTGTGTGCTAATTAGAAATGTGTGGCTTCTCTTTCAGAGATGCATTTGCGCACGGACTCCAAGTGCATCAGATGGGTTCATGCCAATCATGCACCGACTTATCAGTTTCAATATGATTATCAGCGCAAAGGAACATTAGTCATGGCCCTTTAACTGTCATATACTCCTCTCCCTGGGCCCATGATAATGTTTAACGCCGCGCCATATTATCATGCCTCTATTAAAAGTTCTCTCTTTTTAAGGTAAACAAGAGAGTTCAAAGGCCTACAGAGGATAACAAAGTCAACTTTTTTGCAGTTCCTGAAAGTATGTCTTTGTGATGTGAAATTTTATCTTGGTATACTCTTAGTAGCATATTGTTTTCTCTTTTTTTTGTCCAATTCTCACACGTTTTGAATTACAAGTAAGAAAAGGTAATTCACTACAAGTCACCCTGCCCCTCATTCTGAAAAGCAATACATCTCAACCATACTGAGAAAAGCCTGGGTTTGCATGATAATGTGCCAATTGTGGAACATTTCATGAAAAGCCATTTAGGATTAATAATGGTAAGAACAGTCGCGCTAACAGGAGGAGGGGGGGTAAAAAAAAAAAAAAAAAAGTGTAAATCATCTGAAGAGGTTTCACAGGCGTCTGTGAAATGTGAGATGTCATTGTGCCAGCAGCAGCAGCACCACCATAGTGGACTACAATGAGCACACTGACAATCCCCCCGCATTGTCATTGACAGTCTAAATTTATGTGCATAGCAAAGCCTATCATTGTTGTGAGACAATATTAATAGAAGTGTAATTATATTTGGTGCAGGATTTCTCATATGTCACAGATTCAATATGCTCACTATAAAAAGAGCTGTGCTGGGGCACTAATAAACAGGATTTTCTCCCTAATTGGTACACTTGGTCTTGCAATGTTGAGGCAGAAAAACAAAAAGACCATCTCCCTGCAAAACTAAGGACTCTTGAAGCCTCTTACTTGTAAAACTGAGACTGGTGTTTTGGAGATGGCTTTAATTTAATTAATACCCCTGTGAATAATTTACTGTAAGCACAAATATTGTAAAGAAGAGGAATTAGGCTTTTTTCTTCAAAGCCCTGTGTCAGGAGGGCAAGCGGACCACTCATGTTGTATCGTACAATGTTGTTGTGTTTTGTTGTGTGCTCTGCCCTGGTGTGTTTTTGCTGTATTGTGTACTGGTGTGTATAGTTGTACTGTACTGTGTCTTGAGATTGTGTTGTGCTGCTTTTTTTTTGCAATGAGTTTGTTTATCTGCATTGTGTGTGTGCCACCTATGGAGCAAGTCCAAAAGGATTTTCTGCTATGAGATATGACCGCAAATCTATAATGTGGAAAAAGGAACAGGTGCTTTCTCCTCATGTCACTCCCACAGTTAAAGTGGACTATCTCTGTTTGGAATAGTGTATCTTACCCAACATTACCATACCATAATGCACTGTGAATGTTTTAATTTAATGTTTAATGTTGTAATTTAAACATTCAACCTCCACCTTACTACCTCCTCTTATATTATTATAGCCACTGCTCATAGCTGGAATTACAGGGGGTACTGGGGGGTACTATACCCCCCAATTAAGACCCAGTACCTCCAAAGACACAAAAATATCAGTTTTGGGGGGTACTAGCAATTTTCCTGACATTGTGAAAAATGATTGCAATACGAATTTCAGGTCGACTCCCATTCAGCATTCCAAGCGCAACAATGAACATCGCATAGGAAAGCATTTCTATCCGACACTTGCGGCGCATACGGACACTACAGACGCGTTATTTTTAAATGCTTGGATTCTATTTTCTGCAGAGGAATGCTGAAACTTGAAAGAATTGTCTGCAAAATGCTATAGTCTCACATTGCAGGATCAGGAACACTGACATCAACCAAGGAAGTTGGTTAAAGGTTAAATTAGGCTTGTAGGCCTAAATGTGGATTGATATGATAGTGGACCATGATGGTCATGAAAGAGCACTACCCCCCTAGTATGCCACTGCTGTAGTACAAAAGTGTTACCCAAGTCTACTCATGCCCTGTTTTGTGCTGTCTATCATGTCCCTTGTCTGTTCTATAATACACTAGCTTAAGTAGTCACTGCACTTTATGTCTACTTAATGCATGCTCTAAATATGTAGCCTCGTCTTGAATGTCTTTTTATATGTCAGTTTAAATGTAACAAAATTTGATACATGGTGAAATTGTATTTTGTCTCATTGTATATATGGTTGAAATGACAATCAAAACAACTTGATTTGACTTGTGCTGTGTTTGGGTTATTGTACCCGTATCATAACATATGTGCTATGCGCTGTGTTTGGTGCACTATTGATGTTCTGTGAGCACGTGACTAAATTATTACTAAACTCCAAGGTAATAAATTGAAGCATATTTATATGAATTTTCCAAGATGTTCATTTATTCCAAAAAACTTAAGCAACAGAGTTAACGGAGCATAACTGAAGTTACATCTTACTGAAATCAGCTAATTGTTGGAAGCACCCCATTGAAACTCATTCATTTGATTCCCAAGTGTGCCACCCACGGCCGTGGCGGGAACAATCATTATGCAGTACATCAATGCCCAACTGTACTATACCATACTCTGTATGCTGTGTTTGCTGTGCTGTGCTGGGGGGGTTATAGGGCCCTAAGTGGGGAAATGGCCCTTAAGGGCAATTCAGACTGAAGATCCGCAACGAGACAAAGTGGTTTTAGAACGGAGTTGCGGCGGGGTGTGAATGAATCGTCGCAGGTTGTTGCAGGCATGTGCAAGCCGTCGCAAAAGATTTAACATGTCAAACCTCAGTTTCAGAGTTTTAGAACGTCCAGGTTTATAGAACATCGCAGCCCGTCTCATCGCAGATCTTTGGTCTGGAGCTACCTTTGAGGATTCTGTAATTGTATTGTAGAGGTTGAGGGGGGGCCCATGGCCACTGCCTGTGTATAGGGCCCAGGATTTGGTGCTGTGCCCCTGGTGCTGTGTGCTGTGTTTGGCCCGCATGCTGTACCATATACCATACTGTGTGCTGTACTTGGGCTGCATACTGTACTATATACCATACTGTGTGTTGTATTTGGGCTGCATACTGTGCTGTGTTTGGGCCGCACACTGTACCATAAACCATACTGTGTGCTGTGTTTGGGCCACATACTGTACCATATACCATACTATGCTGTGTTTGGGCTGCATACTGTACCCTATACAGTAGTAGTAGTATGCTGTGTTTGGGCCGCATACTGTACCATATACCATACTATGCTGTGTTTGGGCTGCATACTGTACCCTATACAGTAGTAGTAGTATGCTGTGTTTGGGCCGCATACTGTACCATATACTATACTATGTGCTACCGTTCTGTGTACTGTGTGCTCATGGGGAGCTGAGCTTGATCAGATGAGACAGTCAGAAAATATTTCATTGGTTACCGTCACGTCTGTCAGTCCTAACAGCTGCCAGAGACGTAACACGCTCCCTGCTCCAACTGAACCTTTCCACTGAATAAAAAATCAATTCCCCCACATCATATTCATCAGGTTTCTATTATGGGGTGTCTGAATGAAGGACAGGAAAGCTCATTCCTTCATATGTCAATGCTGCTTTGGTGCACTAGAAGAAAAAAGTCCCTTTGAATTTAAACCCATTAGAAATAAAGTATAAGTACTTTGTATAAAGTGAACAGAAAGGTGAGTTTAAAGTGAATAGAGGCAAATCTCGCAACTAGTTAATTTAAATGCAAAATCTCTTTGTGGGATACTTGAAAGACAAGCAAAGTTCTATGTGTTGTACCTCAATCACCCCAATTTGATGCAGATGAAAAGGCGATAATTATACTATGACACTGAATGCCTTAGTTATATGGTCTCCACCTTTTCAATGTAGGTTAGGTGCCAGTGCTGAGAGAGAGAAGAAGAAGAAAAAGAAGAAGAAGAAGAATCTGAAATCATCTGGATCTTTGAGTACTGTCTGTTTCACAGATTCAAATGGAGCAGGGCAGTTGGCTAATTTGTCGGAGTCCCTACAGATGTGCTTAAAGTGAACTGGACTTGAAAGGTATTGAATGTTATTATGCATTATCATGTATTATGCATTCTTATATCCAGTAAGTGTGTGTGTGTGTGTGTGTGTGTGTGTGTGTGTGTGTGTGTGTGTGTGTGTGTGTGTGTGTGTGTGTTACCATGCCGCTCCAGACTCCACAAAGACTAATGTTGTACTATTTTTCTCTATTCTAGATCTGTTCTGTGAAATCATTTTATATGATTAACACTTTGATTTAGAAGTATTTGTAGGCTGTGTTATGCCTTTGATCCTAAAAAAAAAGAAGAAAAAAAGAAAAAAACAAATACAGCAGGTTACACTCATCGATGTGTCTCAGGTTTAGTGTCTTTGATATTTTTATATAGAGGCTAAGCCAATTTACCATTCCGGCATAACCTGATATTGCTTTCTGACTCCCACTCCAAGGACAAGTACTTAAAGTGCTGATAATATCACATTAAGGAGTGACAGGATTTAAAGTGAATCTAGCGCTTTGACTTTCCTCATAAGCTTCAACATTCTTTCTAAACTCAGTTAGAACTAAGATAAAGAAGATTTGTATCTGCTGTGGATTCTATATAGAATCTTATTGGTGTCTTATGACAGTGAGTAGTATACTTGATTGTGCTATTGAGCAGTATACTTGATTGTGCTTTGGCATTGAGTAATCACTCATAAATATAATCATGCCACTGCAAGCTTTTCAAGTTCAAAAAGCTTTTTTTTGTTTTGTTTTGTTTAGCATCATTTTCAAAACTCTGTTAGGTACAATGGTGTGCACAACATTAGCTTTACAAGAACATTAATGGTGGGGGCAGGGCCGTCGCAACAAGGCAGGCAAACCACGCAATTGCCTGGGGCCCCAGGCTGAAAGGGGCCCCCAAGATTGAATGTTTAATCATTTTAGTAGTTAAGTTGGTGGTGTTTTTCAACAAAAAAATGACTTTAAACTGGAGTTAGACAACCGTACAATACAAATAATTATATTGATTATGTTTGAAAATTATAACAATGTGGTTCATGTAAGTATTTACGGGGAGTGAAGGGCCCCCATGTCCTGTTTGCTTAGGGCCCCCAAGTACCTTGAAACGGCCCTGGGTGGTGCAGTGGCTCGGTGGTCTAGTGTGTCATACCGTAAACCCGGGGATCCGGATTCTAGTCCGACCCGAGGTAATTTGCCGATCCTTACCCATCATTTCCTGTCAGTCTCTCTACTGTCCTATCAAATTAAACACAAAAAGCCCCAAAGAATATCTTCAAAAAAAACAATATTAATGGCTACTGATAGAATATCTAATAAACACTACAGTGTATATATGCAATAGGAATAAATATAAGCTTAGATATACATGCAATATGCAGTACTAAACAAAGCATGTAACAGATATGCCATTATGTACAGTATGTAGGCCATTGCAAATTCTCATAGTAGGCCAGTAGTCCATGCACTTGTAGCCTACTGATTTCAAACAGTCTCGGCAGAGAGGCTATGGCTTTGGACGGGACAGAGCTCCTGGGACCAGCCTGGCTTTGTACTGCTAAATGTCCACATGGGTACTACTACAGAGACAAGATTCTAAGAACCTGACTAGTTTTTGTTTTTTTTGTTGTTGTTGTTGTTTTTTTAATTTTATTTTTTCTAAAAGGCTTATGTCCAGTCCGAAGCCCCGACTGTGCTGGCCGTGAACGAGCTGAAGAGGCTTCACAGCCGAATGCGACAGACACGGAAAAAGATGAAGAAGCGTTTGCCAGTTATCTGTGAACCTGCGCAAGGTGGGTTGGTTGAAGTCCTCCTCCTTTGGTGGCGGAGCATATGGCCTAAGCATCTGTTTTTCTGCGCGGAGACACTGGTTCTTTGGTAACTCTCTCTTTCCGGGCGGTGGTCCAAGCCTTGAGCAAGATGTCCTGTTTTGAAGTGCACATCTAGCATTTTGCATTTTAGCCATATTTCTCCCCTCGTTTGAACCGTTAGCATCAGAGCTTTCCTGTCATTGTTCAAATGTTATGAACTTTGGAAACAAAGTAGAAGAGAGCAAAGGGATGCTTAAAAAGCAAGGCAACTTAGACCAAAAATAAATAAATAAATAAATAAATAAAACGAAAGAAAAAAATGTCTTAAATAAACTTATCATATTCTTATAATTAAAATGTGTATGAAAAATACTGCATAGCTGAGTCTGAAAATACTGTATATTGATGGACTGTAAAATATAGCCTATAGTTTGTTGGAACACCAAGAATGTGCTGCTCACTGATTACTGTGACTTCTCACACAGTTAGACATGATGGCAGGTCGGGGAAGAAAATCATAGGGAATATTGATAGTGTTGATGGTGTTAAGATTTATAGAGTCAGTCACCACCTGCTCATCAATCAGAGTAAAAGTGCTCTCACTCAGTTTGGATAGCGAGAAGAAAGAATTTGTGCTCAGTATTGTTTTATGTTCTCCTTAATTCTCTCCCATTCTTTTCAAAGCCATTATTTTGGGCATTTCATAATTACCTTGGGACTCCATTTGTCCACAGATTGGAGCAGGCTCTCTGACCACAGAGAAAGAACCTGTCAGAGAGGGAGAGAGAGAGAGAGAGAGAGAGAGAGAGAGAGAGAGAGAGAGAGAGAGAGAGAGAGAGAGAGAGAGAGAGAGAGAGAGAGAGAGAGAGAATACAATTAGTGATGTAAGTATGGCTAGCTTTTCTGTCACCAAGTCTATTTGTTTCTGTAAACATATGCCCCATCCTAAATTGGAAGGAGGTGGGGGGTGTGTGTGTATGTGTGTGTGGGGGGGGCATATTCCATTAAAAATGATTTAGGTTTTGTGCTTTAGCACCCCCCACTGGTGAAAAGTTGCCCTAATAACCCATTTGGGTTATCCTATAAAACAGCGTCCAAGACTCCACTGAGTGTGCCAACCATATTGACCACAAATCTGTTTTTTTTTCCCCCTAATCCGTGAGCAAGGCTATATCCTGGAGCTTGTCTGGACTTCTCCTCCTCCTCCTCCTCGTCCGCTCGTCTCTCTCCGCTTATCATGTCACTCAGAACACACATGCATTCATCTGTAATTGTGATCACACGCGTTCACCTTGAAACGCACCTCCTGTAAATGCAATCTAAATCCAGACTTTGAAAGGCGGCTGGTGGGTGGCGGCGAATGGAAATCCCATCTCTGCAAGCTCTTAAATAAACAATAGAAATCAACAGCATTTAGGCCTATCAGTAACCTCTATCCCCCAGGCCCAAGGTTAACGTCCAGGGCCCCCAAAATAACAATTACGAGAGCCTCTCCTAAACAACACAATAACCAAAGGAGCCACGGCTCTTGTGTCTTTGTTTTTTTGTGTTTTTTTTTTTTCTCAGTCATTGTTTAATTTTCTCGTGGCCGCTATCTTAGATATCTAACGAGTATGCCGCTCTTATCTTTGACCTTCAGCTTGTTGCCGTTTCCCTGGAGATGACAGATGACCTTCGGTGGAGGGATGTCATTCTTCTCTGACCCATTTGATGATCCTCTCATGTGGAATGCAATGCATATAGCGGAAATGTAGCGCTTTTTCGCACAGTAGGGGTGAGCTGAAGTACTTACAAAAATATGACTTGACATGCTTTATCAAATGGGGAGTGAGTGAGAGAAGAAGTGTGTGTGGGGGGGTGATGGTGTGTGTGTGTGTGTGTGTGTGTGTGTGTGTGTGTGTGTGTGTGTGTGTGTGTGTGTGATGGGGGGTGGGGGTGGTGGGTATGAAGTCGAAACAGCTGCTGCTGCTGTCGTAAGCAATCTGCCCAATGATTGAATAAAAGTGTCAAGAAAGGGGACCACTTGATGGTCTTTTGTTCTCTCGCTCGCCGCGCTTGATGTTAGTTCGAGCTGTCAGGGGGGGCGAATCTCGGCAGCTTGATTTATCAATACCTAGAGTGACCTTGTAGCCAGTGGTGAATGAGGGTACAGCAGTGCCCCCCCCCCCCCCTCTCTCTCTCTCCTCTGTAATAAACTCCAGCCAAGCAAGCGCCAGGGAATATTTCACCATCTCGTTTCGCAAATGCCTGCTGAGAGAGAGCAATTAAAGAGAACACACAATTTATCCTTTTTAAGGATTTGAATACAAGTCCACGTCACACGGACCAGGCCTAGCAAGGACGATGTCAAAAAAGAAGAGGAGAAAGAAAGAGGGGAAAATGCTAAAAGATAAAAAGGGCTGTTCTGAAAAGGAAGGACTTTGCATACTTTTACTCTTTTTTTTAAACAGTCTCACTTAAAATTACATTCTCAGCACCTTTGTGAAACTGTCGGAGTGGTTCAGCTACTTTCTATGGGATGTACTTGGATGTCGTCTTTAATTAAAGTCAACATGTTTTTTTCCCTTTTCTCTCTTTCTCTCTCTCTCTCTCCCTTTCTTACTCACTCTCTCTCCCTTCGTCTCTCTCTCTCTCTCTCTCTCTCTCTCTCTCTCTCTCTCTCTCTCTCTCTCTCTCTCTCTCTCCTCTGTTTTAAGAGACAAGCAGTGTTGTGATGAAGCAGATGTTAGATTACAGACTGCCACATTCATTACTCCCATAAACCCATCTGTGGGATAGCTTTTTATGCAAATTTGCCAAAAAATCTGCATAAATAAAGTTCTAATTAATACCTTTGAACAAACCTCCGGTCTCTTTGATTCTAAAGTGCTCTTAATTATTAAAAGCAGGTAAAAGCCACAAATGAGCAATGATCAAGAAACATGGGGATTTTTTTGTTGTTTTCTAAGCAGGCATTTCAATTAAAGAGGGAAAACATACAGATTCTTGTAAATAGTCCTTGTGATGCATCTTTAATGAGAAAACAGAGATCACTAGGTGTTGTTCCTCTGAGTTCTGCCTCTGTGTGTGTGTGTGTGTGTGTGTGTGTGTGTGTGTGTGTGTGTGTGTGTGTGTGTGTGTGTGTGTGTGTGTGTGTACCTATATTCCCTCACTCTGGGACTGAGAAAGAAAGAACTTGAAGTGTGTTTACCCCTCGTGCCAGACCTTGTAGACTGTGTGTGTGTGTGTGTGTGTGTGTGTGTGTGTGTGTGTGTGTGTGTGTGTGTGTGTGTGTGTGTGTGGATGGGTTCAGATGTATGAGGGCAGCATACAGATGTAGGATTGCAGTGATACGTGGATCAGAGGTCTTGCCTCTGCCACATGCCTTCCCTGGAGGATAGCAGTATGGTGATTAGGAGGAGCGAAACTCAACAACATTATTATATTATATATTATATGGAAAGATACCGTTTGAACTAAGACATACTTTACTGTTTGTGTGTCTTTGTCCAGTAATGTACTAGTCTATTCACGCACATCAGATAGTTTGGGTACGGTGCAGGATCAAAAAATATAAATGATAAAGAAGTTTAAAGATGTGTTTTCATGTCACATTACAGTAAAATAAAAATTGCAAATTGTAACTCTATGGTGTATACATCTTTACACCTCTCTTTGCCCAATATTAACAAGCTGCCTTATACTGCCACTAATGACTTTTAAGCATTTGGTATTCACATGCACAATATTTTGCTGTGTAATACACTTATAGTAAAATAACATCTGGAGCCAAATAAACGGTAAATTGGAATAGTGAATAAGTACATTGGTGTTCTGGAGAACAAATGATTGAATACATGCAGTTGATCATTACATAAACAGTTTCTTATTCCTCATCCAATGCAGACTGTATTATTTCAAATTAAACAGTTAAGCAAACAATTCCTCTTTGGCATTGTCAATCAATACTATAGCAGTCAGCTAAATCTGTAGATTAATTGATTTGGCCTGTGAGAACAGCACACACACACACACACACACACACACACACACACACACACACACACACACACACACACACACACACACACACACACACACACACACACAGGCAGGTAGTGCCATTTGAGGCCCAGTGAAACTAGACTTGATCTTGGGCTAATGTAGCCTGTCCATTGCCTTCCTACACAAGTTTGCTTGATTTTCTTCTCCCTTCATGACTATCTGGGATTCTGTCCATCGGACTCATTCGCATCAGCTGCATCGTGTCTAATCCAATCAGCAAACTTTAAGAATGCAGTGCGAGAATTTGATAGGCTATCAGTCAATCGTTTTGGATTTAAACATCTCCAGCAGGCAATTGTTTCTCAATAGTGGCGTTCCCAGACCCTCTTACGAAGAGAAGCATAGAGTGAGGAGCTGGTTATTACCAGGCTAGTGCTAGTGCTAGTCCTAATGCAATGACTCAAACAGACCCAGGCTATTTTAATATAGTGTGCTTTGCATCAGCTGACTGACGGCACACTGTGAAAGAATCAGAGCTACGGGGGTCACAAGGGGTCAAGGAGATGCAGGGTCATCGCCAGGGGCAACCGACTCCCTGTCTATGATGAAGACCTCTGCGCTCGCTTGCTCATCCAGTCAGTCACCTCCAGACTAGAACAATCAGTCACAGATTTACAGGGTGGAAGGTTTTATTTGCAGTGCTGAGGTTAGAACCATATGAAATACAGCAAGCAAAGGCATGTCAAAGGGGGAGAGCAACAATGAATTACAAATGAAAGTCAATCATATCAAAGGAAATAGGGTGTGGATATCAGAGTATATTATACAGGAAAGAATGGAGCAATCGTGTTTCAGGTAAAGTCATATCATTAGTAACACATACCTACATGCAATCTCTTGTTTGATTTAAACCTTTTAATAATATGGTTACAGCTGCTTGGAGATTTGACAAATATTTATGGCATGAAATGACAACGCAAGATCTTAGCATCCCCCCAAAAAACTTGGACAAGACCAACAGAAATTCCCCAGATGTTTCAGACACCTCTTTATGTTTTTGATCACTGAAGCAAAATATTTTATTCTGTGTTTTGAAGTAGATAACTGAAACAATACGTGTTTGATTTGTCATTGTTGTTCATAACAAACTTCCACAATCTGCCTCACATTCTGCTCTGAGGACAGCATATGAATGAAGGGCCGAGTGTTTGATTCCAGACGAGAGGGAAGGCACCTGCATTCTCCCGATGGCCAGTCTTCTCTCTCTCTCTCTCTCTCTCTCTCTCTCTCTCTCTCTCTCTCTCTCTCTCTCTCTCTCTCTCTCTCTCTCTCTCTCTCTCTTCCTCCCTTTTCTCTGTCAGCCAAAACAGCATCTGTGTTTCCCACCAAACCCTCCTCTGAATACAGGCCTGATTACAGCAAATCTGGGTGAGGACTCAGACAATGTTCTCTCTCTCTCTCACACACACACACACACACACACACACACACACACACACACACACACACACACACACACACACACACACACACACACACACACAGGGCCCTGGGCAGATGTTTCTCTGTGCCTATGCTTATCAACACACAGATGCTTGGCCACTGCTGGTGCACGCACCAAAAGCATGAATAAAAGACACGGAAGTTACATGGCCTATAGCAGACCCACCATCACTCTCAGTTTGATGGTTGTGTATTGTAGAGTTATACTAGTTTACAGTGGCTTAGCATGGGCTATTTGCTTTTATGCATTTAGCAGGTATACTGTACTGGGGTAGGTAGAAGGTGGGAAAATAAAACAGAATGATAATCCTTAGAGATTAAATTTAGGAACGGAGTGCTTTTCTTGAAAAAAAAAAAAAAAAAAACATAGTATATTCTAGGATACAAGCACACAAAATGGCAGACCATTCAGTTACTATGAGTGAATGAAGAAGAACAACTTAAAGACCTGTGGTAAATGTATCTCTAATACTGGGGACTGTATACAGTACATAATATGATGTTGATATTTATGACTAAGACCAAATAAACAGTTTTCTGTGACAGATCGACCACTCTGATGAAGCACACAATACTCACCTCACTTGTCATCTCTTTTTCTAAGGAACGTTCCAGAAGACAGCAGATTACATTAATATCAATTTAGGCTCCATGTCAAACACACAGATAAAACTTTGAACAAGATGCCTGAGCCTGGCTGAGCTGGAGCTGTTGATGTGTGTGTGTGTCTGATGTGTGTGTGTCTGATGTGTAAGCGCTGCAGCGCAGCGGTGGTGGTGATGGGGCCTTCGGTTGAGCTCCTGCTTGGCCCTGGTACGATCTGAGATTCCGTCTCTCTCTGGGCATTCTGGGCATTCCAGTGCTTGATCTCAGGCCTGTGGACATGACCGTCCCATCTGCTGTCAGGAGAAGCCTATCAGACTAAAGAGTGTCTCTTTCTCTCTCTTCGCCGCCATTCAAAACTCTCTCTCTCTCTTTTTCTCTCTCTTTCTTTCTCTCTTAGTTTCAATTCTTTACACTTTTACTCTCTTCTACAACCTGAACACGTTCTTTCTCTTTATCTTTGCCATTTAATTTTTTTTCTCTCTTTCTTTCTTTCTCAGTTTCAATTCTTTTCACTTTCTCTCCTTTACGACCTGAACACACACACACACACACTCTCTCTCTCTCTCTCTCTCTCTCTCTCTCTCTCTCTCTCTCTCTCTCTCTCTCTCTCTCTCTCTATCCCTCTTTCTCTCCCTCTCTCTTTCTCTCTTTTTTCTCCTACACAAGGCCAAGGTTGTCTCTCCCTCAGCACAGCGCACCTGTAAGGTGCAGTCCCAGACGTTGGGTTCTGCCTCGACCCCCTCTCTCCCTCGTTTTTTTAGTCAAAAGACGATTATTCCCCCCCCTCCCCACTCGCGGAAGACAGAGCTCTGTCCACTTCAAACAGCGAGGACATTCTTTGAGCAGATTAGCCAAAATTATGTTTTATTATTTTGGCCCGCATGGATGAATTGAACTCTATCTAGTCCTCATTGTGATGAAATTCAAGACAGTTTAAATGGCTCTGGTATGTTTGGAGCCCAGGTAATACTTAGGCCCTCTTTTATGAGGCTGCCCAGGGAGGCTGTGGCTCCAATATGCCAAACAGAGGGGGCCTTTCAGCTGATGCTGCTATCCCAGTAGCAGCCCCCCTGTACAAGCCTGTAGAGAGGTTAAATTAAATCGCTCTCATAAATGTTTGGTTTCAGCTGAGCAGTATCGGCAAGAATGAAACAAACAAGAGCCCGCGTTATGAGGAGCGAGATCAGAGCAGAGACGGCTAACAGGGAGGCCCTTTGTAGGGTGTGTGTGTGTGTGTGTGTGTGTGTGTGTGTGTGTGTGTGTGTGTGTGTGTGTCTGTGTCTGTGTGTGTGTGTGTTTGGAAGGGGGGTTTGAGTGGAGAGAGAAAGAGAAAAAAAAGCATTACTTACATTAGAAATGGAGTTGTTTTCACTTAAACATCAATTATAATGTGAACTCAAGAAACAATTATATTGATGAATGTTTTTTGAGTTACAGTAATTAAATTAGTCCATTTAATTAACAAATTATATTGAACTTCCCCCCAGAGACGTGCATTAGCCTCATCTGCTGTTTCCACAAACAAGAGCTGAGGAACTGCAGAAACACCAGCAGAGAATAAAGCACTGAATGAAAGCAGATCTACTTAAACAAAAGACAACCACACACAAGGCTGACATTATTAGCCCACTTGCTATAAATTCCCTTTATTTGGGGGGTATAGATAATACCTGTTCTTATAATTATACACAAATTGTTTAAAGGGCATGAATTAAGTCAAGCAAAGAGGAATGAAACTGAAATACAAGTAATATTGGTCTTGAGTGATTCAGAGAAATTTGAAAATTGCAATACTAGTGTTAGAAAAAAAAAAAAACGGTCACAGAGGTATGAGGTTTTCTTTCTTTTTTCATGGATGCACAGTTTCTGTGAACATTTAAGTGAATATTTAACTGAACTGAATATTTAATCCAAATTAATTTAGTTCTGTTGTATATTGAACCAATTGGATAGTGAGTGTATTCATCTGTGTTTCTCTTATTATATATTTAGTTTCCTAATGAGCAAGATTATGTGGATTTTATTGTATAAATGAAATAAAATCATGTTTTAAAAAATGGGGTAGTGCAGATAGGCTAGTTCTGCCTAGTTGGACTGTTATAATGCAAATCCCATCTCTGGTGAAACGTTGTGCCTTCATGGATATTCACTGACACCTAGTGGACATCTACTGGAAATACCTCAAGGTGCCCATTTCAGATACAAATGTATTTCCATGCCAGACACACTGTCTCTTCTAATACCATAAATCTGTCATCACACCAGCGCTGTTTGTTCACACCATCACTTCAAAACACTGGATCTTGTTCATAATGGCTCAGAGTCAAATACCAGAGGTGAGGAATTTAAAAGTTGCTTAACAGACCAATCTAAGATAATAATAATTACTGCAAGATCATGGTGGTTAGAGTATAATCTTAAGTCTCCTATTTGTCACTAAATATACATATATGAGTAAGAAATATGAATAAGCTTTCTTGAAAAGAAAAGGGATTTCATGGATGACTGCTGTACAAACAGAGAGAGAGAGAGAGAGAGAGAGAGAGAGAGGGAGGGAGAGAGAGATAGAGACAGACAACACAAACAGACACAGAGAGAGAGAGACAGAGACAGAGACATACAACACAGAAAGAGAGAGAGACAGACAACACAAAGACAGACAGAGAGAGAGAGAGAGAGAGAGAGAGAGAGAGAGAGAGAGAGAGAGAGAGAGAGAGAGAGAGAGAGAGAGAGCTGCTAATAGAGAAATATGCCAAGATCACCAGCCTGGCTATAAAGCATCACAAAATGTGGGAAATCAACTTCTGTTAAATGCCAACAAACTTGAAATGTCACTTTTAATAGCGACGTAATTAAGCACAGCTCTAATCCTATTGGCATTTACACAAGCCACCGTCCAGATCTTGTCACATTCTCTGAGATTACAGCGCCGGCTGATGTATCACCTGCATGCAAATATGCTGTGTAAAAATGCATCGAATCGACCCCTCTCATCGACGTGGCACGACCTGTTTTAGGATAACTGATAGCACAAATGTAGCCTTGCCGAGCCAGCAGGACGCTGCTCGAGTGGGCCAGATTAGTGAGCCGTCAGAACGGGACAAAAAGCACTTTTTTTAGAGATTTGGTAAAGCCTGGTGGAGACAGAGACAGAAAGAAAGAGAGCTAGAGTAGGAGTGACAGAGAGAGAGAGAAGAAAAGAAGAATGAAAAAGAAAGAAAGAAAGAAAGAAAGAAAGAATGAAGAAAAAAGAAAGAAAGAAAGAAAGAAAGAAAGAAAGAAAGAAAGAAAGAAAGAAAGAAAGAAAGCCTCTGTTACCTTTGGTTTCAAAATTTATGTTTGCTGTTCAATCTATTATTACCCTGCTGTGAATGCAGTACTTTTCCCATTATGCCAATTACAAATCCTGTTTACACAGGATGTGAATCAGAAGCTCAAACAATCTAAACCACAGAATCTGGTTGAGCCAGTGTGTCTAACACAATCTATTCTCTCAACCACCTGTAAACTCACCAGTCTCCAAAACACACAGTCAGGTTAGTAACAACACAATGTGTTCATGTTATCTTGCCATTTAGATCATGTAGGTCTTGTTACAATGTAATGAAGTACCAGTTAGTATACACTGTTACAGCCAGATTAACCGTGAGTTACAACCCATGTCCACACACACTCAAGCTCCTATCATATCTCTGTTCGTACACTAAATACTAATCCTGTGTGTATTTACATACAGGGCTACTCACTAGAAGTCAATATGATTGTTATCTCACTTTTAAGTAGATGTAACAGGAACAAGGAACAAGACGTGTAATACAGCAAGTCACCCAACTTTCTCCCATCAAGGAATTGCCATGCAAATCCACATAGTTGCCTCACTGCATGCATGGCTCAGCAGACACAGACAGCAATCAATTTAGAAAGCCATCTGATGAGGATTGCGTGTGACAATTGTTTCATGCTATCTTGCCCCCCGGCCTTTTTTGGTGCCCGCCACTGCTGCAGACTACTACATTGGGTACGTACAGTACGCGGGGCAGTGTCCACTCACGTGCCTGGCATTCTCGCACATCAGAAGTACACAGCAGTTGTTGGGACATATTCGACTTTTTTTTTTTAAACGACGAGGGCACATGTTGGGCTGGCGTCCTCCGTGTCCCCTCTTGGAAGGAGGACGCCGTGCCAGACGCGACAGATGCTCTCCGTGGCCTCTGCCATGCCTAAAGATCTAATATGCCACGGCAAAGGTCACGCTTTGATAAACAAGCAGTGGAGTACTACTGGGCTGGTTCAGCTCAGTTGCTGGAGAGCTAAAAAGTGATGTTTTCTGTGAGACCTTTAGGAACACTGTAATTTTTCCCCACATCTATCTATCTATCTATCTATCTATCTATCTATCTATCTATCTATAAGTTCTCTTTTTCCTCTTGGCAAGAAGCAAACTGAGAGAGACGTCAGTCACTGCTTCTCTAATATACACAGGGATTAGTAAGATCCTCAAAGCACCCGAAATGCACATTCAGCCCTCAAGATCTACTCTTGTTGGCAAGACAAGGACACTTTATAAGTTGGTTTTGGAAGGAAAATCAACTGTGCGTATGGCAAGTTTTCACATGCAGAGGTTTATAGCACTCGCTCGCTGGGTAAGCCCAGTCACCTGAGGGGGGAAAGAGCGTTTTTCATGGCAATGTTAAGGACTCTGAGGAAATTGATGGATTTCCCCCCCATTCCTACAGAAATGATGTATACAGGGAGATAAATCACAGTAACTCCCTTTCTGATGCATACAGCATTTGTGGCTGTTCATGAAACAATAAAGATGATTCTTGGAACTATACCCTTTTCACTCTTGCGTGAGTGTTTACTTAACTGAGAGTTATGTTTGTCTTCAAAGAGCTTTCCCTTTTTTCTTTTGGTGTGTGTGTGTGTGTGTGTGTGTGTGTGTGTGTGTGTGTCTGTGTGTGTGTGTGTGGATGCGTGGTTAGATGTGTGTGAGAGGATTGCTTTGGTACTCTCATCACGTTTTACCTGCTCTGCCAACACATGGGCACACCTTAGTTTGAACATGCCACACAAACACAGCTTCATTTCCCTCTTTGTTCGCTTGGACGTGACATTTCACTAAGTGTACAGTACATCAATAGCCTGAAGAATGAGGCCTCGGAACAACAAAAACAACAACTCCGCCTACTGCTATGGGAATGCTGCTGCAAGAATGCAAAATCAAAACTGCCATTACTGAAAAATTAATTCATACTAAAGGGGTTCATTTGCAAATAGTTTGTCAGAATGTTTCTGAGCACGTTTATTTTTGGTCTCCTTAGGACATTTGGTATGGCCATTTTAAGTGCAGCGCATAACACACTCATGATATTGTGCTATTTTAGATCTGAAACATTCTCAATATTTCCCTCTGGCAGAGTCTTTGCCGACTTCAGTGCTTCCCCGGCATGCTGGCATAAAGACTGCAATCCATGCAGACAGCTGCTCTGCGCTCTTGCATACCAGCACATATGGCCCTAAGGGACACACGGGGGCCATGAACTGACCTAGTCCCAAGCCTCAGCGTCTCAGAAACCTGTAAAGTGCACAGATTCTTGGGATCATTTGTAAAGAAATTTTGTTTTTTCAAAGAAGAGATTTCTTAGAATGTGTATTCAGGAACTTCATCTCTTAGAATGCATTTAGGCACATTCATTACCAGACATTATGTACCTGTGCTAATAATATAATGAAGTTTATTCATTTTGATCAAGACCATTTTTAATATTTTTTTATTTGACAGTGACACTGGAGTCCTCTCTCTATAAGCTGAATGAAAAACAATAACAAAACACACAGACACATTGGTGACATATTTATTGAGAAGTCTCAGAAGCTTGGAAATTTCTTTTACACAATTCCTGGCGCACTCTTTGCTTCGAAAAAGACAAAGTTCTTATCAGGATCACTTCAAAATGGCCAAAATGTCAGTATATGTGCTCGAGCTGGCACGTCTTATTTTCCCTTCAACGCGCGAGCCCCGCCCCGTCTTGAGCCATTGAAATCAGGCGGTTGCGTAATTTGACATGTCAAACGTGAAACAAGGAGCGAACACTTGACAGCTACATTGGCGTGTTATTTACCGCAGTAAGCGTTGTTAAATTAATATCAGACATTCTCCCGTTTGACTGGCGTTCATGGCCACTGTTTTGTTACCGAACAGTGCGGGTATCGTTCCAGGGCAAGTGGAGTCGTTTTATGCACCTTTCAAAGCTGCACCGTCGGGGGGATTGCAAGAAGATTGCGGGTTCGTTTCCAATATAGGGAGGAATATTTTTAATGGCACCCCGACAATCGACAGCATTCTGGTTAGTAGACATTTTGTTGTTAACTGTGGCATCTGCTAAGATTTAGCCATGTTTTAGCATGGTTCATCAATATTTGTTGTATGCTTAAATCATTATTACTCAAACGCTTTATTAGTGTCTATTTCAACGTACAATAACACCAAGACGACGCGATAGGCGTCTGTAGGCTTGAGGCGTAAGCATTGCAGATTTATGATTGCTTGTGTAAAGAGGCTACGAAATTGCTTGTTTGGCGTTTTGCCATGTGACTTCCGAATTGATGGGTTGATTTGCGATGAAGGCTATTTGGCCAACGAAACGAGTGGTCCGCCGTGATGCATGGGTCGGAGAGTGTGGGCCACTACTCATTGTGCGGAGGTTAAAGTTCCCCACTCCACAGAGGCTGACCTTAATTTGAAAACTTAGGAGAGAGGTATCCATGACGCTGGAGCAGCTGTGAGGTCTAAATTCAGCGATAGATTTCCATAGTTTATGCCTGGCGCTCCAAAGGCTTTGAGCGGGGCTCATTCATTCCTCCGATGAAAAATGCCCGAGCAAGAGAGATGTGGCCCGGGGCGCATCCATGACAAGATGCTATCTCAGCTGAAGCTTATACATTTTCTTCTTATGTGAAAGGCGCACGCCAATACTCCCGCGCCTCCCCCCCCCATCACCCGAACTGCTGCTGCTGCATGGTGTCGCGTGTTGCCCGGCCGAAAGCAATGTGTGCATGTGATAGTTGTACAAATGTCACAGTGCTATTTTGCCACTGTAGCCTACTCTCACATAGCAGAAGGTTTTGATGTGTTTATCATTTTTTTTTCTGTTGTATTATTTTGTATGGCATCATTGTATGTTTGTGTTCTACTGGGCAATTAACTATTAATTGCTATATAACCCTTATAAATCTATACCAATCTAATTAATGTTGTATACCTCTGAAAACTCATTTAACTCTTTCTCAGAGTTATGATATATAAGAATTTATATTTGTCCTTCAAATTAAAGTCTTAAATACTTTTTTAATTTTCAGATTAAATCAGATATGGAGAAATACTTAGAGCCTCCGCCACACGCAACACTTGAGGACAAGAAGTTTGTGAGGGAAGGTTCCACAATGCTCGACCAATCCAGCCAGGGTCATGGATCTCCGTACGGCCTCAACCCGAGCGTCTTCCTCCCAGACGTCACCTATCTGCGCACAGGCTTGTGCAGGCCCGTGACACCGGCCATGGCCCAGATTAAATCGGAACCGGTCGACTCGGTTCTGTACCCCAGCTGTAGCCCCAGTTCTCTGGCCTCCGCTGGCCACCACCACCACCACCACCACCCTGATTACACCAGCCTCTTCAGCCCCACATCAGACGCAGGTGGCAACAATAACAACAGCAACAGCAGTGTGTTCATCAAGCAGGAACCTGTGGCTCCATCTCTCGATTTCCACGATATCCCCCTCTTTCAGCTTTTGAACTCAGAACTGGACACGTTTGCGCCGGCCAGTGCCCTCTGTGCCGACCCCCACGGTACCCTCTCCTCATCCATGTCCGCTTTCGGAGGCCTCCACCCAGTGGACCAGCCTATGGCCAGCAAGGCCCTTTGTGGCGGCATCCACAGTCGGGGCTACGCACCATCCACTGGCCCCCATTACTCTCAGCTCCAGCAGAAGCCGGGCTACCTGCCTCCGTCGCCCCCGAGTTCAGAGCCAGGTAGCCCAGACAGATGCAAAGACCTGCTCCAGAACCTCTCGCCACCGCCTTCCTACGCAGCCAGCATGGCGTCCAAACTGGCGGTGACGAGCCCCAGTCTGTCTGGGACCACCATGACCGCTCCGACACCTGCGCCTGCCCAGGTCATGCCCATCAGGTACAACCGCCGGAACAACCCGGATCTTGACAAGCGGCGGATACATCACTGTGACATACCAGGTGAGCCGTAAGGACTTGTGACATTCCTCCAATCAGATGTCCCCTCAGGGGCTACACAGAATAGCTTAGCGAAAGCTTAGCACACCCACAAAAGGTCAAAACCAGACTTACATGCAGACATGCATCATTCACCTGCAGTAATGATTATACAATTGAAACTAATGGGAATGAGATTGCATATGACCTTATAAGTCAGACCTGTCTTTACGGTTTCGCTTTGTTACGATTTGAGAGATTTTTAATGTTCAGATCTGTCAAACAAGTTCAAGACATGACATGTAATGATGATATCAGCCTATGCCAACGTTGACATTTATTGCCTCCCTTGCAGGTTGTAAGAAAGTCTACACCAAGTCGTCACATTTGAAAGCTCATTTGCGGACACACACGGGTAAGACTTATAGTTGTGAATGTTATAAAAGAGCTGCGTACGCACACCCGCTGTCTTATTTTGGATGAACTATGTTATGTTGCCAGGCAGAAGTATGCTGCTGGCATGCGCACGCATTCTGCATGCTGTTTGAAAGTCTTCCTACATTACATCAACTCCCAATATACTTTTGATACTAAAACGTTGACGGCAAATAAAGCTTAGTTCAGATTAAACACTTAGAGCATTCTTTGTCGTCGTGAATTCCATGACGTGTTGGGAGTTGCAGTTGGGAGTGTGTGTACTGTACACCCAAAGGAGCGTATGAAGCGAATGCTGCTGTTTGCCGAGCGCTGACCCTGTTCCATCTCGGGTTTTATTTCAGGAGAGAAGCCGTACAAGTGTTCGTGGGAGGGTTGTGACTGGCGCTTTGCCCGCTCCGACGAGCTGACACGCCACTTCAGGAAGCACACGGGGGCCAAACCTTTCCAGTGCTCCGTGTGCAGCCGCAGCTTCTCCCGATCCGACCACCTGGCCCTCCACATGAAGAGACACCAGAACTAGCGCCGCTAGCTAGCCGCTACCGCTGCTAGCACTAGCCCACCCCCCCAACCCCTCCCCAGCTCCCTCTTTTAATTACTCCACAGGTGGACTGGGTGGGGAACGGGCGTAGCTAGTTCCGCCAGGTACACTCAGCTAGCCACCCTGGCGGTACATGTTTTTTTCTGAGCAGCCGCGGCCGAGGACGCCTGGACGAAAAACAAGGCTACCCGCCGCAAGAACATTGACTTGGGTGGGGGGAGGGACAGATTGTTGACAGTTCTGGCTGTTAATTTGGCAGTGGTCCACTCCAAGGCACAGTCTGCCTGCCTGCCTGCCTGAGGACTTTTGGGGGCACAAGCACTCATATGGAAGCTGTCTGTGGATTGATGCTTATACTGGGATAGTCACTGCTCATCAGGAACCATAGGATTACCATGATTCACTGTTAATTTTTTTTCTTTCTTTATTTCTATTTTTGTTTTGTTTTATCTCCATTTTGACTTGTCATTGGTTCTGAACAGACTGACCCCCCCCCCCCCCCTAATGTTCATATGATTTATTCATATTTAAATGTGCCTTTTGATAAAGTCACCCAGCCTTACATTCATCAATTATTTTTTTAAATTTATCAGCTGGACATTTGTGAGGGAAGTCTGCCATTTCTGTAAAGGGGAGCGTGGTGTAAAAGAAGTGTGTTTGTGTGCAGTTTAACTTACTAGTTTTCCTCTTTATTCATTCATCTTTTTTTCATCTGACAAAGAGTGTAGCCCTCATTTAGGAATGGCCGTAAAATAATATAAAGGGCCTTCCAGGGATGAACAGATTAACATGTCCACCCAAGAAGCCACCTTGGACTCAACGGCAAATTCCACTTTACCCACTCTGTTACCACTGTATTTGGCCTATGGTACCAAAGAGTGAACTTGACCATCTTCCTAATGTCAGAGTTCATTTGAAGATTTTAGCCAGCTAACACTTAGCACACTATGTGCTTTAATAATGGACTGAACCAACATATCAGATATAGCATAGCAGGAATTCTCAGAATTAATAGTTCTCAAAATATGTTTCCCTCATTGTTGTGAGTGTGTTTGATGGGAACACTGTTGACATGAAGACGTCTGGCTGTTATGTATGAAAAAAAACACTGCCTCACCATACATACTGTATAGCACTTGAGTGTAGCAGTCATACTTTAGACAATACAGGCATACACTGTCAACTTGGCTCAGCAACTTTGAATGTGAACAGGTCAGATTGTATGTCCCTTTATTTTTGTTCAAAATCAATGTGACTAACATTCAGAAGGACATTTTCTTTTGTCAGTTACCACTACTTATGGAAAGTCCAACCTGAATGATGCGAATGAGACACAGAGACATTTAGTAGCAATGAGTAAACCAAATTATTGTCAGGAAATGTCAAAAGCAATTGATTGTGAAATTATAACCAAATAACAGTTGAGCAGCTCTTTGCAGAGTCATTCCAAAGTTGAACCCTGTCAAATCATTAAAGGGGACATAAAATGTATACGCCATTTAATACGCCATGAAAGGCATATTCCACCTTTCTATCTAAATCGAAAAGAGAATGTACTCAACTTTTAGAATGTATTCAAGCCCCATAACAAATTTCTATTTAGACTGGGGTTTAAAATCATCTATTGTGTCTAAACATCGCCCTCTTTGGCAACCGCAATTGAACTACAGTTGATTTGTGACATGTGACATCACATGCAGGCTTTGTTCTAATTCACCCATTTTTTTAGTGGCTACTTCAAGATTCACTTCCAATATGGAGGTCACACAACCATGTTTCCTGTTTTTGACAGCTCTATGGCCATGCACAACCTCTTCTAACGGTAAAACGGTTAAAATGGTAGGGTAAAAATGGCTTCCATTCTATGTCCCATTTAAGGTTGAGTCACTGCAGCTTTGACAGTTTTTTCATCTTACCTTCTGAAATCAAATGTTTATCACAACACGTTTACTGGATAGCATTGTTAGCCATGCACTGTAACATTTGAATGTTAGAAAGTATGGTAGAAATGCACATCTTCAGACATAATCTGAAAGATACATACTTTGTTTTAAACACATCGTGCTCACAGTTAGTAGCTTGAGCATCCATCCTCACTTCCCTCTGGTTGAGAGCACTTAACTCTTAATCAATCTGTAGAGGCCTTTATTTAGAGACTTTCAGTGAAGTGAAGTGCATCTGTCGGACCAGAGCTGGTGTTCCCTGGCCAATCGATGATGCCTGTGACCTTCACATGCCCACTGCCACCTTATTGGCATCCCGTCATTCTGATGATCTGGCCCACCCCACCTCATATTTCTCATTTCCTCCAGTGTCCTCCTCATCAACTGTAAAGTACTAGTTAACCAGGAAACTAGCTGCAAGGAAACCCTGAGAGTAGGACAACATGGATTAGATCGACTAGAGTTGACTTGGAGTGTTTCTTAAAGTCGAGAATGCTTCCAAGGTAGAACGCTCGCCTTGGAAGTCATACACTTCAAAGACAAGGTTCCATCAGTGCAGGCTTGAAAAATCTAAGAATACAGGACTCAGTCATCGGTAGAATTTAGAAGTATCCTTGACATAGGAACAGTGCTTGGCGACAGACAATGACATAAAATACTTGGAGAAGCAGCCTTCCGAGCATGCTTCCTCGACTTTGAGAAACATTCTTAGTTTAAGGATTTGGGCCCCGAGTTGGTGCTTAACTGAAGATTCTTTCCAGCATTACAGCTGGCTTTTTATTAGATCACATGACCATAGACAACCTGCATATCACAATCCAATGTACTGTTCTGTTTAAAAGACACCATTTGGCTTTGTTCATGTTATGCCACACATGCGTTTCAGAGGACGGAGATATATATCTTCGTTTCCTTTGTTATGTTTAAAGAATGGTGGATACTGCAATATACAGCCATTGGGTACTATTCACATACTGCTTCATTTGCCTAGACAGGGATATAGAGAATAGTGTAGCATTTCTAAGGTTTATTTTCACTTATTGCTAAAGTTTATGAAATGTGTCTTTCTCGAAGCCAGCCTTTTAGCGTTACACCAATGTACGAAGTGTAAAGTTATTAGACTGATGCTCAGGTAGATTATTTGTTGTATCATTTCCCAAAACAAATGCATTATTTTAGGTGCTTTAAATTGTTTTAAGTGTAAATATGATGTATTTATTTTATTTTTATTATGTCTGGGCTGCCATTTTCTATCCTGCAAAAACCATGTTGTGATTTCTACTGAGCTGTAATGGCTGCCTTGGTTGCTTTGAGATGGCCTTTAGCAAAGTGAAGAAGAGTTGAGGAACTTGATTTGGGCATATTGGTTTTAGACAGTGGAACAAATAGCTGTTTGTTTGTCATCCTGTGAGTGTGAATACTAAAACTGTGTACTCTCTCTCTCTCTCTCTCATGTGGTCCTATTGCTTTTCTGTTCTGTTCTGCACTCAATACATGATGCATTTTATTTAAATGTAGGCATACTAACATTCAAGACGCCTCAAACAACATAGTGAAGTAATAGATTTTCACTCCATTATGTAATGCACATTTTGTAACAATCGCCACATTTTATAATAAACTGCATGAACGCAACATGTAGCCTAATGAATTTCACCACATTTTGTAATAAAAATGCAATAAGTGTATTACGAAATGCATAGAATTCACATATTGTGTTCATGCAGTGTATTTCAAAATGCGTAAATTATTACATAATGGAGTAAAAATTTATTACCGGTACATTTTGGTTTTACTACATAATGAGTGGTAAAACCTGATAATATTTGAGTAGCATAAAAATGGGCACACATTGATACACAAACAAAAGAAACATCATTCATAATTGCGTACCTACAAGTTCCATTATATACAATATAATTTACTTGACTTGATATCCTCTCTACTTCAATAAATACTCATGCCTAGTAATTCTAACTATATAATTTTTTATCTGGCCTTAAACAGGTTTGGAAGTTGAGTAACTCTTGTTAAATGATTTTATGTCTTCACGCAATGTGTGCCAAATTTGTTTGGTAAGGTCGCCAGCTTATGTCCTCCAGGTTGTTTGGTAAGCTAGCCCTGCTAGCATGCCACTAAGAGTGCTACCTCACGCAAGCCTGTAAATTATCCCAAAGTGGTTTAAGGGCTCTATTATTCTTCATTATGACACATAGCGAAGGCTCAGGCACAACCAATAACAACACCCCAAACCTGTTGATGAAGTTCTGCCTGCATACTGGTGGTGCCAGACCTTTTGTACCAGTAAACCTGTTCATACCAGTTCCTGCCTGCAGTGGCATTAAGTGGTGGGAATGATTGTTTTACGAAAAGACACAAGAGCATATTATGGTGGGTGGTAATTCCATAAGAATGTGACACAGACACGAGAGAGCAAGTGTGCATCTTTTCAGCGCCCATCACGTTCCTGTCATCTCAGAATGAATGATGATTGTCTAAGGTGCCCTGTGGGGTTCTGTGACTGAGGGAGTCTGTCTGACCCCAGTGAGGACACACCAAAGAGTGTCTCTAACTCATCAACAGTACTTGCGTAGTGCATAGTACTACATATACAGTAAGATAGTACATTATGACCACTTAGAAATAAATGGAGATGAAAGACATTAGATTAAACAAGTGTGAGGTCTTGTTTGCTCCATGCTGCATTCCATCTAAACAGACAATAATTATGCTTTCAAGTAGTGCTGTCAAACGATTGAAAATAATAATCTGATTAATCACAAAGTTTTGCCATGATTAATCATGATTAATCACTTTTAATCACATTTTCATTTCCTCCGGTTAGAATTTAGAACCCTTATTTTGCCCTGTTAAGACTCTGATGATGCTGAATAGCTGACTTAGTCCTTCTGAAATGGGGCAATTCACACATATCCCCTAACCCCCACAGATCCCCGAACATCAACCTTCTGCTGTTGTTGGGCATTCAGGAGCTAGACCAGGGGTGGCCAACCAGTCGGAGACCAAGAGCCACATATCTGACTATGTTACAGCAAAGAGCCACATCGGCACACAGGCACATGAACCTGTTACTACTACTACATTACCCATCCTTCTGACACACACACACACACACAAACACACACACACACACACACACACACCTCTGCCAGTGAGATGAATCGTAAAAAAGTCACACACCATCATGATAACAGAAATGTACCCTTACAATAGTAAGATCACAAGTTGAATTCGAAGTTCAGTCCCTTTTGGAAAATCATGGTCGAGGTTAGCATGGAGTGAGCTGTAGTGACGCTGAAGATTCGAAGCCTTGAAATGCGCCAATCACGACTGACATATAAGGCAGAATGGCACACAAACATAAACTTGGACATGAACGTAAGAGCCGCATGACTCCGGGCAAAGAGCCGCATGCGGCTCCCGAGCCTCGGGTTGGCCACCCCTGAGCTAGACCATAATTTTTGTCTAGTTTGACTTGATAGTCAAGCCATATTCTATCTGAAATTGAACATAATGCATGCCATGAAAGTGGAGGCATATCCATCAGGATTAATCTGAGGTTTTTTTTTTAATCTGAGTTAATTCTTTTGGATTAATCACTTGAAGCGTTAATTTTGACAGCACTACTTTCAACGTGACTTTTCTGTGGAAATACTGTGGATTCTGCCATATAGAGGAGTCTGGATGTAAGGGAGTATAGCTAAAGGGATCCCTGAAATTCTTGAAGATGGAAGTCATTATTTTATTTTACGGAAGCATGTAACCTTCAGGAATGATTGGATTAATGAGGACGTAATGGGTGAATAAAAACGTGGATCCTGGTCTTCCATCTTTATTGCAATATCGCCTCAGGTCAGGTGTGACAAATCAATGAAATACCAGAATTAGCTGCCATTGCCTGTGTCAGGGTCTCAACGCCGATCCCTCTCATACTGTTCAACATCTCGAGAACACAATGGCTGACAAAGGGATGACAGAGAGACAGGTGACTGACATGGCTGCAAAAGCTCACAGATTAGATCAACCTCGAAAATGGTGAGTTTGTAGTGCAGAGAAATGGCATTTCACTGTATGTGTGTGTGTGTGTGTGTGTGTGTGTGTGTGTGTGTGTGTGTGTGTGTGTGTGTGTGTGTGTGTGTCTGTTCCTCAGCTGTCAGAATATTCCAGTATGTCTGGCAGAAGCCAAAAGGGTAAAGTCAAGTCACTACATACACAGTGCAAATACTTTAGTGCATCTGCCTGGGCGATGGTACAAAGCATAAGGCTACGCAAACACAAAGTCAGCGCTATTGACAAAAGTGACCTATGAAAAAGGTCATCCTCGGTAGTCTTATACGCTAACTCTGCCAGTGTAAAGAAAGAAAGAAGTGAAATTCGTCACGCTGACAGTTTTGACTGAATGAAGACTAACGAGTTTTCATTTCAAAAGTGCTGTGGAAACATCAGGAGGTGCTTACATATGTTAGATTATGAGTCATAATTCTCCTCTATTCAAATCACACGTCAAACCAGATAATTTCAAATCATTATTATTTTTTTAATAACGCCATGCAGAAGATGTTACATCACTGACATCCCTGAGTCCTTGAGATCTTTTCCCTCCGTGCAACTACAAGTCCCATCACAGCCGGCTGCATGACATTCTGATGCCCATAAACCCAGGCCTGGAGGAGGACAGTGTTACAGCATGTTTGGCTTGAGATTTGCCTACATGTAAGTTTGAGTGAGTGTGTGTGTGTGTGTGTGTGTGTGTGTGTGTGTGTGTTTGTGTGTGTAAAAGAGAGAGAGAGAGAGAGAGAGAGAGAGAGAGAGTGAGTGCATGTGTGTGTGTCTGTGTAACTGAGAGAGTGAATGAATCTGTGCTATATATCTGTGTGTGTGTGTGTGTGTGTGTGTGTGTGTGTGTGTGTGTGTGTGCGTGTTGAGAGAGAGAGAGAGAGAGCCTGTGTGTGTGACTGAGAGAGAGTGAATGAATATATGTGCTGTATGTGTGTGTGTGTGTGTGAGAGAGAGAAAGAGTGTGTGTGTGTAAGATAGAGAAAGAGTGAGTGACTGCATCTGTACTGTATGTACAGTATGTATGTGTGTGTGTGTGTGTGTGTGTGTGTGTGTGTGTGTGTGTGTGTGTGTGTGTGTGTGTGTATGTGTGTGTGCTTACAGTAGCTCCCTCAGAGTACCACCTTCAGCACCTTTCCTGCATAGACCAATAAATTATTTCAGGGAGCAAAACGAGCCTAATGGATTCCTCAAACTTGTCCTAGCTCACTACACTCAACTTGTGTGTTGTTTCTGCACTCATCCAAATACTCAAATAGGTGACTGGAATGTCGTATTGCTGTATTCATTCAAGCTATTGCAAATATGCATAAAATGTTTGCAGTTTTAAGCAAAATCTCTTTTGCTTGGACAGCAAAGCAACATAATTCTTATTCCTGTTGTTATTGTTGCTGTTGAACAACAAAAGGAGATGTCTAACCGTACAAAAGCTGTCAAAGCTTTTTTCACCACCCATCAGCTGACAAGATTGCAGAGCTTAAAGTAGTCACACACACACACACACACACACACACACACACACACACACACACACACACACACACACACACACACACACACACTTGTCTCACACCCATTCTGAGGAAATGCTTGTTCATTTCCCATGACATGATTCACACATGTGAACTGAGCCTATGTGTACCCAGAGCAAACACTCGGGACAGTAAGCATCCAGCTTTCACATTGCAGATCCACATGCAGAGAGTGATTCAAGTTACACGAGTTATTGTTTTGTGTAGTGCAATTGTGTAGGCTAATCCTTTAAAGGTCTTCTATTGTGGCTTGGAGTTCAGCGCTCAGCAGATGAACTCAAGTACACTGTTCTTCTGTGTGTGGAAAAGGGAGTGCAGTGCACACACTTGAGTTCCATACAAAATGCAACTTTATTTAACTTCATGCCTCCATTCAAATTACTATACATGAATAATGTTTGAACTCAATTTCAATTCACAGCTCAATCCATATGGAAAGAAAGTACAGAAAAAAAAAGCAAAAGCACGTACAGAATATTCAGACATCATTTTTTGGGGGGGAGAATGAAATGATGGTAAAAAGAAAGAAAGAAAGAAAGAAAGAAGGAAGCAAAGAAAGAAAGCAAGAAAGAAAGAAAGAAAGGTGTTTCTTTCCACCTCTATAAAGACTGGGGACTTTAGGCCATTAGACTGGAGACAGATGATAAAGGATCCCTTTGAAGCACTGCTGGGCAGAAAATATATAATATATATAACTATATATCACAACTTTACAGTAAAACAAACAAAAAAAAGCTCTGAATATATTTACAATACACACACTATACATAAATACAACAACAACAATTACAGAACATCAGTAAAATTTGAACCGAAAGGCATTGGATTAACTAAGAATTTCTCAAATGTAGAAACCAAACCCAACGAGAGTTGATGACAAAGCAATTATATTGTGAAGATGGAGACTGAGGATAGAAACCAACAGAAGGGCTCATTCATAGAGGGGCTTCACAAAGCTGGGACAGGTATCAGCACATTCAATAGAGGTTTCCGTGTCAAAACGGAACCAGGACATTGTACATAGTGAAATGTATTTCAACCAAGTCTATAATATGTCTAACCAATTTGAAATATACTGTTAGCAAAGGGGGATGTTTCCATTAAAAAAAAAAAAAAAACATGAGCGAATTTTACACAAATTTGCAACACTGGAGAGGTAAAAACAATAATACATCATTTCTTCTGTTGAGGTCTCACTGTAAAATACATCCATACATCCAAATAACCGGCCTCTTCCATAGGAGTCACATACAAGTATGATATACTGAACTGTAGGTAGAGAAAAGAAGATAATTAATAACGGGGTGTTCACAGCTGGCTTACATCTCTGCTGTACTGATACTGTACTATATAGATAAGGCTTTCAGTGTCCAAGGGGAAAACAAGGAAGTGACTTAGGTGTTAGGGGGTTAGCTCTTCATAAATTAAAAATGTATAAGTGGTTACCGTGTGAGTCCGTGTGTAAGAGAACGAGTATGTGCTTAGAAAATGAGCTCTTACACAGGGAAGTCAAAAGAAGGAGATTAACTTTAACTAGTAGTAATGACAATGGGTTACTTTGGGGCATGTTTCCCAATACTAGAGTTGTTAACCCTGATCTATTGTCATTAGTTTCATCTCTATCTGTCTCTATCTCTCTCTTTCTCTTTCTCCCTGTCTTTCTTTCTCTCATTTGTGCATACATTTAGGTAATACACTGTTTAAAGGAGGCACTAGTAATTATTGCATAACTTTGACCCTGCTTGCCGTTACAAAATTATGCCCGAACAAAAAGAAGAAGAATAAGAAAAGAAAGGAAAAGAAAAAAAAAACAAGAATTACATGGGAACCGACTGTAGTGGTGAACATCTGTCTGTTGATGCAGTCACGGTTGTGAATCACAAACATCAATGCTTTTATGGAAAACACAACAAAACCAAGAGCTGAGAAAATGTAGGATTGGCCAAGAAAAAAAAAAAAAAAAAACGAAGATATGTTTACACGGTTAATATCACAGCTATAACAGATCCCCAACAAGTGCACAGTGCACCTTTGTGTATATAAAATTTGTGATACATTTGGTATATCAATATTTCATTTACTTTTTGTGTGTTTTGATCTTCCTGAAAAGCACAACGGTGCAATTGATGATGTCACTAGTGCATCTGTGCCACAAACTGTGTAGCAGTGAGTATTTTGTGAACGCAATGATTCTCAAACCTCAGAATCTGTAGTTTGAAAATGAACCATTAGTTGGATTGTTCTGTCACATTTTATTTTTTTTTTTATCAATACAATTGTGTTCGTAGTACTTCACAAGGTAAACCTTTAGGAATCATTAATAGCCCCACTTTATATCAAATTAGATAAATCAAATGTCTCTCAAAATCTGCATACGTATAAAGGTATTTTCTCGTATTACAAAAGAACTGAAAAGCCCTATTATTTTCATCGGTATTTACAGCCTGTAAATCTTAATTTTTATAACTTCTTCTCACTTTCACTTATATTACAACATTTTTAAAAGATCACTTTTTACAGGAAAATAGTTATATGCAAAGATGAAGTGCCAAGCTTTGCAGAGAGTGTAATATACTGTCTGAATATAAAATACATTACTGGTCATTTTGTGTCTCTGAAACTATGGTGCAATTCAATCAAGGTATTCAACCGCTAAGTTATTAGGACTTGATGGCAATTAGCGGCAATATCATTGGATTGAAAATCCCCAAACCCCTTTACTGAAATCCTTATTTTTTTCCCCCAAAAAATCATATTTTATAAAAACAAGGTGCTGATGATATGCTTAGCCTCTGGGGCAATACAACTGATACTCACATGTACACAACTAGATATATAACAACATAACATGAATCAGATAATACTTCATAACACTAAGAGAGTGTGAAACTGGTTGGTCTGGTACTGTATGTAATCTTTGATGTAATCGTTGTTGCTTTCCCCTGTCTGCTAGCTGTGTTGAGGAAAGCCTTCTCTGCTTATGCAACTGCCTTACGAAACCGCATCACTGGAGGGCCCACCAATCACTTCATATATATGCCTATATGTCTGTTCCTGTGACTCTATGTGTCTTCAGCTTAATGGAGCTTTGCCAATTTCACTCTAATAGAGGGACATTTCTTTTCCTGTCAGAACAACAACAGCAAAAAAAACCATCAGAGAGCATAATTTGCATACTGATGTGCTCCAATGACATTTATGGGATCCAGCAATCGCCCACGTCTGCTGCTGTTGTTCTCCAAGGTGAGTTCTATTTTCTGCAAATGCCCTATGGGTTTTTTCCCCCAACTTCTCTTACTGGCCTTTCCAAAAAGTGTGTGTGTGTGTGTGTGTGTGTGTGTGTGTGTGTGTGTGTGTGTGTGTGTGTGTGTGTGTGTGTGTGTGTGTGTGTGTGAGTGCACGCGCAAGTCAGAGGATCTTGAGAGACTCTGGAAGTGGACATCTGACACTACAACTGCCGCCCTGCTACTAGTTTGTACATGAACACTGGATGTGTTTACTATGCAGGAAGTTAGCTGCATGGAGTCTCTGGTTACTATGCACAACACATAGCCTCTGACTCACCACCACCTTTAGTTGATTCAGCAATCTGACATGAGCTATCTGACATCAAAGCCAGAGAGGGTTGGCTAAAGCATCCAGTAGCCTTACTTGCTAATATATTGAAAAAGATAACCATGCTTTGACCAGCTCTGAATGTTGTGCAGAGCATGTTAGCTCATAGAAGCATGCTTACACATATTTTTGTTCAAGTTTACTGTATTGCTCTTAGACATTAATATCTTCACATTGATATTGTAGTGTGTAATTACTTGTACACTGACAATCAATTCAGACTACGTGTCTTTTACGTAAATGACAGCGCAGCATAAATGATAAGGCTCAAAACAAGCATATTTGCTGCTTAACTCCTTCAACGTAGGGACTCTGATGTAGGGGAGCAATAACAGGGCCTGGTGACTTAGTGATTTTCTTACTACTCAGGAGCAAAGGAAACATTCACAGTAAAAGAGCTAGCAGAACCACAGCCATTAGCATTCAAACGGCAGAAGGCTCTGTCTAGCAACCAAAGCACATGTTAGTCCAATGTGCTGATTTCTTCCTTGTAGTTTGGTGGCCAATTTTTTTCCCCACACAATGTTGTGCCATGTGGTGAAGAAGAGACCCTTACCAGAGCATCTATGGACATATACTATGTGTGCTATGGAAGGGCTGAGTACCAAGGAAACCAGAGACAAAGTCAAGAGGCCATTACAATAGTGCATCCACTAGCAGATAATACACTAGTCCCGAGAGTGCTCTTGCAACCTCAAAGGAGGTTTAGACCTACATCTCACTGCAATGAATATGAATGAGCGGAGCCTGTCAGATTCTCTTTTTTTTTAGTAGGCCTAAAACATCAGAAATCCTTCAACTTGTCTTATTCTGATGCAGTACTACAATAAAACCATTAGGGGGCAACCTATGAAAACATTTTTTTTTTCTTGACCAAAATCTAGACAACAGCAAATCTGTCACCTGCAGATGCATCCGGGACACCGAAACAAGTGTGTTGTTTACAAGGCTGAGTAGAAAGTTGCATTTTTTTTTTTTTACAAACTGACATCTTCATCTCCCACTGTCCATAACAACAGGAAACACAAGCAATAATTTCTATTACTCTGTTTAGGGCTTAGTATTGCTAATCATCTACATGAAGATGATACAATATGTGGGTTCAAGATTCAATTTAAGGGACTCTAAGGGACACTGCATTGCTTCACATAGACTCAGGCTGAAGAAACCCTCATTTGAATACTGACGGCTGACCCAGGAACTTGCTTTCAGTAAGGGGTGCTGATGGAATACATAAGAGAAAATAGCTATCTGTTGTTGTGTGTGTATATTCATTGTTGGTATATTAAAGCAAGCAAGATATAGTAAGATAACAGCAAACATAAAACAATAATTAAAAAAATGTTCCTAAAAAGTGAAACCATATTTACTTTTGAAGAGATTGCACTTTACGGATCGCTAATCACAGCACGAAATGCACCAATGACATGTCTTGTGTTTTTTTTTCTCTCTCTCTCTCTCTGTCCTGACACAAAAAAAACGTGTCAAGTAAGTAGCCTTAGTTGACAGCTTCTGTAATGATTGTTCTATGGAGTATCATGAATCCAAAACTCAGCATCTGTCCTCTGTTAGCTTGTGTGCACTACAAAGAAAATCCAACCAATAACTGTTTAAAAAAAGAGGATGTATTGCAAGGGGACTGTAATGACTGTGTCCTGTATGTCTGTCCATAGTGAGTCTTTTGTGGATACACATGATAATCTCATTCGCTGGTTTGTTTTGCTGACCTTCTGTACTTGGTGTGTGTGTGTGCGTGTGTGTGTGTGTGTGTGTGTGTGTGTGTGTATTGGTGTGTCTCTTCTCCTCCTCCTCTGTGCTGAAGCAATGGCCCGTGCCTTTTCCACGCGTTTCCATAACGATGCCTCGCTTGTCTCCATGGGAACCGCCCTATGCCCAAGTGGCCAGTGACAACAGCCTCAGAGACATGGAGGGAGGGAGGAGAGGAGAGGAGAGGAGAGGAGTGGAGAGGAGTGGAAAGGAGAAGGGAGGAGAGGAGAAGAGGGGAGGGGAGAGGAGACGAGAAGAGAGTAGAGGAGAGCAGAGGAGAGGGGACAGGAGGGGAGGGGAAGAGAGGACAAGAGAGGAGAGGAGGAGAGGAGAGGAGAGAAGAGAGGAGAGAAGAGTAGAGGCAGATGGAGATGGGTGGGGGCACTCATGTGGTGGGGGTGGGGGTGGGGGGGGGGGATTGTGCAACAATACTGTTTCTGGAGGAGCCCGTCCCGGCTGTATCCTCCCCTGTGTCTGTTTTATACGTTCATCTGGGCCAAATCCGGCCCACTTATGGTTTGAAAAAAAGGAAATCCTAATAAAGTGTGATACGCGTCGCACACACAGTCTTTCCTATTCCAAAGAGTTCTTCACATTATGACGATGCAGAGAAGCAGTCACCTGAACAGGAACAACACAAAAAGATGCAGAGAGAAAGAAAAAAAAATAAAACCAAAAGTCCAAAAATTAACTCAAGAGTAGAAATTTGTAGAAATCTGTTTTTATCCGAATGACGTCCTCCTCATCCACCTTCAAGAAACAAGCATCAAATATTTCTGAGCAGTGCTGGAGAGGGTTCTTTTCATCTTCCTTTTCATATTGTTTGTTTTTTATTTGTTTTTTTTCCTGGAGCTCCAAAACAAGGTGACCTGGCTTGTTGTGCCTCTTCTTCTCGAGAGTTGGACGGGCAAGTGTGTGTGTGTGTTTGTGTGTGTGTATGTATGTATGTATGTGTGTATGTGTGTGTGTGTGTGTGTGTGTGTATCCTCTGTCCATCTCACTCCAGTGTGAGCGCAGATCAAACAGAAAACACAGAGGCCTCAGAGAAACCCATCCCAGCTGAGTTTCTTCATGGAGAGATCCCGCCCTCCAACAATACAATGTGCATCTGTGTGTGTGTGTGTGTGTGTGTGTGTGTGTGTGTGTGTGTGTGTGTGTTTAAAAATGATCAATGAAGAGAGCTGTTGAATAATATTGTGTGTGTCCGTCTATATGTATGAGTGTGTGTGTTTGTGTGTGTCTCTGTGTTTGAGTGTGTGTGTGTGTGTAGGACAAATAGACCGTCCGTGCGGCAGGGCAGCACAGCGTTGGTTGGTTGGTCAGACCAGCATGTGTCGGCGTCGATGCAGGGCCAGGTGGTCGGAGCGGGAGAAGCAGCGGTCGCAGTCGGCGCACTTGAAGGGCTTGACCCCTGTGTGCTTCCTATAGTGCCGCGTTAGCTCGTCGGACCGCGCAAACTTCCATGTGCAGCCGTCCCACGTACATTTATATGGCTTCTCACCTGCACAGAGAAGAGCAAGAAAAACACACAAGGTCAGTACTGACACTCATGAGATACACTTATTAGTATTGAGTAGGAATAGCATCCAAGCAAGGATGATACTGCAATGATATTTTCTTGTGTGACTGTTTACAGTTACAGTAACAACAACATGAGTAGAGTACGAGTCATGACATTTTGGCTGATTTTAAAGGTCCAATTCCCTAGTCCTATTTCCTGAACCCTCAAAGACCCTTAAGGGCCCAAAAGGCCTTTTATATATCTAGTGTACAGCAAAAATTACACAGTGTGCCTTTAAACTGCATGTCCCAGCTAAACGTGGAGTCCAATCCTGCCAGTGAAGCGTTTGAGGGTTGAGGCTTCGGAGGCACTATTGACACATCAGGGTTTGGGCCGTAGGGTATTGGCACATCAGTGTTTGAGAATGATGAAATCAAAGACACTCAATGGCAAACATCAAAGAAGACTCTTTTGAAATGTATCAGACAGCAAATAAGTTTTCTGGCGTCATCTAGCTGTCAAAATCAACTTAAGTTGAATTATATCTCTATATTTCCATCCATGTGTCATTAAAATAATGGAGTCCTTATGAAAAGGGGTACCTGTTGTGCAGGTGTACTCACCTGTGTGTGTTCTCCGGTGTGCTTTGAGATGGGAGCTCTTGGTGTACACCTTATTGCAGCCGTCAAAGTCACACCTGTGGATGCGTCTCTTCTTGGAGTCGGGAGACTCAGAACGCTGCGGACGCCGAATGCTCTCAATACTGAACGGTGACATGGAGCTGAGGAGGAAGAATTAGACAGGGAGAGAGAAAGGGTTAAAAAAACACACATTATTTTACATATCACTCCACATGTTCAGTTACTACAAATACACAATGATTTGAGTCTGGACACAGATGTGACATTGTCACTGATGTACAAAATACACACTAAACACAAATAGACTGATGGAGAAAATCCTCTCAGACTTGTGGTATAGCAAGTTGTCAGTCACTTTTAATTAATTAAACGGATGGCAAGCTAGCTGATCTTTGGTCTTTTTTTCCCCCTCAACAACTAGCCTGACAAGCCAGACTATCACAAAATGTATAGTCTGCCAACGAGTGATAAACCCTCAGGTAAGACGGCTTAAACCTCAGCGCAACTAACAAGCTAAGCCTGCCCAATGACTCCCTGTCCAGATAGAACAGTGGTCCCAAATTATTTTTCCTCAAGGGCCGAATCTGGTCAAGGATGTCTGACCGAGGGCCAAACCAGCAAAGACCGAAAAACTGTGCGTTTAAAGGGGGCTTTTATTGAACAGCATGAAGCAGTCTTCTTTTAGGCTACTACTGTACTTTCTTTGATGCGACTTACATTGACGTTTGCATCAAGGTGTTTGCAAAGTTGTTTCATGAAGTTAGAGTTGTCCTTTACCTCACAAAATACTGACAGTGAATTTGACTCGCAGACTGCTACAGGCACACAAACGGAATGCAGAGACAATAGGTACACCTCTGGTAGGTTTTAGGTTTACCTCTGCACATCATGAGTCAGATGGTGCTGCGGGCCACTATTTTGGTTCTTGCAAGCCACTATTGTGGTTCTTCTTGATTTGATAGGCTAAACACCATGATGTCTGAATACAACCTAGAGCGTTGCGTTTGGATTTAAACAGCTCAGACACCACCGATGTCTGAGTACAACCTATGGCTGATGGCTAGACATACTCGCTGAGTAAATTCAATTTACTACCACTGGAGTATGTCTAGAGTTCTAGGCTACTCAACAACACCCTCCAGGCAGTACTGACTCAAGGTACTACCCCAATTAATCTAGGGTTAGGTTGAGGATAAAGGACAGTGAGGACAAGGCCTCTTTGTATCTGTCCTGCAGCTAGTTAGCTGTGGAGTTGACTGTGACAGGACTTTGAGGACATTGAGAACCTAAGTTCTCAAGGCCCGCTTGCCTTGTATCCCTCCAGCGGTGCTACAAAGGGGAGACATTTATGGGCCAGTATGTGAAGCATGTGGCTGAACCACATTATGACAGGAGGAACTTGGCACGGGCATTGAGTGCCATTCAAATCTTGGCCAATTAGGCATTATGTTTGCAGTGAACTCATAAATCAGTCACAGGTCATGGGAAACTCTCTGAGATGTGAGAGTGACATTACAAGAGTGCTCATAAGTATTAGATTGCGTAATGCCCTGTGCCCCAGGGCTCTGAATCTATAAGATGGGCCACAGCCATCTAAGATAATGTAGTTGCAGGTGGATATGAGAGGGGGTCCACGCTACAGTAATTAACAGCACTATTTACAGTACATAGCCATATATTAACTGATACTGTAAAATTGACTTGCTGTAAGCCATCACAACAGTATAACAAACTTTAGTGATCATTTGTACTAACAAAACTGCTTAACATTGAATCTTGTCATCATATTACAGTACTAATAAAACTGTACAACTTTCCCAATATTTGTTATGCATCAGAATTCTATGGATATTTTTTTATACCAAGACAAAGGGTTAAGCCTCAGATATAACCTATAAACATTACACCAAAACATGGAATTTGATGCAAGTGTACTAGAGTTCAAGTGCAAGTGAAGTAATTTCGTTGATGTTAATAGATTTGTTTTTATGAGAATTCAATGAATGGCAAAATATTTATTAGATCGACCCAGTGACTCCAGGTATGATTAGATTGACTCAGTGACTCCAGGTATGACGCCTCTTCTGACAACTCATGTATGTTGTTTCCACTGTTTCAACACCAGGTGTCACTAAAGAGCCATCTGAGAGGAGATGGCCTGTTCACACACATCCAGTAGGACTCAAGCAGAAGCAGACAGAAGCAGAAGCTGTGAAACAGATGGTGGATATGGACCAGGTGGGAACAGACCTGGAATATCACTCAGCTAAACCCCAGGCATACAGCAGCAGCAGCCTTCCCAACTTTAGCAGACATCCATGCCTTTTGCCTTCACATCAAAATCACTTTCACCGGTACCGTTACAGTAAATCTTAAGACGATATAACCGCATAATATCTGCAGCAGTGTGCAGATCACATTTATCTATCTATCTCAACCTTATGTATACTTAAACTTCTAATCATTTTATGCCTTTGTTAATGTTATTCTATCTATCTATTTTTTTATCTCTAGGAATAAAATTGAATTGTATCTATCTATCTATCTATCTATCTATCTATCTATCTATCTATCTATCTATCTACCTACCTACCTACGTACCTACCTATCTATCTATCTATCTATCTATCTATCTATCTAT
>JAODXP020000016.1:30798145-30800645 GCA_027497455.2 Sardinella longiceps | reverse complement strand
AGCTGCGCACTTTAGGAGACTGAGAGAGAGAGAGGGAGAGAGAGAGAGAGAGAGAGAGAGAGAGAGAGAGAGAACGTATTATTTATTAAAACTTGGTGAAGGAGACAGGACAAACTTGTAGCCCAAGATATATATCAACATATCATAATCTGAGGGACCTATTGAGACACAAACACACACGTCCAACATCCCCACCCACCTACTGTACCTCACACACACATGCACATGCAGACACAAACACATTTATTGTGTGATATGAATGTGTGTGTGTACATCTATACATATGTGGTTAGTTGGCCCAAACAGCCTAAGTACTGTAGGTGACTGTAGCCCAGGGCGAGGGCTGTGCGTGAGTAGCTGAGATAGTGGATGTTTTTTGTGTGTGTGTGTGTGTGTGTATGTGTGTGTGTGTGTGTGTGTGTGTGTGTGTGTGTGTGTGTGTGTGTATACAGGGGCAATTGGATTGGTGTAGGGACATGGGAGGAACAGGAAGCAGTGGCAGCGCTGTGTGTGTGTGTGTGTGTGTGTGTGTGTGTATGTGTGTGTGTGTGTGTGTGTGTGTCCCTGCTGCTTCTCATCAGTCCCTGAGGGCCGGCATGTCTCCCGGCTGCAGCCGTATCTGCTGTGCTTAAGCTCTCCACTGACACTGGAAAAACATCATATGGGCCCAATTTCCTGCCCCTCGCTCTCCCATTGGCATGGGCCTGGCTGGACCAATGGTGGTAGCTCACTGTGTGTGTGTGTGTGTGTGTGTGTGGGTGGAGAGAGAGGGGGAGAGAGAGAGAGAGAGAGAGAGAGAGTGCCTGTGCTTTGTATGTGTATGTACGTGAGTGTCTGTATGTGTATGTGTGTGTGTGTGTGTGTGTGTGTGTGTGTGTGTGTGTGTGTGTGTGTGTGTGTGTGTGTGCATCCCCGCTGCCTCTCTTACTCAACGTTTTATAGAAGAACTTTGTCCCAAGGCCATGCTAAAAGCACTACAATAAGCATTCAAGCCAGAGCTCTGGCCCATCCCCACTCATCAACCCATTTAAAGGACACACACACACACACACACACACACACACACACACACACACACACACACACACACACACACACACACACAGAGAGGCCATGTGTCTGGTGTGGTATCTACAGTACGATGTGTTTCCTTAAGTGTGAGACAGACAGACAGACAGACAGACAGACAGACAGACGGGCAGCCTCCCTGAGAGCATTGGTCTGCCACTGTGGGACGCTCAGAGGACCGTGTCTGTCACTCTATAAACTAACCAGCGCACAGACAGACAGAGACAGAGACACAGAGAGAGAGAGAGAGAGAGAGAGAGAGAGAGAGAGAGAGAGAGAGAGAGAGAGAGAGAGGAGAGAGACGAGAGAGAGAGAGAGAGAGAGAGAGAAGAGAGAGAGAGAGAGAGAGAGAGAGAGAGAGAGAGAGAGAGAGAGAGAGGGGAGTGAGAGAGAGAAATAGAGAGGGAGAGAGAGGGGGGCTCCTCCTCTCTGCACACGTGCACTACACTACTACTGTGGGCTTTAGGAGCCAGGGTAGGCATGGAGAACACACAGGGTGGGACAGAGAGAGAGAGAGAGAGAGAGAGAGAGAGAGAGAGAGAGAGAGAGAGAGAGAGAGAGAGAGAGAGAGAGAGAGAGAGAGAGAGAGGAAGCGAGAGAGAGGGAGAGACAGAGGCATAAAGAGAGAGGGGAGGGGGTCTGAAAAAATGGAGGAGAAGGGTGAAGCATAAGGAAAGGATAGAGAGGCAGAGAAAGGTAGAGAAAGAGAGAGAGACAGAAAAAAGAGAAGGAGTGAAGAGGCACAGTGAAGAGGCACTGTGAAAGGACACACAGAAGCAGAGGAAAGGAGAGAGAGAAAGAGGGAGTGAACCAGAAAGAAGAGGGAGAGGGTGAATAGGGTGAGCAAGAGAGAGAAAGGGGGGTGAGAGAGAGAAGAGAGAGAGAGAGAGAGAGAGAGAGAGAGAGAGAGAGAGAGAGAGAGAGAGAGAGAGAGAGAGAAGGAGAGAGTGTGGACTTTGAGAGGCTGAGAGTCAGTTCTGGCTGAGACACAGTAAGGGTATCAGAGGGAGATGAGAGCTCCTGGACAGGCCACTAATCATGACAGAGCTGCCCATTATGAGAGCGCATGGTGGGGCAGGGGGGCCTGTGTGTGTGTGTGTGTGTGTGTGTGTGTGTGTGTGTGTGTGTGTGTGTGTGTGTGTGTGTGTGTGTGTGAAGAGAGGGGGTGAGATGCTGGGGGCTGGATGGGTAGGGAGTTGCTCAAACTGTGGTGGCAGCAGATGCGGGAAATGTCAAGACTCCAGATTTTTTTTTTTTTCTCTCTCTCTCTCTCTTTTGCTTCTTCTTCCAGTAGATTCAGAGCAGTCAGTGTTTACTGCCTCACATTTCTTTGTGAGGCGGTAATGCGGTTTGAATGGGCCAGTGCAGCAAATTACTCATTTTTTTTCTTCCCTCCTCACTCGCTCTCCTTTTTTTTCCCCTCTTTTTTTCT
>JAODXP020000016.1:30768145-30770645 GCA_027497455.2 Sardinella longiceps | reverse complement strand
AAGCAGGTTATTGTTATTTGCGTCAGCAGCAGCAGCAGTAGCAGGGTCGATTGCCCGAAGCGGTCGTAGTTGCAGCACAGCGTTGCTTGTTGGTGACCCAGAACCAGGACACGAACCTCCTCTCTCTATCTCTCTCTCTCTCTCTCCCACCCCCTACCCCACCACTCCACCAGCCCACCCGCTGACGAGGTGCCCGGTGCGGGGGTTGGTGCGGGGGGGGCGTTCCTCCCTGGCGTCTCCCATAAGCCACCCTGAGCTCCGCCGTGCCTGCGAGGCACCCAAATTGATTCCACATGTTGTTTGCGTAGCTTCCCTAAACGCTTGACCTACAACTGGAAACAAAGTTCACGCTGACCGGAGCACCACCGGAGCACTGGTAGCCAGCTGAAAGAAAAGGGCTTCAGCTTGGGGGGCTGGGGAGCGGTGTGTTCACGTGTGTGTGTGTGTGTGTGTGTGTGTGTGTGTGTGTGTGTGTGTGTGTGAGTGTGCACGTGAGTGTGGGTGCCTGTGTGTGTGTGTACATGGGTGAGTGCCTGTGTGTGTGTGTACATGTGTGTGTGTGTGTGTGTGTGTGTGTGTGTGTGCACACGGGAGCACACGTGTGTGCAAATGCATAAATTTGTTAGTATGCTTAAAGTATGGTGTGTGTGTGTGTGTATTTTTCTGTATCTGTATACATGTGTGTGTCTGTGTGTGTGAGTGTGTGTGCGTATATGTGGGTATGTGTGTGTGTGTGTGTGTGTGTGTGTGTGTGTGTGTGTGTGTGTGTGTTTGGAGGGTAGAGGAAAGGGGGGACGGGTTCAGCAACAGAAGCCCTTAAATTTCATCCTGCTGGTCTGGTCTGGTCTGCTTAAGTGTGGGCGTCGGCACTCAGGTTACAGTTTGGATAAGGAGAGCGCTGACACTTGCACCCACACACACACACACACACACACACTTGCTCCCATCGTTACCTGAGACACATGGCACCAGCCCCGTAAATCATTTCACCTTAGCGACAAAAGCTAGCCTAGAACTCTAGACCTACTCTAGCTGTAGCAAATTCAATTCACTCAGCGAGTACATCTAGCCATCAGCCATAGGTTGTATTCAGACATCAGTGGTGTTTGAGCTGTTTACTTCCAAACGCAACGCACTAGGTTGTATTCAGACATCGTGGTGTTTGAGCTGTTTCCATCCAAACGCAACGCTCTAGGTTGTATTCAGACATCAGTGGTGTTTGAGCTGTTTACTTCCAAACAAAACGCTCTAGGTTGTATTCAGGTATCGTGGTGTTTGGCCTATCACAAGGTTCTATCTGGACAGGGAGTCATTGGGCAGGTTTAGCGTTGTTTGAATCGGCTTGTTAGCTGCGTTTTAGCGTTTTAGCCGTCTTACCCAAGGGTCTATGACTCGTGGCCAAACTATATTTTTATGTGATAGTCTGGCTTGCCAGGCTAGACATAAAAACACTATCAAAATAATAATTACAAAATATGCTATCATGAAATAGGATTTTATTTTCCTTCTTTTCCTTTTGTCTTTTACTTTTACTTGCTGTCGTGACAAAGAGCAGACCTCTAAAAATGAAATGTTTGTTTTGTAACGGTAAGCCAACACTGTGATGGGGTTAGAAAAATAAAAGTCATGGAGGAAAAACGCTTCAAAACAGAAGTATGTTCAAGCACTAGAGATAAGGGGTCGTTTGAGACTGATTACTCAATGCCCCAGAAGCTCACACACACACACACACACACACACACACACAAACGGTTTGAGCTTCCCCCCTACAGCGATTCCTCGCCAAACAGACACACACACACACAGGTGGCAGGGCCTAGAGTGTGTGCTTGGGAAAAAAAAAGAGAAAAGGTTGAAAAATCAAAGTGCAGAGCGGCGTAATAACAGAGTGTGGTCTAATGATACAGAGGGAGATGGTGGCTGTTAAAGGGTAATCAGTCTGCCTCTAAGTGTGAGCTGTGGACCTCCACATCCTGTGCACAGAAATGCGTCACAGTTTGCACAATCTCTCTCTCTCTCTCTCTCTCTCTCTCTCTCTCTCTCTCTCTCTCTCTCTCTCTCTCTCTCTCTCTCTCTCTCTCTCTCTCACACATACACACTCTCTCTCTCTCTTGGGTGTAGTAGACATACGCAACTCACAAACAGACATACTGTCTCATATAAACACACATACACCCATGCGCACAAACACACACACACACATACACACACAAAGAGAGACACTGTCTGTCAAGCACACACTAAACACTGCTTTGGTAAACAAGCCTGGGCTGGACTGGACGTGGAGAGGGGTCAAGGGTTGAACACACCAGAGGACATGCCAGAGAACATTTTGTCAACTTAGCAAATGGCCAAATCAGCGCGGAGCGGAGCAGGGTAGGGCAGGGCAAGCAGGGTGGGGTGGGGAGGGGACTGATGGGACGTGTGCTCGTACCACCAACCCCACCCCCCATTAGCAAACCAGCGTCTCTAAACCAAGATTCACTTGCAAACACCCCCC
>JAODXP020000016.1:30760645-30763145 GCA_027497455.2 Sardinella longiceps | reverse complement strand
AGCAGCAGCACACACAGTCCATCTTCACAGCAGAATCTAAACAAAGTGTGTCATCCTGTTTATGTGACACCCAAATAAATGTTAAATGTTGAATTCAGTGACCCTGATAAATGAAATATTTATCACGTTTAACATGTTTAATGTATCTGATAATGTATCTTTTTTTTTCAATGAAAAGCCAGATCCTATACATATTGAAGAGGCCATATATCATACATGCTCCATAGGGCGATGTAGGGAGAGAGAAGCAAGATGATGACAGTATTCAAGGCTCCACCAAAGTCCCCTGAGAATCCTAATTAATGTATGGGAAGCCGGGGCTAATTTGCATTCCTGATAGACCTTGCACTATCAAGAGTTGGGGAGGGGGGCTATGCTACAACGATGAGAAGCAACACCAATCTTTCTCAGTCACACTGACAACAATATTATAGCATTATGTCTACCTGCCCACCTCTATACATTATATATATGAACAAATAGTAATATTCAGTGCCAATTGCTATCATTTTATAATTGTCATATTACACAGATTGGGTATGGTCTTTATAGAGGCCATGAGTGCGACATTAGGGGCCTATTTTATGATGAGTAATGTAAGGCTTTGTAAGAGTTGTAGGCTATGCAAGTGAAAAACTGCTTGGGGTAACCCATTAGGTAGTAATGATTCATGTGTTTTTTTTTTTTCTAAGAAACAAAAAATAGAGCCTTCTTTCTCTTGACAGCAGCAGTACCTTTGAACATGTTATGAGAATGTGTGTGTGTGTGTGTGTGTGTGTGTGTGTGTGTGTGTGTGTGTGTGTGTGTGTGTGTGTGTGTGTGTGTGTGTGTGTGTGTGTGTGTGTGTGTGTGTGTGTGTGTGTGTGTGTGTGTGTGTGGTTGATCACTCTAGACTGACGTTTGCACGTCGTGAATTGCAGCCGCTCTATTCTACGCTAGCCCTGGTGAGAGATTGGGGTGAACTGGGCGACACTCCCGAGCGCACAATGAGCCAGCCGTGTCGTGTACAAGCCGAGGACCTTCTTCAGAGCGATTATCCCCCCTCTGAAAATGTGCTCCGGAGAAAAAAAAGGGTCCACAGTGCAGGCTACAGCTGCAGCCGCCATTGAGAACAAGGCGAGCAATTTCAGCAAAATAATGACATCTCCAAAAGCACTAGTGCCGCTGCCGTTCTCTCTCTTTTTCTCTCTCTCTCTCTGTCTCTCTCTCTCTCTCTCTCTCTCTCTCGCTCCCTCCTTCTTTCTCTCTCTCTCAGTCTGGCTCACAAAGAGTCTTGGCATGTCTTGTATAGAGCTGGGGAGGCAGAGCTGGAATCAGGCTTATGTGGGGGGGTGGAGGGGGCGGACAGGGAGAGAGGGAAGAGAAGGTGGATGAGAGGGAGGAGGGAAGGGAAGGGAAGGGGAGAAAAGAAGAGAAGAGAGGAGTGGAGGAGGGGAGGGGAGGGGATGGGGGGAGGCGGTGTGCACATGGACCAATGCCAAGGAGCTCGGCCTCTTCCTGGCTCCCCAGCAGAGCTTATGAAAGACCACAGCGTTGAAGGCCCCTCCTGAGGCAACTCTGACACATTTCCTTCGCTTGGTGAAAGACTCAGGCAGAGGGAGGGAGAGAGAGAGAGAGAGAGAGAGAGAGAGAGAGAGAGAGAGAGAGAGAGAGAGAGAGAGAGAGAGAAATACACAGGCAGAGAGAGAAAAGAAAAGAAAAAAAGCATAAAAGAGTGTGGAAGAAATACAAACTGAAAGAGATTGGTTGGGGGTCTGAGAGAAGCCTACACTCTGCAATCACCTGATCATCATCATCATCATCATCATCATCATCACTCTGGACCAGAACAGTTGAATAACGATCCACAGGTTGAATTCTAACGAACACAGCTTTCGTTTTTTAGCCACAGATACAGTATGTGTGTCAGTCAGGTAGCTACAAGCTTCTGCAATCACACATTCCAGACTGTCTCTGCATAGAACAGATCTCAGCACAGTGCTGCAAATTCAGTGAAACATATTCAACCCTGCTATACACTGCAACCGTAACACATACTTCATACCATCAAAACTATGGTGTATCAGTATTGAACATAGGCCAAGCCAAGCATTTCTTTGAATGATTCATGTAGAGCTACTGGTCTATCAGAACAATGGTGTAGTATGTGGGAAGGTGTGAACATCTTGCAATACTTTCCTTTCCTTTTATTATTCCCTTGTTTTGTTGGTGTTCTGTTAGTTTACTGAAGAAATTGTAGTCTTCCTGAATGGTCTTTTACCAGTCAGATGAACGTAGGAAATAGGGCTTAAAAGATATCCTGTGTTTTATACTATTTATTCTGCTGTTTTCTTTTATCTGCTTATTTTGTACTTTTAATTACAATAGGCTATGTACATCAACAACACACTACTTGTTTGTCTTGCTTTAATATATCCATTGCAAACAAGCATAATCACCTTGTTAGCCAAATCGGACCAATTCCATTTATTGATAGGCCTATTTATTTAGCAGAAAATTC
>JAODXP020000016.1:30750645-30755645 GCA_027497455.2 Sardinella longiceps | reverse complement strand
TTTACAGTAATATAGCACAAATATATGACATGTTCTACAGTATACTTGTTTACAGGAGGAGAAAGGGAAAATCTGACAGTACTATATGAGCTAAATGACTAACAGCAACGTTTCTCACCTTTCCTTGTTTTTCGCTTGAGATCCATACACAAATCCGGAAGCGAGATTTTGTCCACCATGTATTTGACAATATAGCTGATATCCTATCAGATACTCTCTCAGTCTACTATCCAATCAGATAGTAGATTTTGAATCTTTGCTATTGTATAGTAGCCTGACTATCACCAAACTAAATAATCACAGGTGATTATTAGAGCCATTTATTGGGCGCTACGAATGTCTATCATAGCGTCTGTGCGTTGCCAGAGCCAATAGGTGACATGAAATGCAATCGAGCGCCATGGTAGTCCCTTTTTGTTCTGTGATTGGATACCTAAAGCAGGCGATAAAATCGGCCATGGTCACCATGCTGCTTTGCAGAGTGAAATGAAATGGAGCGTGCAAAGGAGCATGGGTACTCACAGGCTAATTGTCCAGTAGGCAAATATGATATCCTAGTGTTTGTGTGGCTACATATTAGCTAGGCCTATTTTACTGTAGCTAATATGTACAGACACTAAAATATTATATATTGTATAATATCATGAAGTGTTTACAAGTAAGAACTTCTTCCCTCTAAGTGACAATTGAGCTTTAAAAATATTTCAGCACTTCTCATTTTGTGCTTGACTTACTGTGGCGAATGAATCTTAATCAAGAGAGGGACTTGATTTGGGGCCAAAGTAAATTGTTTTCATTTAGAGAGAGAGAGCTAGTCTCGACCAGCTGCACAGGGAAAGAAATGTTCTCGCGAATAGAACAATTTGGATTACATCACAACCAAACAATGTCTATTTTTAAAGGACGATTAAACAAAAAAAGTTTTTCTCTACTGAAAGAATTTTCAGACAAGTCCAAAACTGGGAAAAAATACTACTCTCGACCATTACAGTTCAGCATTGACATATGATTTCAAAAGATGTAATAATGGTATGTGGAAAAATAGACATTTAAAAGGACTAAGACAAATGAAACAAGACTGCCTGTTTCTAATCATACACAGAAACCTGAAGTGATTCAGCTGAACTCTTTAGGAGATGGAAGACAGAGACAATCATTCTGATACAGTAAATGTATATAACAGTTTCACTATACCTTTCCACAGAGCGTGTCCGCACTCTGTATGAATGAACAAACACACATACTCACACACACACATACTGTACAAACACACACACACATACACATAAACACACACTTTCTAATATTGATATGACGATCCGCGTGTGTGTAAGTAGCGACATGTTTGAGATACTGAAGCAGGCCTTGCGTGTTGTGTGGGGTTTTAGCAGTGAGCTGCATGTGGTGAGCAGGGAGGTAAGGATGTTTGTTTCTGTGTGTGTGTGTGTGTGTGTGTGTGTGTGTGTGTGTGTGTGTGTGTGTGTGTGTGTGTGTGTGTGTGTGTGTGTGTGAGTGTGTTGGAGAGCGGGAGGAAGAGGATGAGGAAGAGTGGGGTAAGATATTCAGGTTAGCTTCGCTGACTCTCTCACCTCAGTTGCTAGGGTTATGTTAAATAAGCATGTGTGTGTGTGTGTGTGTGTGTGTGTGTGTGTGTGTGTGTGTGTGTGTGTGTGTGTGTGTATGTGTGTTTAAGTGTGTGTTACTGTACTGTATGTCTGTGTCTGAGTGAGCATGTGTGTGTCTCTGTGTGTGTGTGTGTCTGAGTGAGCATGTGTTAGTGTGTGTGTGTGTGTGTGTGTGTGTGTGTGTGTGTGTGTGTGTGTGTGTGTGTGTGTGTGTGTGATGGGCTGAGGAGATCAGTGCCGAGTGGGGCAGCAGCGGCAGCAGCAGCAGCAGCATTGTGCTCGACTTCTCCCCACATTTTCACCAGATGGCCCCTAACATCAAGTCGGACGGAGGAATTCATCTGGCAGGCCCTCTCCTGACCATGGATGCCCCTCCTCTACAACACTGACCTATTTGTATTCTCTGCACAACAGATGAGGCACCAAGCCCTCCACCACACACACACACCACACCACACACACCACACCACCCCACACCACACCGCTCAGCTCAGCACAGAACAGGGCAGTACTGCTCACCACTCACGCCTCTCCACTCCTCTCCTCTCCTCTCCTCTCCCCTCCTCTCCCCTCCTCTCCACTCTCCTCCCCCTCTCCTCTCCTCCTCTCCCCTCCTCCTCTCCTCTCCTCTCCTCCTCTCCCCTCCTCCTCTCCTCTCCATGCTCCACTCCTCCTCTCCCCTCCTCCTCTCCTCCTCTCCACTCCTCCTCTCCTCCTCTTTCCTCCCTTTCTCCTCTCCTCTCCGTGCTCCACTCTGGGCATCTGTGCTTAGTGTTTGGAAGGCTAATCCAGTCCAGTCATGGCACAAACTGAAAGTGCAACTGCTTCTCTCTCTCTCTCTCTCTCTCTCTCTCTCTCTCTCTCTCTCTCTCTCTCTCTCTCTCTCTCTCTCTCTCTCTCTCTCTCTCTCTCTCTTTCTCTTCTCCTCTCTCTCCCTTTCTTCGATGGAGGTCTGGAAGCAGTTGGTGAGAGGAAGAGTGGGGGCACTACTGACAACTCCACTCTCCCTCCTTTTCATCCCTCCCCCTTTCTCTCTCTCTCTCTCTCTCTCTCTCTCTATCCCTTCTTCCTTGAGTTGGACTCCAGGTTAAGGATAGGAGAGTGGAGGACAGCAGAAGAGAGAGGAGGAGGAGAGGAGAGGAAAAAAGAGGAGAGGGGTGGAGAGGAGAGGAGAGGAGAAGACAAGAGAGGAGGAGGAGAGAGGAGAGGAGGAGGAAAAAAAGAGGAGAGGGGTGGAGAGGAGAGGAGAAGACAAGAGAGTGTAGGAGGAGAGAGGGAGGATGTAGAAAGCGCAGCTCTGGCGTCCATCTCTCAGGCTTGAGGTTAACCACACTTGTGATTAATGGTGCCCAGCAGGATCCTTCAGCAATGCTGAATTGATCGATTGATTTTAGAAAAAAGTCAAAAAGTGTAATAACAATACAAATTTATGGAAGTCAATTGGTCGAGGGGCTATTTGATATTTATTTATATTTATATATTTATTTATTATATTTATGTTTTCAATGTTTTGGTTTTATTCCTTGTGAATTTGATAGATAATTCTTAAAAAATAAACATTAAGAGAAAAACAAATAAACAAACAGATCATTCATCTTGTAATTGACGTCAATTCTTCAGAACTGTGGGTTATTTATTTTCAGCACTCGGTCTACAGATCAACAGTGCAGGTGAAACTTTGAGAGTGTTTGTCTTTTTAGGCAAGCTTTTTCGGTTCCTCTCCCACACACGCCTGTGTGTGTGTGTGTGTAAAATGTGATATTGTGTTTTCCGCTCCGAGGCGTTCTGTAGGAGAGCCCACGCTTCCAGCTCGGCTCGGAGTGGGAGTGGGAGTGTGTGGCCAGCCGGGGGAATGTGTGTGTGTGTGTGTGTGTGTGTGTGTGTGTGTGTGTGTGTGTGTGTGTGTGTGTGTGTGTGTGTGTGTGTGTGCTGCTTTAGAGGTTCATTTGAAACCATTCAGGCATTTCTGATGGACCCCCCAATCCTCCCCTATTACCCCCACCACACACACACACACACACACACATACACACACACTGCCTACCCCTACCTCCCTCACACACACACTATATATACCTCAATCTCTAGCAATAAGCTCCAGCACACACACACACACACACACAAAACACACATTCACTTCCCTGTCTCGATCTCACACACACATATGCAAACAGTCTCTCTCTCTCTCTCTCTCTCTCTCTCTCTCTCTCTCTCTCTCTCTCTCTCTCTCTCTCTCTCTCTCTCCCTCTGACAAACCTACTGCTACATGCTAAATACATTCTCTCTTCAATCTGAATCCTTTCTCTATTCCTTCCTCTTCGTCTCATTCACTCTCTCACTCACTCTCTCTGTCTGTCACACACACACACACACACACACACACACACACACACACACACACACACACACACACACACACAGGGGACGGAGGAGGGGCAGCGGAGCAGCACAGGCAGGCAGGGACATAAAGGAATGCAGAGAGCGGGGGTAATCACAACATCATCAACTGGGTCCTGCGAGGTAGCCAGCCCAATAACGCACCTCTAATTGAATAACTTATCCACAGCTATTTCCCCCGGGAGGACCCCAGGCGGAGCCACTGCCCTCGGGCAGATGGTGGTGGAGGAGACGCAACTTCACAGAGCCGCGCTGCAAGAGATGGGGAGAGAGAGAGAGAGAGAGAGAGAGAGAGAGAGAGAGAGAGAGAGAGAGAGAGAGAGAGAGAGAGAGAGAGAGAGAGAGAGAGAGAGAGAGGGTGGGGGGCGAAGAGAGAGAATGAGGGATACAGAGAATGAGGGAGAGAGAGAGAAAATGAAGAAGAAATAGAAAATGAGTGATGGAGAGAGGGTATGGGGGAGAAAAAATGATGGGGGGGGGGGGGGGGTATCTCACAGAGGTGGGTAGTGCTGTTCTCCACCCAAGTTTATGTGGAAATCTTCTCACTTTAAATGTTTATAGTAATCTTTTAAAATCTCTCTTTGTCTTTCAATTCAATTCATAAAAGCTTTATTGGCATGAACGTTTCAATAACATTATTGCCAAAGCTCAATTTTATACATAAAGCACTTGTATAGAAAGACAATTACATACACAGGTAAACGTGGAGACATGGAGACAGAAATAAAAATAAATTAATTAAAAAAAAAAAAAATCATTCAAGGAGTTAATATAACCGGATGTTTACAAGGAGTTACTGGTTGCCCCTCAGTTCATGGCAGGCTGCTACATATTTTGCTGCTAGAATGGCCACATCCTTGTGCTCTCCAAGGATATATGACAATTTAGCCTCATCTGTGAATGTTGGGAATTCGGGGATGTCTCTTTCTCTGTCCTCCTCAAAATCTCCTCAAATTGCCCTTATCATTTCAATCACTC
>JAODXP020000016.1:30743145-30745645 GCA_027497455.2 Sardinella longiceps | reverse complement strand
TCTGTGTGTGTGTGTGTGTGTGTGTGTGTGTGTGTGTGTGTGTGTGTGTGTGTGTGTGTGTGTGTGTGTGTGTGTGTGTGATGACAACAGTGTCCTCTCCTCTGGCGTGAACGCTATCAGCTGCACCTCACACCATGGCGCCGCCAAGGGTGTGGCACTGATGCATCATGGGAGTGTAATGACTGTGCTGGAGGCTACCTTGCCTTTCCTTAGCCACCCCCTCCCCACACACACACACACACACACACACACACACACACACACCACTGCTGTGCCTACACACTTCACGCTTCCAGCTTCACCTGGGGTGGGGTGGAGGATGGTATCTAATGGAGTACAGTCCTAGACATACACGCACATACTCATATGTGTGTGTGTGTGTGTGTGTGTGTGTGTGTGTGTGTGTGTGTGTATTTTTTTTTGGGGGGGGGGGTTGCTTGTGAGCGTATGTGTGTGTGTGTGTGTGTGTGTGTGTGTGTGTGTGTGTGTGTGTGCGTTTGAGCATATGTGTATGTGTGTGTGTGTGTGTGTGTGTGTGTGTGTGTGTGTGTGTGTGTGTGTGTGTGTGTGTGTGTGTGAGGGAGAAAAGGAAAGAATGAGAGAAAAAGACTATTCCCTTACTGGCTTTAATTAGATGACACTGGTGGTTCCCATTCATCACATTCAAAACCCTTTCACCCCCTTCACACACACACACACACACACACACACACACACACACACACACACACACACACACACACACACACACACACTCAGACAAACACACACAAACAACATCCCTCCAGATCTAAATCAGAGGAAAAACAACATCCCTGGACAATTGGAGAACATGACGTTGCTGCATGGTGCAGATGTCATGTGTGTGTGTGTGTGTGTGTGTGTGTGTGTGTGTGTGTAGGTATGGTGGAAAAAAGTGAACTGTTAGAGTCATTACCACTCTTATGTAAGCCCTACACCACACACACACACCTACACTACAAGACACCACACCACAGTACACCTCAATACATCACATACTCTCTCTCTCACACACACACACACACACACACACACACACACACACACACACACACACACACACACACACACACACACACACACCTATTTACACCAGACCACAACACATCACACACACACACACACACACACACACACACACACACACACACACACACACACACACACACACACACACATTTTATATACTTTATTTGATTCCACCTTACAATCCACTTTCCATCAGGAAACAAATATTCTGAATAATCCAACAGATTAACACAGTTCACTAGTTATGTGTTTAAAGCTCATGGGTACAAGAAACATCTTCTTTTCCAAATAAACATACTGCCAATAATATGATGATGTTGTATGCTGATATAGAGCAGTACTTTGCCACTAGTTTGGCCTTTGATTTATGAAGCCCCCCAATACGAAGTCCACAAACCACCAACCTGTGCACATGACCTAAACTGCCAAACACTAGGACAATAAGTTGGCACACACACACAGAGAGAGAGAGACACACACACACACACACACTGCACCACAACACTCAGCACTCATTCACACACACACTGGGGCAGCCATGACCTGCTGATGAGGGGGCTGGACTTGCTACTGGACTTGTGGCCCATGTTCAATCCCAGCCAGCCAGACCCCATTCTGACCCCCTCCTAACTAACCAGACCCCATTCTGACCCCCTCCTAACTAACCAGACCCCATTGTGACTCCCTCCCTACCAGATAGACCCCATTCTGATCCCCTCATCACCAATTCAATTCAATTCAATTCAATTTTATTTGTAGAGCGCTCAAATACAGTACATTGTCTCGCGGCGCTTTACAGACAGTACGGGAAGTATCCATGAGAAACAGGGGCAAGGAAAAACTCCCTTCGCTTTGTAAATAATTTGTTTTGTAGGAAGAAACCTTGGGCAGATCCACGCCTCATGGACTCAGCCTACCTGCCTGGGGCCTAATAAAGTATCCGTAAAGTCTGATGCATAGATTGACCATGGTTAACACAAAACGGTATGAGTACTGAATGTAGTCAGAGATGATATACACATAGTTTGTGTGACAGTCAGGGCCAAGGGATGGAGTCAGTAGTTGGAGTGTGGGACCAACCACTCCCCATTCTGACCCTTTCCTAGTCCTAACCAGCCACACCTTTCCTCCTGTCCACACGTCTTTAGCACTCACGTCTGACACACACTTCAACTTTGTGCAATGTGTTCTTTTCTTCTCCTTTTTCTTCTCTTTTACAGTTACAGAATAACTGATAACCCTCCACCCATGCACACGCACACACACACACACACACACACACACACACACACACACACACACACACACACACACACACACACACACAGGGGTTATTGTGTGGTACTCTAAGCCAAACTTTGAGCAAAGCATTCTTTTTTTTTACAGTTACACAGTGACTGATAAAACTTGCTGTAACTGTGTAAGAACACCCAGTTAGACAGAGTGGCTT
>JAODXP020000016.1:30735645-30738145 GCA_027497455.2 Sardinella longiceps | reverse complement strand
GTTAAAATGTAAATGATGTGGAGAAGTTGACATGTTTTTGTTGTCTTTAAACAAACACTTCATCTCCAAACCAGTTCTGAGGTGGCCAAGTGGGGTAAACGCTCCTCATGACTCAAGGGAGAAAAAGCTCCAAAATGTTGAAGACTAAACACTTTAAACCAATTAGGATACACAACGCTCTGTTCCCACACTTGATAAGACTTAGTAATATTCTGTTATTTTGACACAGGGCTTTTAGCTTTCTTTTAGCCAACAACAACAAAAAGTAAATCTTTTTTTTCTGACTCTCAGCTCAGCAGGGGGCATCAAATAACTGTCTGGTGGTTTCTCCTTTGTCTACTGTCTGACGCCTCATTTTGTCTCTTATGTTGGTGGACACTATTTATGATCCAGAGTAGAGAAATGTCATAAATCATGACCATCATTTTTTTATATAGACTCTTACTGCCAACTATACTAAACCAGAGACACTTATATAGAAGACCAATCACTTCAGAAGTCTTCCCATTAAAATGCATTACAGCTGTTCGTATCTCAAAGAGGGCGGAGTAGAGAAACTGAAAGTCCTGCCTTATGGTGGAAATAGCCAACCGCATTGCTGAACGCTGTATGACTGACGGTTAGCTTTTTTGTTTACTACCTCCATGGTCACCATGGTCATAGCGATTGTTGGTGCAGGCGCAGTCATCAAATTGCTTTTTAGCTTTTTAGCGTGTCTCCGATAGGATTTGACATTGTTCAACTCAGATTTAAACAAAAATTCACTCAATATGCATTTTTAGTACGTACAATCAGCCAATGTGGACTTTTGGATATCTCCCCATTCATTTTGATAGGGCCTGGTCTTGTTAAGCCCAAATACCTGCACATAGGCGTATCCAATATTGCAGCTGAGTGACGTGACTAGCCTTAGAAGGACTTTGACTAAGCTTGTCCAGTATCCTGGCCATTACCTTCCACAATTCCACTCAATTCTTAGTGCTCTATCTGGGATTGGAGCCACTGAGCTTCATTTATTAGGATGCATCCCATCCTGGCCTATCAGTGTACAGAGGAAGGTCTGAATGCACCTCCAGCAAGCATTTCTCAATACTCAAAAATCCAGATTCTCTGTACGAAGCAAAATATAGAACGAAGACCTGGTTTTTACCCGGCTACTTGTCTAGCAGTCATCAGCAGTTAATTCAATGAGTAATCACATTTGGACTTATTTTTTTAACTGAGGAGAGAAAAGAAGAGGAAGGCAGATAAGGAAGCAAATGTGTGCCAGGAGTGCTGAGCGTGTATGTGGGCTGCTATGTAATGTGCAGGCTGCTGGGTACTGGACTTGAAGTATTTATCACAGAACATTTTCTGCCCTGTTCTTCATTGCCTCATCTCTCTGGCACTTCCTTCAGAGAAACGCCCATGAAGTAACGCTGATGCCGGAGCTAGCGCCAGGCGCCCTGGACAGAACCCTGCTCTCTCTCTCTCTCTCTCTCTCTCTCTCTCTCTCTCTCTCTCTCTCTCTCTCTCTCTCTCTCTCTCTGACCATTGTTATTCTAACATCTTTCTCTCTCTCTCTCTCGCTCTCTCTCTTCCCTCTCCCGCTTAGACCATTCTAGCAACCTTGACTTTACAGCTTCCAGTCATTCACTGAAGTGGACAGGACAGAAGAGCTTGGACTGGGGTTAGACTGTTTTTCCGGTGCTATTTTAGACTGTTGTCTGAGTTTTTGTTTGTTTGGGTTTTTTTTTAGGTACTGTACTCTCAGAGCTGAGAGATCAGTCAACAGTCAAGTTTCATTCTTAGAAGAATGGATGGACTCTCAGTAATAGAGAGAAATGACACAAACATATAAGAGAAATCATATGTTTTGTTAGCCTTGCTACTTAATTCTGCTCGATGTTCAGCTCCTCCAGTACTCCGTCTGTGATTCTGGCCTTGTGTACATACATCGGAAGCACCCTGTCTAATCCGATCAACAAAATTTTAAGAATGCAGCTGAAGACTATCAGTCAAGGGCAGATCCAATCGTTTTAATTTCAAAAATCTCCAGTAAAAAAAAAAAATCTGAATTCTGATGCGAATTCCAGAAGCCTAGAGCGGGAGATGATGCTGGTTATGACCAGGCTAATGTTTTGCCCAATTCCGCTTGTTTACTAATATTGCCAAATGAGACTGATTGATTGCAATGTGAGCACACACACGAGGCTCACATCTGGGCCAGAGGCGCTGTTGTGCTGGCTGTTCTCTGGCACAGTACAGCATGGCCACACAATGTGCAAAGTAAACTCTGTTATCGAGAACAACAGCAGAGAGGGAGGGAGAGAAAGAGAGAGAGAGGGAGGGATGGAGGGAGGGAGGAAGGGAGAGAGAAGACAGAGGGGGGTGATGCAACATCACTGTAGAGCAGGTGTAACCATAGCACATAATGAGCCAAAAAACATCAGGAGGAAAAAGGAGGGGAAAAAAAAAAAAAAAACATGAGGGGATTGACTACAGGCCTCCAAACCTGCTG
>JAODXP020000016.1:30713145-30720645 GCA_027497455.2 Sardinella longiceps | reverse complement strand
ACTCAGCTCAGGGTAGAACAACAAATATTTGAGAGAGCCATGACTTTCTTGTTCAATAACACACCCACACACACACACACACACACACACACACACACAAATGCACACACACCCGCATACATTCTCTTTCACATACACACACACACACTGAGTGGGGGCCCCATGATGAACATTGTGCTATTGGCAGAGAACACTCAGTGTACATCATAGAGCTGTTTTTTTTCTGTTGTTTTTTTTTTTTTCTCTCTCTTCGATCTTTCACTGAGTTCACCACTGACGTCAGTCTGGAGCACAGGCTCATCCGGGCCCCACCCCTCTCTCTCTCTCCCGCTCTCTCTATCTCTCTTTCATTTTCTCTCTATCTCTCTCTCCCTCTCTCTATCTCTCTCTCTCTCTCTCTCTCTCTCTCTGCCTGCCTGACCAGCCAGAGGCAGCACCCCCGCGGGTCGGGTCCTGTCCCGTGTGTCCAGCCCCTGACAAACCGGCCTCTCCCGCCACTGTGAGAGCCAACATGATGTCAGCCTTTTGCCTTTCACACACACACACACACACACACACACACACACACACACACACACACACACACACACACACACACACTCAGTACAGTACCCACCCACCAACCCCTCTCTGCTCCGCTCTCATCGCCTCGCCTCGCCCTCCAACTGATATCGCTCGAGAATCCCCCCGAGTTTGCCTCCGCCCCGCTTACGGCAACTGAAGGCGGTTCTGACAGGGAACCCACCCCACCCCCCATACACCCCCCCCCCCCACACACACACACACACACACATTCTCCATCCACTCTATGTCTCTGTTTATTTATCCTTTCAGAAATAAGACCAATAAATGCAATGATGACTATGATAATATCACTGGTAATGGCTTGAATTATGTGGGCAGACGTACAGATGATGTGATTAACTAGGGTGGGGGGGCCCATGCTGCCCAAGTGAGCGCTTGTGGCGTTCGTTCACTCCTTTTGATTTGCTAGTTTGTTCGTTCATTCGTTCTTTGGTTGGGGATCAGTCACTGGGGAACGCTGTCACATTTGTCACGAGTTCTTACCTCAACTGGAAAATTAGTTTTAGTAAGATAACACTGCATGAGGAAGCAGGGCTGTGCCTGTGCTATCATCCCTCTCCAGGCCACTACCAAGACACACACACACACACACACACACACACACACACACACACACACACACACACACACACACACACACACACACACAATGTGGAAATAATTTTTGTTAGTTTTTTTGTTAGCTTTTTTTTTTTTTTTGAGAGTGTCGCGATGGATGGATAACAGCAGGCGACTTTAGATAAAAGCTTTTGAAATCCGGGGTGTTTTCACCTATTTATCCTTTAGCAGACAGATTAAATTAAACAGAGGTAATAATCTCTTCAGCTCTTTTGATGCTGCGAAGGACAAGGAAGGCTTAGTAACATAGGTGTAGCGGAAAATAATTCTTACACATTTAGAAAAGGATGTCATAAACACATTCATCATATACTAGAGTTGGATTGTTGTGACTTGATTTGACTTTACTTGATAATAACATTTCAAATCACATTTGATAACTAGGAAATTATAACAACTTAATTGTTTCTTCTTTCTGAAGATGACATTGTGGGTTTTGCATTTGAACTCCTCATGTACAGTAGACACACAACATATTCCACACATACCGTGTGTGTGTGTGTGTGTGTGTGTGTGTGTGTGGGGGTGGGTGGGGGGGGGGGGGTGGAGGGTTGTATGTGTGTATATTTGTATTTAATGTAATGTATGTATTTATGCATGTAATGTAGCTTTTTAAGCTATCTATAGTATAATGTAGAACACTGTCAAACCTGATTGTAAAAATGTTCACTTAACCTGAAAATACCCAGCCCTTTACAGACTTAACAATGTTCTTTAGGAACATAAAGTCAGACATACTTGTTTCCACTGCGCTAGAGTGTGGTCATCTTGTTCAAATCTATGTTGGGCTTTTGTTTTTATTTCTGCTAACGGGCCAATAACCACGTCCTGGATGTTGAGGAGGGGAGAAGCCATTAAAATGGGACCAGTAAAAAGTTGAGGCTGCAGATTCTGGGTCGGTTGCCCCCAGAATGTAATCTTTTCCCTCTTATGACTCCTCCAAGACCTTCAAGGGCTGCTTTCAGAGGATAAAAAGAACGTCATCCAATGTGGTCTTCAGCCCATACATTTTCAGATCAAGTCTCACACCACAAACAGCATGTGACTTGGAGGCACAGACGGACAAAGGGAAAAAAAGAGGGGAAACACACACACACACACACACACACACACACACACACACACACACACACACACACAGAGAGAGAGAAAGCAGCATCCGATATCTCAGAATACAGCATATTCAGGGGATTTTCGAGGATGGTTTGGATCTGGATCCAGCTGTTGGAGATGAGAAGTGTGTGGTGGCATTGGCTGTGGCAGTGTATGTGTGTGTGTGTGTGTGTGTGTGTGTGTGTGTGTGTGTGTGTCTAAGTGTGGCAAGCGAGGCAGGGAGACTCCCCAGGGTCCGCCGTGCTTTGTTCCCCGACCCAAAGGGAGGGAGGGAGGGAGTGGGATTAATTCAGTGCTGGATCAGGTAAGCCCAGTGATTTTCCAAGGGATGTGCCGGCCCGTCTCCTGGGATCACCGCTCGCTCTCTCACTGCACTGCACTGCTTGCTTGGGGTGGAGAGGAGTGGAGTGGAGTGGGGCAGGACGCCGTGGAGGAGTGTGTGTGTCTGTATGTAAGTAAGTGTGTGTGTGTGTGTGTGTGTGTGTGTGTGTGTGTGTGTGTGTGTGTCCGCCGTGTTTTGGATGCTCGTAAGGATATTTGTGATTGTGTGAGTGTGTGTGTGTGCGTGTGTGAGAGAGAGAGAGAGAGAGGGAGAAAGATGGAGGGTGTGTGACAGTGTGTGTGTGTGTGTGTGGCAGGAGGTTGTTTGCAAGTGTGGCTCACAAATGGCCTGTAGGCTGAGAAGAAGCCTTGACAGGTACACTATACAACCAATGGTAATTTTATGACATGTAAAACACACACACACACACACACACACACACACACACACACACACACACACACACACACACACACACACACACACACAGACACACACACAGACACTGTGTGTCTGTCACAATTCAAATCAAGTCCGTGTTTCACTGGCTTCTCTGTGGTGTTGGTGTCATCTGCTGTCCTCTGCTGTTTGTCTAGTCTAAGTCTGAGCAATGACCTCTTGGGCAGCTGTTTTGGAGCTCAAATTTTGTTTTGTTTTGGATAAAATATTTACACGAGCGCTGTGGCAAATATAGTAATACTTGACCTAATTGGTGATAAATGTGGTCATTTTTATTTATAGACGACGTTCAATAGTGTTTAGCCGTGCTTAAGAAAGAAAAACACTGTGACCGTAAATTCAGATGAGTAGGGGGTATGGAGAGCATTACTGAAGACGTGAGGAATTAGGAGAATGTGTGTGTGCGTGTGTGTGTGTGTGTATGTGTGTGTGTGTGTGTTTCTCAGTGTGAGAATTAGTCTGTGTATGTGTGTGTTAGTGTGTGTTTTTTCTCAGTGTGAGAATTAGTCTGTGTACATGTGTGTGTGGTTACTGCTGTGAATGTGCGTGTGTGTATGCTTATGTTGTGTGTATGAGTGTATATGTGTTGGATGCTTGTGATGATGCCGAATGTGTGTGTGTGTGTGTGTGTGTGTGTGTGTGTAAGTGAGATAGAGATGGAGGAGGGTGTGTGTGTGTGTGTGTGTGGTGGGGGGGGGGGGGTTGATCCATCCCTCTGGGACAGTGTCAGGCCTGCCTGGCTCCCCAGTCCAGACTCGGCACACCTGGGTCTTCAGCGTCCAGCGCCAGAGCCTGCAGCTGTCTCCAGCCCACACTCACACACACACACACACACACACACACACACACACACACACACACACACACACACACACACACACACACACACACACACACACACACACACACACATACACACACACACACACACACACACACACACACACACACACGCATACACACAGCACACACACGCACACACACACACACACACACACACACACACACACACACACACACACACACACACACACACACACACACACACACACACACACACTCTCCACCCAGGCCTGGTCACCCGCCCTGGATACACCCCCCTTCACTCCCTTCTCTTCTCTCTTCTCTTTTGCTTTCCAACACACACACACGCACACACACTTCCTTCTGCTCTCCAGCACACACACACTCACATGCACACTGAAATGTAGTCACTCATACAAGCTACACTACACAGCAGCACACACACTCGCACACACACACACACACTGACACACAGCTAGCTATCAGACTTTTGCACACTCTCCAACATGCACGCAGAGACGTGCATGCATCAGCTTTCTTTCCCACACACAAGCTCTCATCCAGACATGCTCTCACGCACAAAGGCGCACACACACACACACACACACACACACACACACACACACACACACACACACACACACACACACACACACACACACACACAAAGCTCCAGCCATTAAACGCTCCATTTTCCCTCTACAGCTTTGGAAAGCATGAACATGTCCCAAAGACTTGGACAAAATAAAAAAAATACACATATAATATAAAATAAAAATAAAATAGAATCATAAAAAATAGGAAACTGCATTTGCAATGTGGAAGTCTTCATCCCGGGGTCCAAGCGAGAGCACTAGGGCAAACACAAGGCACAAGCTGGATTTTTAAAAGCATGGAATTAACGGCTTTATAGCCGTAAGTTTAGTTTCTTCTGCAGGCCATCTGCCTGGCTGCTCAACCATGCTCAGGGTCTGTTTCTCTCTTTCGTTCAGGGTGTCTTGTCTATCTCTCTCTCTCTTTCTTTCTCTCTCTCTCTATCTATCCTTCCTTCCTACTTTCCACCCACCATTCTCGCGTTTGCTTGCAGCAGACACCAGCTCTCCGCTCTGCCACAGCCCAAGCAGGAGAATCACCTTATATGGCAGAGGGAGACATCCACCTCCACACACACACGCACACACACACACACACACACACAGACACACACCCAGCCCCCCATGCTCCTCGCCTGCAGGAGAGCACAACACACATACACACACACACACACACCCGTGCTCCTCGCCTGCTGGAGCGCACAACACATACACACACGCACACACACACCCTCGCCCCGACACTGCTTGTCTGCCGGCTGTCCTCCCTCTCTGCACCCCACCTCCACACACACCCCCATCCCCCCGCCCTCCTACAGCCTCCCACCTACAGTCCAAAACCGCAGTAAGCATAGCACAGCACCCCCCTCAGCCAAGCCTTACAGCTACCACCCCCACCCTCACACACACACAGAGTGAAAAGCACACCAGAGTGCACATACGTATGGGTACACACACACACATACACACACACAATAGAATGCACATACATGTGGGTGTACACACACACACACACACACACACACACACACACACACACACACAAAGTGAAAAGCACACCAGAGCGCACATACATGTGGGTGTCTGACAGAAGAAACTGGGATCTCACGGGGTCGTGTGGGAGGGGGAGGGAAGACAGCAGAGACAGAAAGACTGAGGAAGGGATGGAGAGAGAGAGAGAGAGAGAGAGAGAGAGAGAGAGAGAGAGAGAGAGAGAGAGAGAGAGAGAGAGAAGCACTGAGGGAATGCAAAGTAAAGGCGACGCCACCAGCGCTGTAGATAAGAGCTCGGCACAGGAAGTGTCCTGCAGGGCCCGTTCCCCTGGAGGGACACGCCGTATCCAGGCATTTCCGCCCGGCAGGAGTCATCTTCCTCCTCCTCTTCCTCCTCCCTCTTCTGCTCTCCTCGCCCAGAGTCGGCGGTGGCGTCTGCTTATGTGGGAACGTGCGGGTGGAGGAATGTTGCTTTTTTTCTTTTGTGTGGGAGCATGCAGTGCTTGTCCTGTGATCTGTGGATAAACCCTCGGCTCAGGCTGAAGGTGTTAAAAGGGTGGGAGCCGGACGCTCTGGCCATTTCCTGTCCCGCCCCGCCCAGAGCACGGACTAGTTTAGTCGGCTTTATTAGATTCATGATGAGAGGGCCTAAGTGGCAAATTAATGGACTGATTTGCAATGCATGAAAGATGGATCAGCTTTCATAACCTGAATTCCACTATTGGTTTTTGAGATGCTACTCTACAATGATGCCTGTATTTCCACTCTCTTGTGTATCACTAAGTGGAGCATCTCTGCCACTTCACATTAATACCAGCATGAACATTCTACAATTCCACAGTCACACGTTATGAGATTTTTTTTTTTTTTTTTTAAATCTCCATAATGGCCTTCATAATGCCAAGTTATTGCGAAAGTAGCATCTCATTACTATCACCTTGGTAGCAATGAATGTACAAGTAGTAAATTAATTAAATAAATTAAAATTGCTTACACCATGGACATGTTCCAATTCTACTGTCAAACTTCAAAGGTTTTTTTTTTCCCCCTCCAATATGGCCTCCATAGTAACAAGCTGTAGCACATAAAGAGGTGTCGAGAGCATCATTGCCACGCAGCAGTGCCCCATGGGAGCATTAATAGACTGCAAGGATGTTATTATCATCATCAAATTCACCCATTTCCCCACAGAGATGGTGTCTGAATCCCATTCTCTCCACTAAGCCCTCAACCCTTGAATACTTCACTAGAATGAGTCTGCCTTGTGATTGGCCGGTTCATACCAGTTAAGTCTTTGAGGGTTCAGTGCTTAGGGTGGACACTGGGATTCAGACACTAACTACTGACACTAGGTTAAAGACGGTGTGAAGAACGGTCAACAGTATAATTAGCAAATCAGCAACTTTATCTATATATAATCTAAAACATTTTTTTGTTATTTTTGTTACATTTTTTACACTTTTGACAAAATGTGACAAAGTACTTCTTCACTTTCATGGTCATAGATCAAAATAATAGTCAATACTCAATTGCCGGTTTTCCACTATGCAAAACCAGGAAATGCATTGGATTGTTCATTAACTCGAATCAAAGCAGGAGACCAGAGTGAGAGTATAAAAAGACAGGACAGGTCTGTTTTTATTGGGGAGATGCAATGTGACAGTTCCTTTCAGGTAATGCTCCAGAACACACACACACACACACACACACACACACACACACACACACACACACACACACACACACACACACACACACACACACACACACACACACACACACACTCACACACACACACACTCACTCACACACTCACACACACTAGAATAGACTGTGGACAGTCAGCAAGCATGGATGTACTCCCTCTCTGTCCAGAGCCAGTAATCACTGGTTAATTGCAATGCTATACAGTGCAAAAACATAAGGATTACTTAGATTCATTCATTCATACAAGCTCAGCTATACTATAAACAAAACTAAGAGAGCGCGTACACACACACACACACACACACAC
>JAODXP020000016.1:30703145-30708145 GCA_027497455.2 Sardinella longiceps | reverse complement strand
GTGAGGGGAAGTGAGTGGACAATACAATATGCATGATTTAGTTGTGTTGTGTCCAATGAATGGAAAATTAATAACTGCACAACGCTGCCAAACAGTACTACCCTAAGACCATGAAAAAGCATGAACATTATGACATTATGACCACATGAATATGTACTGTACATCTGGAAATAAATTCTTACACACACACACACACACACACACACACACACATCTCTCTCTCTCTCTCTCTCTCTCTCTCTCTCTCTCTCTCTCTCTCTCTCTCTGGAGTATGCCTGCTGTACTACAAACTGGTCAATGACACTGTCAGTTTTATATGGTGTGTGTGCATGAGCTACTGTGTGAGTTTGGTGAGGATGGAAGTGTGCTTTTAAAAGTAAGAAGAGAATGTAGACTAAACTGGTGTGTCGGCACTAAACTGATGCATTGTATGGTACTGCTATGTGTTGTATAGTTGGATGGCACTCTATTATTTAACACTCAAAAACTGATTGAATAATGAGTGAAGTCTCTCTCTCTCTCTCTCCCTCTCCCTCTCCCTCCCACACACCCCCACACACACACACACACACACACACACACACACATACCTGTAGTTTCTCCAGCAGTTCCATGTTCTGCTTCTTGAGCTGGGCGTTGGCCTTCTCCAGCTTGTCCATGCGGTCAGCGTCCTCCGAGGGGGGCGGGGCATCCACCATCTCATCCTGCAGGACGTGGTACTCCACCTCATAGGCGTGCAGCTGCTTGGAGATGTCCATCTCGGACGCCTGAGCACAAACACACAGCACACACAAGTGAGATGTCCGCACACTGTTGCTGGATCTCCCATATAACATTTAATGGTGAAATGTGAGGTGTTCATCTCAGACGGCTGAGCACAAACACAGACACAAGCATGTCCATCTGAGACAGTTGAGCACAAACACAGAAACGAGCATGCCTCACAGTCACAAGCATTTCACTGATGTAAAGTTTAGAGTGTGGTAACAAACCATAAATCGATGCTTACGTATGTAACCAATGATGAATGAATTCTATGAATTGCGGATGACCACCAGAGGCGGTGTTTTAAGTACTTGGATGTTCATAGCATGTGCATGTGACGAACATCCAGGTGCTTAAAGCACTGCCTCTAGCATTCAGAAGCAATGAAATAGAACCACCATCTTACTACAGTACATCTTACTACAAAACATTAACCCACAAAAATGACAAATAGTCAAGGAAACTGGTATGGGATTCATTCAAGCAAAGATAGATGTACATAGACATAGACAAAAAAATCTTAATCTCTCTCTTTAACAAAAATATTCTTAAAGCAAGTTCTGGCTGTGCTCTCCAGTGGGCTAAGAACAAATCACGTTGTAATTCAAATAGTACTGTACCTTCAGCTAAGTCACGTGAACTAGCCTGCCTGCTAACCAAAACAAGCAGGGAGCATGACGCCCCAGGGATATTGCAAGTCCTATATCTACAGCTACAGTAGGATGCAGCAATGAGCTCACAAAGATGCACATTTCACTCTGGAACATGTAATTTATCAATCCCAAAGACTTCTAAGCAATATTTATAAAGGTAGAATGTGTGGGAAAGGTCAACAATTCAGCTAAATCCTGCATAAGGGGGGCTTTAATATAAAAAATGCTTAACATACAAACATTACCTAAAAAAAGAAACAGGCTTATAATTTTTAAAAGGGGCTCCATAAATATGTGCATCTTTTACGAAAAAAAAAAAAAAAAAAAAAAACTGAGTAAGACACTTCTTACAATACTAAAAACTACTCCAGGAAATGGTCCATAGAGTGAGAACAGGCCCCCACCACACCCCGCCCTGCAAGTAGGGTCTAAGGGTCGCAGACAGTGGGTCACGAGACTGGAAACTAACGACAGTGAAACAGCACTTCTGCTTATGGAGTGGCAAACACACCCAGGAAGAGGCAGCTAACACTAGCGGGGCTGTGGCTAGCTTAGGGAGAGTTGCAATGATCGTGAAGGTGATCCAGGATAGAGAAAGGGTGCTGTGTGGGGCTCAAGTTTCAGATAGCATGGCAACAAAGTAGTGGCATAGTGTGTGTGTGTGTGTGTGTGTGTGTGTGTGTGTGTGTGTCCACTGCTTGTTTAGTGCGCATATACAATATGTGTTTCCATTTGCATGTTTTTGAACATCTTCATGTTCCGTGTGTGTGTGTGTGTGTGTGTGTGTGTGTCTGTATAAACATACTTTGGAAATGATCTGCTCCATCTGAGCCTGGCTGAGGGTGGGCAGGTTGGTCTTGAGATAGTCGACGATGGTCTCAAAGCTGTCACACTCCACTATCTCCCCCTCGTGACTGCTCAGCAGACACAGAGCCACCTTAAAGATCACCTCTGTACCCTGGACAAACAACAGGTCTGCAACACACACACACACACACACACACACACACACACACACACACACACACACACACACACACACACACACACACACACACACACAAAATCTATGTTCATCTTTGGGAGGCAAAACAAAACATTGTACAAAACATACACATTGTACTCATTTTGCAAGTATTTTTGAATAAATACACAACCACACACACACACACACACACACACAAACACACAGGGTCTGAGAAGTATGCTCTCTGTTCTATTGGTCTGATACGCATACATGACTCTGTTGACAGAGAATCTGTAATAGCTTTCCAAACAGACATACAAACGCATGCAGCATACTGTAGGCCCAAACATCAGTACGCTCAGAGTCCCAGAAACAAACAAAACTGTCCAAATGTACTTGTAAACAGACAGACTGAAAACAGAACATGGCAGCAGAGTGAAATGAAATGCCAATGTCTCCCAACTGAAATACAATCACTGTATATAGAAATAGAAATAAACAGCCTCCTCTTCCACGAACAGACCACAACAATGAACTCTGAAACTTGAAGCTGCCTGCTTTGAGAGACATCTCCCGATCGCTCGCTCACTCACTCACTAACTCATTCGGTAGACACAAAGACACACACACACACACACACACACACACACACACACACACACACACACACAATCATGCTCACATTCTCTCTTACATTCTCACTCACTCCTTCACTCTCACACACACAGAAACAAACAGACAGACACACACACACACACAAACACACACACACACACACACACACACACACACACACACACAATCAAGCTCACATTCTCTCTCACTCATTCTCTCACTGTCACACACAAAAACAAACAGACTGACAGACACAAACACACACACACACACACACACACGCACGCACACAGAGCGAGTGTACATAGCTTTGTTACCAAGGATGCGAGCGACAAAGCCGAGGGGGAACTGGGAGGCGAAGAGCGTGAGCAGCCAGGGCGCGGCGTACAGGCTGGGGCAGATCTCGTGCTCCTCCAGGTGGTTGTACAGCGGCCGGTGGTAGTCGTGGAGCAGACGCGACAACTGGTACATCTGAATCTGAGAGGGGGCGGAGGGAGAGAGACAGAGAGAGAGAGAGAGAGAGAGAGAGAGAGAGAGAGAGAGAGAGAGAGAGACAGGAGGGATTTAGAAAATGAAGTCAGGAGAAAAGGTGTGGGAAGGCGGCTACAAAGAGGGGTGGACTTTGGACAGGACTGGCGAATAAGTAGGCAGTGTGACACCCAGTAGTCGAGTCTGGAGAGCTGAGTGGCACGGCTAACGTTACACATTAGCACACCTGCCAGGACAGGAACAAGAGAGAGAGACGGAGAGAGACCTGCTGGCTCGACACACACAAAGCCTGTTGTGTTGTGTTAGTGTAAGTGGCAGGGGTGGGTGGCGCAATGTTTGTTTGAAAGGTAGTGAGGCGCAGGTGAGGGCAGGTAAATGGGGAAGCTGTTAACGCTGTGAACCAGTAGCCAAACTGTGTGTGTGTGTGTGTGTGTGTGTGTGTGTGTGATACCACACACTTAGATTGTGGGAGTGCATTTTTGAAGTTAATCTTCAAACCCATAAATATGTGTGTGTGTGTGTGTGTGTGTGTGTGTGTGTGTGTGTGTGTGTGTGTGTGTGTGTGTGTGGGTGTGAGAGAGAGAGAGAGAGAGAGAGAAAGAGAGAGTGTATGGGGAGGACAAGAAGCACTTCAGGTACCTCTCAGTGAGCTCTCTAGTTGTTTAGACTACGTCTATGTCTGAGTCACTCAGGTTGAAACGTTTGAACACTGGCAGCTTACAACTCTTTCAAGTCTTTCAAAAATGCTTTTTGTAGGTGCAAGAAGTGAGTCATTCTTTCTTTTTGTTTAAGCATAGCAAAGGAGTGCAAGAGCTGTGAGAGGCCCTTAGAGCCTCAGAGGCAGAGGAGAGTGGCTGGATGGCTGGCCTGGTAAACACTGACCTGTTTGCTTATAGAGATGGGAAACAGACCCAGTAGCAGCACAGAGGAATGGAAGTGGAAGGAGCTTTAACTAAAGACAGAGACTTGGACACTGTGGACACTAGCTGTACAGCACAGAGGGAATGATCACTTTCATGGAACTATGTGAGAGAGAAAGTGACCTCCAAATAGGGCAGAGGATTCAGGGAGGATCTCAAACGTACACACGTGCATGAAACACACACACACACACACACACACACACGCACACGCACACACACACTGTAATCTGATTATAATAATGTGGTAAAGGAGGCTATAACTGTACATTAGGAATAAATATGCATCAATACCCACACACACACACACACACACACACACACACACACACAGAATGTAATTTCATGATGATAGTGTGACGAAGGAGGCTGATACTCAGGATGTACATTGGGAATATTTAATATGTATGAGGAATGTATTAGGAATATTTAATATGTATGAAAACACACACACACACACACAAACACACACACACACACACTCTCACCTGCAAAGAGATCATGTCCGGCCGGTACTGTCGGCGGAAGCCCAGGTCGTACATGAGGAACTTGAGCATGTCGAAGGCCTGCTCCTCGCTCATGTGTAGCAGC
>JAODXP020000016.1:30563145-30695645 GCA_027497455.2 Sardinella longiceps | reverse complement strand
CACTGAAAAACTTAATCAGCTCATTTCTGGTGTGATTTCCACAGAGGTCAACATCCTCCAATAGGATTTAGAAAACTTCAACCGTAGAAAATGACAAGTGGCCACGGCTGATTGGAGAGACCATTTGCCCAGTCATTACATCAGGCCTATTACCATGGCAACAAATTCCTTCGACAGATCTTAGAGTCTTGTAGTTACATTGGCATGTTGGAAAGATTTCCTCTTTATTCAGCAAGGCTAACAATGATCCTCACCATCATGTTAGATGTACTTTGCCACAGAGCTAAATGAGTGTGGGTAGTGTAAGAAAGAAATCAAAACAAATACAAAAATGCATGTTAGTTCTGAAGCTATGGAGTAGTAAACATGGAAGCATTAAGCCCCTTTACAGTGAAAGCGTTGGTGAGAGGTAGAATGTGTGCAGTGAGAATAAGAACGCTTTAGAATGTAAAGGGTTGAGAAGCGTCAGCATGCACAACAAGCAAAGGGGGCCTTTTAAGTGATGATAGCACTTTCCCCTCGCTTTCTGTTCTGGCTTCTGATATCAGATAGAGAAGAGACCAGCTGGGGTCATCTGGAAGAGAAAAGAGCGACGCGGACAAGACGATACTTTTTTTTGTTTGTTTGTTTGTTCTAAATCCCTCTTCACACGCGACAGTGCGACAGAAGACACAGTTAAGGCAAGCACCTTTAGCTATCACTGCAAGGACACAGGAAAATGGCTGTCACCTGGTTTTTATTTCACTGACACGACATCCCCAAACCCCAAACCCTCTTCCCAGGACCGCTTGGTGAAAAGCATGCTGGGAAGGTCAGTTTGTTTTTGTTTTTGTTGTTGTTTACTAGGGGGGATGAGGCGGCATCAAAGCCCCATCCCCTCTCACCTCTTGAGGGTCCCGAGGTCGGAGAAGGACCCCAGGGAGCCGAGCGAGCCCTGGTACAAACTTTTCAGGAAGCTGGGGGTGGAGAAGGAGGTGGGGAGGCTGAGGGTGGACTCGCTCTCCGATACGCTGCGCTTTCGCCGGGGGGCCATCGGGCTGGGGAGGGGGAAGAGGGAGGAGCCAACGGAACCCCAAGACATAAAAGGCCACCAATAAGGTCAGTCATAAGGTTACATACAGTAGTCATGCTTCTCAAACGCCATCTTCACAATCCACACCAGGCCACTGGCCTATCAACAGCAACCATGTGTGAGGAATTAAAACCAGTTAAAACCAATGCATGTATGGTACACTCTGAAGGATGCACCTAAGAGGGACCAATGTGTGTGAATGAAAATGGCTGTATCCCAATGTCCTCTCAAGCCCTGAGTCCTGAATTCTAATAGACACTCATAAGTGGACTTCATGATTGATGACCGTTAAAGGAAAATACCGGACTGAATTCAAGCATAGCCCTGTTGAAAGAGCTTGCTAAATGCGCTAGTTAGTGAGTGGAACAAAATATTTTGGTACAGCACAGACCGAACATGAACGCAGAAGCGAACAGGCACTTTACACTTAATCAATGGTACCTGACTGTTGGAAACCGAAAGTAAGATCTGAGGTTACATTGACTCAATGTAAAGTGTTTCGCGTTCGCGTTAGGTCTTTGCTGTTCGAAATTCTTTCATTTCATGCGAAATATATTGCTGTTACAAGGCTCGTGCAGCAGGGCTATGCTTAAACTTACTCCGGTATTTTCCTTTAAAGGCTAGAAGAGTTCGGGGCTCAGGGTTTAGGAAGAACAAAAGGATCCAGCCAATGTGTACAGTATGTAAGAGTTAAAGAGTTATAGGAACAAGAACTCTGTTGTCTGTGTGATATGCTGTGGCATGCTGTTCACTCCAAACGCATTAGTTTCAATGTTAAAGTCAAGTTTCCCTTTATTAGCGAATCAGTGCATTATAAATAACACAGTCCTATCAACTTCAGGGTTCAACCAAACTTTATAGAACAGATTCTGACCACAAAGCTGTGTCATCAAAAACACAAGACAGTGAGAATGGGGGGCAGTGCATCCTGCTTCACAAAGTAGTTAAAGTCCATTCTTCAGACCACATCAAAGGCTTGGCTGAAAGTCAGCCCAACTGCTGGCCAGCACACAGGACACAGAGGCATCATGGGAGATAAGCGCAGGACTCCCAAGACTTGAGTTAAAGCAGACAGGAAGTGATGACACAGGAAGTGACATACCTGCCCTGGAGGAGCTCGGGGGCTACTGACTGCTGTCGGCGAAGCGGGGTCTTTGGTGCCTGGGCCTGGGTGTCGGTGAAGGAGATCCGCTTCTTGACGGGTGGGTGGCTGAAGGTGTGAGCACGGCGACGGAAGGGCGCAGCCTCGGGGTCGTCGTCAAGGAAGTTTGGTGGCGTTCCTGGAGGGGAGTCTCCGGGAGACTCGTCCTGCTAGGAGCAAAGATGAGCTGTTAGGAGCAGAGCAGTTAGGAGCAGTGTGTGTGTGTGTGTGTGTGTGTGTGTGTGTGTGTGTGTGTGTGTGTGTGTGTGTGTGTGTGTGTGTGTGTGTGTGTGTGTGTGTCTATGTGTGCGTGTGTATCTATGTCTCTCTGTGTGTGAAATTATGGAAGAACCATTACAACCAGACCAAAATAATAATAGTAATAGAAATGATAGTAAAAATAAATGATAATAAAAATAACTGTCATTGTCAGTAAAAACGGTCACACTTCACACGTCACTCGCAAGCTTACAGACACTTACAAACACAACTCTGCCACGCACACTTCAGATAAAACTGTACTATTGAGCTTCACGACTTGCAGCATTTCAGTCAAAATCATAGTTATGCTGAAATCATGTCCGCACATGTTGCAACTTCACTACACAGAGACGCTGTTCCCTAAAAACGCTAAAGCAGCAAACATATCTTATCACAGCATTTAAAGTTCTTGGCACGAGGCATTGATACCTGTAAACTCTTACCTCATATGGGGTCTGTCACTAGAACCAGTCTGGACCTCACAACCACAGCAGAGAGTTAGTGCTAAGCACATAGAGCTGTGGCTCTCCAGTCTGTTTGCCTGCATGTGTGTGTGTGCGTGTGTGTGTGTGTGTGTGTGTGAGTGAGTGTGTGTGTGTGTGTGCACGCTCTCTGGTCTATTGTATGCTAATGTCCTCAGTCCTGTGACTCGGCACACACACACACGCAATACACACATACACACACACACACACACACACACATTATATAGAAGTGAACAATAGTGAAGTTAACCTTGCTTTACTACACAGCCCACAGAGGAAGGCATTTCTGCCCTTTCCATCCCTGTGTAGCTCACAGCAGAACTTCCTCCCGTCCAAAAGCAGGCCCTCTCTGTTTCCTGCCTTGTGCACAACATCCCGCCCCAGCGCTCTCTCTCTCTCTCTCTCTCTCTCTCTCTCTCTCTCTCTCTCTCTCTCTCTCTCTCTCTCGCTCTCTCTCTCTGAGTCAGCAGCATCAACTCAACAGGGCCCGAGTCGGCCCACAGACACTACCAGAACCAGGGCCAGGAAGAACAGGGGCCACTAGAACACACACATCCCCCCCAACACCCCAACATGAACACTCACACACACGCATATGCAGACACACACACACACAAACACACACTCACTCTCTCACACGCAACATGTACTCACTCTCTCTCTCACACTCACACACACACACACACACACACACACACACACACACACACACACACACACACACACACACACACACACACACACACACACACACACACACACACACACATTGTTCTGTTTACATAACACAGACACACACGCAGGCCCCACAAGGCCCAAAAAGGGCAAGAGAGCAGAGGAGGAGATCACAACAAATGAGTGAGTCAGTTTTTATGAGAAGGACTGAGATCAGTTTAGGCTGATGGAAAATGAGGTCTTGACATGGCCTCTCTTGAAGTTACATTTTAAAGTAAACAAACAAAGAAAGGAAAAGAAAAGAAAAAGAAAAGAAAGTCCAAAACATTATGAAGCAAATCTAAAAGCCAAATGAAACCAATCTTTACAACTAATGTTTAATTCAGTGTATTATTTTTTTTTAATTTAACTTTTTTCTGCACAAATGCAATTCAGATGAATGTGTGTCAGGACACTGAGCATCATGGGAACTGTAGTCATGGGATGTCTTGAAGGGCAATGCAGTTGTCCCACAACTGAAAAAACTGCAAGCTTTAAAGCTGATTCAAATCTGGCCAATGTCAATGCTTTGTACAAAAGTGTCAGCTAAATGAAAAGAATTGACTTTGACTAAACACAATGGATCCCTACTGCATTTGATGAGCTGGTCGTCTCTATATGGTTGAAGGTGAGAGAGGGGCTTAGCCTGTTTTGTGATTGTGTGTCCTAGCGCTTTTTAGTATTCTATACACTTCACCTTAAACTTACTGGGTGACATCATGAGGCCACGGAAGGATTATAGAGATGAATTCCTCAGGACTCCTAAGGAAAAGCCAACTGAGAGAGAAGCTGACGCTTACGAAAAGGCAGCTGTTATGTGTCAAACTGATATTGTGGCTATTGTTACCTAACCCACAGGAAATTATCCATCCTTCCAATCCTTTTAAAGGCTGCATTAGTGTCCTCTATACTAAGGCTTATGAAGTATGAAAGGAAGCGCATTGGGACACCTTCCTAAAACATTTAGAAAATCCAAACAGCTCTCACTACTAAATATTTCATTTTGCCTCTGCCAGGAACCTTCCTAAGTGAGAAACACAATCCACCAGCTACCTCTGAGAGTGCGGAACCTGACAGTGAAGAGTTCTGGAGTGTGGGGTTCTGTATAAATGCATTCAATTTAAAACTGCTGAGGCAACGGGGACTGAGGCCTAACAAATAGCTTCAGTAATTGGACGAAATTGGATAAAATGCTCAAAAATGCTTAGCAGAATAAAGAGGAGGAGCAATCGATGGATAGCCACCTCTGGTTTGTACACACATAGCTGTGTAGTCTCTATAGTCTATGAGTCAGTATGAACAGTGGCTCATTCGTCTATACTGTACTACTAGTTCTAACTATCTGTGTGGAAAGTCAAAATGCTAATTCTCAGTGACGGCAGAAAATGCAAAAAAGGAAAATCAACTCCTCAAACATCTCTATCAGTATGCGGAAGGAGGAGCATGTGTTGAATAAGGCAAGCTGTAATTTCTCTGAGTCTTCTGTGCCACTTTTAATTCCCTCATCTCTCCACTGCTCCACACCTGCCCGACCCTGCTCTTTATCTCTCTCTCTTTATCTCTCTCTCACACACACACACACACACACACACACACACACACACACACACACACACACACACACAAAACTGCTGCAGCTGGGTAGCATCTGTGTAGTCTGACTGTGCACCTGTTTTTCCATCGATTCATGCCATTCCATCTGTGGTATTAGGGCTAGACATGACCAGAATATCAAAAATACAGTCAGTGACTGAAGAAAAGGGACATTTATGCTTTAAGCACAAAAACCCTGTATTTGAGTTGCACACTGGCTACTTGCTAAAGTAATGTGTTCCCAACAATGTTAGCCAGCTCCAACTGCCCAAAAAAACTATTATTTTCAGGGTGTACAATCCTGATAAGATGCTTGTTTCTCTTTGTGAGTGAGTATTAGCTTAGCTTAGCTTAACGAGAAACAGGGAGAATTGAGCTTACCTTTAAACCTACTTCACTCACTTTGGCCCAGTGCCTGGGCAGACTTGCTTTTAGCCGCTGGCTAGTTCAATGTTAGTTCAGTCTTAAGTTCTCTGGTGCTATCCATAAACAAAAGCCAGAGCAGTAACCAAATAAGTAATCCATAAGGCGAAGTGCCAACGATTCCGTGGGCTCACCGCAGGGCAAAACAAGGAGGCTAGTGTTCTGGAACAGGCACGGAGGCGTCAACAGACACACGAGCCAGGTGTGCTATTTAACTTGAGCAGGTAAAAAGCCTCACCTAAGTTCCACCTGGAGTTTAGACATAACATCCTAACTATGTACCCTTACCTAGTGTCAGATGAGGCCTATACCTGCACACCTCCTAACTATGTACCCTTACCTAGTGTCAGATACCTGACACCCTAAACCTGCACACTTATGCAACAGAAGAAAAAATAAATATGATAACACTTCACTGCTTCTCAGAGTATAGCTGCAGCATTCTGAAAACGACAGAAAAACAATGTGAACTGAATTCTAATCACTTCAATTCTTTTCACAGCTTTTTATCACCCATCTTTGGTTATCTGTGAAAATATAATGAAGCTATGCCTCTAAATGTGCAGACATATTCTGCAGGATTTTTTTTATAGAGGATGAACACTTCCAGAAAAAACAGCATTTACAGTACAGTATATGAATCCCACATTAGCTCAGGTTATTCAACCTTTAGGATGCTACAGAGTGTAGGCAGTTGATGGTTAATGATAAACTTACTTTAATGATTCTTCCTAAAGCCACATGCATACACATAACACTACATCCATACATTACAACCATAATGGTTAACCTACATTAATGCTTCCTCCTAAAGCCACATACACATACAGTAACATTGCATCTATACTGTTCTGAAATTCAAATCCAACTCCATTAGCAGACTGAAGGGAGAGAGAGAGAGAGAGAGAGAGAGAGAGAGAGAGAGAGAGAGAGAGGCACAGGAGGCATGCAGAATAACAAGTCTCAGTATCTCGGGGCCTGATCTGTCTGTCACCTTCAGTACGGTTCTGGGAACGATGCGTTAGTGAAGTGACTTGTGTGTACAATAAGATGTGCCTGGAGACACAGGGACCAGCGACGGGCGTCTGGGTCATGAGAGGACTCACGTGGCGCCTCCTCAGACTGGTCAGGAGGGGTGTGTGTGTGTGGGGGGGAGGGGGGGCGATAATGGGCCTCCCTGAGGGTCTGTTCACACACACACACACACACACACACACACACACACACACACACAAACACACACTCTGCAGCAGGGTGAAGATGAGGGGCCTGGGTCCCGTTCGATGATCAGTGTGGAGAAACGCCTGCCAGCCGACGACAGATGCTTGGCAATGTGGCTTAGAGCCCCCTGTCTCTCTGTCTTCACTCTCTTTCTCTCCCTCTCTCTCTGCACTCTCTTCTTCAATTCAATCCCTTTCTCTCTCACTTTCTCTCCCTCTATCTCCCTTTCCCTCTCTCTTCCTCTCCCTCTCTCTCTCACCTGAGTGTGGTGTTTGTCCAAGAGGGCAGGCATCAGCAGTGAAAAACATGTAGTAGATCACCAGTCTGACACAACCAGCCGACTCTTTGATGGGCGCTTCCTATGCCAGAGACTGGAGCCAGTGGCATGAATGATGATGATGCCACCATACAGCAGTGTGTGTGTGTGTGTGTGTGTGTGTGGTCCAGTTCAGGATGGTACAGAGCAGATAACTCTGTACGTGTTTGTTTGTGTGTGTTGGTGTGTGTGCACTTTTGTAACGGTGAGTGTCTGTGTCTGTAATGCAAAAGCTCTGGGTCTTACAGTAAGAAAATTCTTCAAATGGTTGGAATGTTTGTTCATCGAGTGTGTGTGTGAGTGTGTTTATGTACGTGTGTGCACACGTGCGCGTGTCAAGCAGTTCTGGACATTTTCACACACACCCACACAGGCACAGACAAACACACACACACACACACACACACACACACACACAGACAAAGACACACACAGGCGCCTGGATGACGGAGGTGGGTGGATACTCACCCGTTCGAAGCTGCTCATACTGCCCATGCTCCCCAGTCTTCCCCGCATACGATTGGCTCCCTGCGCACAAGAGGAGAGGAGAAACAAGCATGAGGGGCCAGCACCTCGAGCAGGTCCACAACACTGGCCCTTCACACACACACACACACACACACACACACACACACACACACACACACACACACACACACACACACACACACACACACACACACACACACACACACACACACACACACACACAGGGTTTCACCATCAGCAGGTCCACAACACTGGCCTCGGGGCGCCCCTTCAACAGGAAGCCAAGGACACACACACACGCACTCACATTCACAAGGTTTCACAGAAGTCACAACTACAGAGGAAAATTCCACCTTGACAAACGACAAGACTAACGTTTGTCTACCGTTCACTCATCTATCAAATTCCTTTACAGAGTCACGACTTAAGTTTTCTGTACGTAAAAATATTGTTATTGTCATTATTCGTATTTTAGGGTTGCTGTAACTATGACTATTGTAAGCATGCCTAATTTACTGTATATTCTTGTCTTTTTAACTTTTCACTTTTTTAACTTGTATTAGGGCTGTGCAATTTATCGAATTTGCTTAATTTATGTTCTTTTCTTCGTCTTGTATTGCAGTATCTACACATTGCGTGCCACTTTGGACAAAAGTATGCAGGTACAGTGTGCGATTTCCCCATCAAATGCTTCTGTAGACAGTCTCTATCAGTAGACAGAGTCTGTCAGTAAACACAGACAACACTGAACTGTGAGATGAAAGCACCAGTTACAGTTAGTTATCCTCATGGACTCCTCAGAGGCCTTATTGGGGGGAGATAATGCTTGGCAAACAGATAAGCAGATGGTGAGGGGTGGACGGCACGTAGTCTCGTCTCGTATCGTCTTGTGTGCTCTGACACACCAGCGTCCTCCACCCCAACAAAGGCTCGAACAATAATACTGTATGATCACACCACTCACAGCTCATGGCTACAGATACCGACGCCAAATATGGGTCAATCCCAAATCCCTTCCCCTGACAAACAACACACACACACACACACGGGGCGTTAAAGGAACACACACACACACGCACGCACGCACGCACACACACACACACACACACACACACACACATGGCGTTAAGGGACACAAGTGCAGACACACACACACACACACACACACACACACACACACACACACACACACACACACTACACACACGGCATCACACAGGGCGTTAAGGGGACAGAGGGGCACACAGGGCTTCCACTGACCCGGGAGAAGATGTTCTCCAGGGAGCTGGTGAGGGATGTGCGGGCCTTGTTCTTCAGGACGTCCAGTTTGGAGCGGCCCGTGGTGTTCTCTGTGGATGTCCCGCTGCTCGCCGCAGTCTGCCGTAGAACACATCACGAGGGGAGAACAAGGGGAAAGCAGGGAGAAAAACAGAACAAAACAAGAGAGAGGGGGGAAAAAAAGACAGAGAATATTAATCTCCTCACGTATCACGTATATATCTGATTAATGAAACTAGGCCAGGCAGTCAGGAGGATTTAAAGATACTGTATTCCCAATGAAGAGATGTACCAGCACAGGGCCCAAAAAGACTAGCACAGAGAGGACAAGAGAGAGAGAGAGAGAGAGAGAGAGAGAGAGAGAGAGAGAGAGAGAGAGAGAGAGAGAGAGAGAGAGAGAGAGAGGAGAGTGTGTGTGTGAGTGAGTTGTGAACAGTGAGCACAAGAGTGTTTTAATTGACTGCTGCTATATGTGGAAATGCTGCGGGCAGATTCAAGAGGAGTTCACTTCCTTTAGCTGACAGGTAGGTAAGAGACAGGAAGAGAGAGAGAGAGAGAGAGAGAGAGAGAGAGAGAGAGAGAGAGAGAGAGAGAGAGAGAGAGAGAGAGAGAGAGTGAAGAGGGAGAGAGAGAGAGAGAGAGAGAGTAAGAGAGAGAGAGAGAAAGGGTGAGAGTGAGAGAGTGAGGGAGAGAGGTCAGGCTTCCCCTAAGGGTGAAGGAGGGAGGAGTGTTGTCAGTGTGTTTGAGGAGACTTATCCTGTCATCCTCTCACTAGAACTCAATTAAGACAGAGAGAGAGAGAGAGAGAGAGAGAGAGAGAGAGAGAGAGAGAGAGAGAGAGAGAGAGAGAGAGAGAGAGAGAGAGAGAGAGCAACAGAAAGCAAAGAGAGAGGGGAAAAGCGAGTGAAAGTCAGTGAAGGGTCAGACAATGGCCCAGTCCCATTTCTATCACTTCACTATCACTTCCCCTCGATTTTGGCCCTAACACTCGGTTTGCGCGTTCATGTGTAAGTGTAGGGTGTCCCAATACTTTCGGGACCGAGGGATAGTGGCTTTCAGCCCTTCAAATCGCCCCTTCAAACGGAGGGAGGTTTGGTGCAGACTTCGAACGAAGTGAAGTTGAAGTGAAGATGAAAATACCCACGATTCTATCTCACCTGCTCTTCATCACATCACTTCACTCAGAGACAGGCTGGGTGGGAGTGTGTGTGTGTGTGTGTGTGTGTGTGTGTGTGTGTGTGTGTGTGTGTGTGTGTGTGTGTGTGTGTATGTACCTGTGGACCCTCTCCAATGTGAGCATGGGATTTCTGCTTGGTCTCACACAGCTGTCTGAGGTGCAGGATTACCAGCTCATTCTCCTCATGGTCTGAGGCAGGCTTCATCCTCTGCGTGCGCACACACACACACACACACACACACACACACACACACCTCGTTAGGACCACATCAGGACACAAAGGAGCCATTACAATCTTCACACACACACACACACACACACACACACACACACACACACACACGCACACACACACACACACGCACACACACACACACACACGCACACACACACACACACACAGGCAGAATTGCTGGAGACGGTCTGGTCTGGTGTTTCCAGATTGGGCCGTGCTCCACTTACAGGTACACCCTAATGGGCTCTCACCTGAACACGCTCAAATATGTCCACCTGCTCGTTATCTGAGAGCTGTGAGAGATATTTCTGGATGGCCAGCTTCGCCCGCGGAGGATACAGACCTAAGGACACATCGAACACACACACAGAACATAAGAGCACTCTCAGGCAAATGCCACACACACACACACACACACACACACACACACCTTCAGCAACTCTACCACAGCGGACATGGGACCAGGTCAGTGTAACTAGAAGAGGCCTGTCAAGGGTGTCTTTGTTTGTTATAAAGGTGCTCAAACCAAAGCACCAGTAACAGACAAAATCTACTTTTTTTTAGAGACATTCTTAGGGCTTTCTGCCTTTAATTTCATAGGACAGCAGAGTGACAGGAAATGAGTGGGAGAGAGAGATGGATAAGGATCAGGAAATTATTTTGGGTCGGATTAGAACCCGGGTCCCTACATTAACATTATGACGCTCTAACCCGCTGAGCCACGGCGGCCCTACTGCAGTTTATTTCTTAAAGGAATAGTCCACCTCTTTATGAAAATTGGTAATTCACCACCTTACTATGAGTTACATATGTGTGTAAAAGCATTCTGGTCTCAGTGCCTGTGTTTTCCTAGTATGGCATCACCAATTTTCCCCATTTTTTTAGCTTTAGCTTAGCATAGGCGCTGGAATGCAAAGTTGCCAGATAGCAAATCTTTGGCAACTTTACTTTCCAGTGCCTATGCTAAGCTAAAGGTAAAATTGGGGTTGCCAGACTAGGAAAAGCACTGAGAACAAAATGCTCTTACCCACATATGTAACTCTAGGTGAGGAGGTGAATAACCAATTTTCATAAAGGGGTGGACTATTACTTTAAAATCAGGTTTTGAGGCCCAATTGAATGAACAAATCTATAGATGAAATGCATCGGTTTTGTCTCATTTTTCAAAACAATGAAGTAACAGTGGTTGATCCTTGTCTTACCCTCGATCCTCTCACAGAGCTTGTGCAGGGCGTGCATGGGGCAGGCCTCACACAGCTTGATCTGGGTCTTTGCACTCTGCAGCGCAGCCGCCGTACTGAAGGCCTGTTTGAGCGTCAGCATCACCTCATCCACCTGAGGAAGACACAGAGTATGAGATCCTCTCGTGGACCGCTTTACCCCATAGAGGACATTCTCCTTAGCTTTCATTTGATATCTCGATTTGCGGCATCAATAGAGTACCAGGAATTTAATTCAAGTTGCACTGCTACTTAATTTAACATTTAAATTAAACATTTAAAACCCTGCCTTAAAACAATACATTGTAATTCAGTCTCACTTCTGTGATAATAAAAGCAGTCTTATTTCGGAAGCAATTCCTGATAACTTGAAGCTCGCCTCTCCAGACACAAACACATACTTTTACACCTTAGGTGGCGTTAATCATTCACAAGGTTACTGTGGTGCTATCTCCAGGTGTGCTAATTCACCGATAATGAACTGTAAATGTTTTATGAAACCCAGTGGCCATATAAAACAAGAGAGCATAAAACCAAGAGTACAAAGCAAACAGAAGTGTACTGTAAAATAAATGCAACCTGAGGCAGAGCAGCAAATAAAACAGTAGAATACACATACAGTAACATGACCAAGTATGAACAAAACAGAGGGTGCAGCAGCACAGACAAAGAGACTCCTGCAGGTGAACGGTCACAGCTCCGTCTCAGACAAGGACCCAGAGCTTGTTCCTGTCTGCTCTTTGTAGTAAATAATAGATTAGATCTCCCAGAGGGCCTGGCCTGGCTGTGGGGGTGTGTATGTACGTGTGTGCGTGTGTGTGTGTGTGTGTGTGTGTGTGGGGAGGGAGAGAGACAGAGTGGAGGATGCTGGGAGGTTATGGAGCCTCTCACCAGAGAGTCGCTGGCACACTGGAAGATGTAGCATGAGTACTGGCTGGGTCCAGACTCCGTCGGCTCGCGACAGATGAAGCCAAAGTGATCCGTCTGCTTGATCCCCTGTGTGGAGATGAGAGAGATGGGCTATTATCAAGAGCACAGGCAGACAGAAGAGGAAACAAAAGCATCTGATAGTATACCGGTAATCATGCTCAGGAATGCAAAACGATGGTCACGTATGTAACCGCAGTTCGATGAATTGCGGATGACCACCAGAGGTGGTACTTTGGGTGCTTTTTTTGAGTGGAAATACATGTATACACAGCTATAGCCCCAGGTAACCCAAGGTCGTAAATAAAACTAACTTGTATAAGGAACTGTGACCTAATAGAGCTCAATCATCTACTACTACTACTACTACTACTGCTACTACTGCTGCTGCTACTGTAGCTTACCAGCTGATAGGAATACTCAACTTTTTTATGAAAATGGATTATTTAGCTCCTTACATGGAGTTACATATGTGGGTAAAAGCATTTTGGTCTCAGTGCATGCATTTTCCTAGTCTGGCAACCCCAATTTTAGCGAGCTCTTAGCTCGAAGGTAAAGTAGCCACATAGCAACTCTTTGGCAACATAACATTCCCACGCCTATGCTCAGCTAAAGCTAAGATGAGGTTTGCTACACTAGGAAAACGCTAGCCTGACAAGCCACACTATCACATAAAATGTATTGTCTGGCCACGAGTGATAGACCCTCGGGTAAGATAGCTAAAACCTCAGCGCAACTAACAAGCTGATTCAAATGCTAAAGCCTGCCCAATGATTCCCTGTCCAGATAGAACATTGAGATAAGCTAAACACCACAATGCCTGAATACAACCTAGAGCATTGCGTTTAGATTTAAACAGTTCAGACACCACCGATGTCTGAGTGCAACCTATAGCTGATTGCTAGATGTATTCTAGGCAAGGACAACGCATTCACTGAGACCAAAATGCTTTTACCTAGATACTTTGTATGGGTCATTCCATGTCAAATCACCCAATGGATTAAACCCCACCCCCTCAGAAATTGATGAAATTTGGTGTGTAGGATCATCACACCTGAACATTTAATTTCTGAAAATTTGAGCTCAATCGGACCAACGGTTCCTGAGAGACACCAGGTCCAATTTTCAGATTTTTGCCAAAAATGGGTTGACCAGCCCCCATTGACATTACCCTAATTTGCTTATTTCTGGGTCAAATTCGATAATCTTGGTGTCGTTTGAAAGCTAAGACCCCAGGAATCTAATTATATGATTACTTTCTATGATTAGACCCATTTTGACTAAATGACCCTTTGACCTTTACTTTGGACCTGAATTTGACCTTGTGGATCATGTGACCTTCAAGCGACCCCTGGTCTAAAAGTTACCTCAGCATGTTTTGTAGACAATATAAAAAAATCAGAGGTATAATATTTTTCGTTTGTCAGCAATTTTAAAACAAAGTTAGGTTGAATGTGACAAAGGAATATTCCATGCTATCTGGCTACATTACATTCCAGTGTCTATGCTAAGCTAAACCTAAAATAAAGCTAAGTTTGGGGTTGGCAGACTAGGAAAATGCATGCACTTAAACAAAATTTGGTTGAACGTGATAAAATGGTCTTTAAAGGAATATTCCACCTTTTTTTAATCAAAATTGGTTATTACCTAGAGTTGCATATGTGGGTAAAAGCACTTTGGTTTCAGTGCATGCATTTTCTTAGTCTGCCAACCCCAAACTTAGCCTTATTTTAGGTTTAGCTTAGCATAGACACTGGAATGTAATGTAGCCAGATAGCATGGAATATTCCTTTAAAGACCATTTTATCACGTTCAACCAAACTTTGTTTTAAAATTGCTGACAAACAAAAGATATTATACCTCTGATTTTTTGATATCATCTACAAAACATGTTGAGCTAACTTTTAGACCAGGGGTCGCTTGAAGGTCACATGATCCACAAGGTCAAATTCAGGTCCAAAGTAAAGGTCAAAGGGTCATTTAGTCAAAATGGGTCTAATCATAAACAGTAATCATATAATCAGATTCCTGGGGGTCTTAGCTTTCAAACGACACCAAGATTATTGAATTTGACCCAGAAATAAGCAAATTAGGGTGATGTCAATGTGGGCTGGTCAGCCCATTTGTGGCGAAAATCTGAAATTTTGACCTGGCGTATCTCAGAAACTGCTGGTCCGATTGAGCTCAAATTTTCAGATATTAAATGTTCAGGTGTGATGATCGGTTACACCAAATTTCACCAGTTTCTGAGAGGGTCAGGTTTAAAATTCACAAAATTTTGGGTGATTTGACATGGAATGACCCGTATGTAACTCCAGGTAAGACTAAAAACCCAATGTCATAAAAAGGTGGAATATCCCTTTAAGCCAGGAAAAATGATGATATTTAACACCAAATGTGTGAGACTTTGATGGAATAACCACAGACAAGTCTGACATTTTGATCATTATGTGTCCATTCTATTTTGTGTACAGAACACATCCAAACATGCATTAAACAGCAACTGATTGCCATCCAACCAACCTCGACAGATTTTTTACTTGACCTGATTGCTTAAGAAACACTGGCATCAGCAAGAGCAGGGGCAAAAATAGCAATCCAATTTATGAGACACAAGAGGGTGATTCAGAACTGGTAGCTGACCAAATTACTGTAATCATCATGTTTGTTGAGGGATGCAGGGGGAGGGGGGCGGAGGGCAGGTATATTATGTGGCCTTTAGGAGAGCTCTAAATGTAGAATTTTCTAAGATATGGGCCGGTGGTGAAATAACTTAGCATCTGATTTTATATTCATCCTGTTTTAGATTCTCTGTTTCCATGCATGTTTTGTAGAGGCCCAGTTCCTTTCCATCTTCTGAATGATTAATCAAAAGCTACTGTAGCGCTATGCTGAGTAACCCAGGCTGGTGTATTTTGGTGACAAAGGGAGACCGGGGAGAGGGGAGAAGATTAGCTTCAGTGTAAGCACTCCTCAAACGGACAGAAAACAAATCAGGAGAGAAGAAGCTCCAAACCTGAGAGCAGGACGAGATGTCTTTGAAATTCTTCTCCAGAACCACAGACTTGCTGTCTGGGCTGATGAGGTTCACCTCAAACCGGCCGACCTGCACAGAAAAGAAGAGAGAGAGAGAGAGAGAGAGAGAGAGAGAGAGAGAGAGAGAGAGAGAGAGAGAGAGAAAGAAAGAAAGAAAGAAAGAAAGAAAGAAAGAAAGATTGGATGAAGTAAATTAGAAATGTGACCCTGTTCCACTTTGGCAGACCTCCAAAGAAAGCACAACACACCCCTGGTCCCCTTCCAAGGACCAATTCAGTGCAACCCAATGGCACACACAAAAACCTGCATTACTCAAGGTCATACAGTACATGCAAATGAGCTAAATGTCTAAATGAGCAAAAACAACTGATGCATTTCATATTCCATCTCCACAGAAAAAAAAAATCATCACTATCTGAGATCACACCTAGCTCCACTTTTAGCAGATGACAGATTATTGGCACCAACTGTTTGCCAATGTGCATTTCAACGACTTAAAGACATACTTTATACAGTATACACCACTCTCAGGTTTGGTAGGGCTCACAGGACCCTTATTCTGGGTAAGGTTCAGTGTGTGCGTTTGTGTGTGTGTGTGCTTGGTGGGTAGTGTGGGACAGTGCTGGGCGACTGACAGCTGAAGATGTTAAAGTGATTTATCAGATCTAACCCAGACACCAAGGATTGAGTGTGGAGCTGGATGGGTTGTATTAGATATCCAGCAGACCTTGTTTACTGCAAGGCTAGAGAGCTAGACTGTACTGCGCTCTTCTCCTCTCCTCTCCTCTGCGCTTGGCCACATAAAAAGAACGCCTATGGTAAATATTATAACAAGCACGGAGCAGCGAGTGCCAGCCTGGGGCCTGTAAAGTTTGCCTCTTATGTAATTTCTGGGGATGGGAGCAGAGGTGGAGGCGGTGGTGTGCTCACGTTTAGGTGATAAATCACGTGAGGGGCCAAACAGACCCTACAAGACCTTGTACTCACCCCCACTCGCACGTGAGGCGAGTGTATGTGAGTGGGTGAGTGTGAGGAAGTGTACAAATATGAATAAGAGAAAGAAGGAAAGAAAGAAAAGAGAAAGAGGAATTGAGTGGAGGAGTAGAGGTCCTGACACCATGTCTCACCATCTCAGCTGGGGAATAAAAACTTCCTGTACACATGGCTAGAACAGCACTCTGATTGCAGAGGTATACAATAATTTGCAAGGAGGTTGAGAAAAAGGAACTGAGAGAGAGAGAGAGAGAGAGAGAGAGAGAGAGAGAGAGAGAGAGAGAGAGAGAGATGAGACAGACAGACAGACAGCCCCACCTGGAAGAGCATGGTTCTGTTCTTGTCGGCATCAGACGGCTGCACGTGATTGGGCGCGCTGGCATGGCGTCTCCTCTGGGGCGCGGCTTTGAGAGCGGCCTCTCGAGCCTTCCTCTGCAGCGTGCTCCCCGCCAGGCTGTTGCAGCGCGCCCGCACCGGCTCCGGCCGGCCGTCCTGCTCCTCGAAGCCCGAGTCCTCCAGGATGCATTCTGGGAAGGCGCTGCGGAGGCTCCCCACACTGGCGCTGCTGCTCAGGCCGAAGACGGCGCCACCTCCCAGGGGGTCGCTCACCATCGCCAACCCCTCCTCCTCTTCCTCCTCCACCACCGAGTCGCCTCCCTCGGGACTATCGCCTGAGGAAGAGGTGGTAGAAGCACCTAACGGGTCATCGCCCCCGACGACGAACTCCACAGGCGCGCTTTCGGTGGAACTCCGCTGGCCGTTGAGCAGGCGCAGACGCTTGCGCTCCACCTCGTGCTGACGGAACTTGTCGATGCAGTCGTCCACCAGTGTAGCAGGGGCCTTCTTGTGCGCCACGGTCACCTTGCCACGATAGAGCACCTCAAACTTCTGTGAGTTGTAGAACGACTCGTCATAGCCATCTTGTTTGGGCTTGGCGTCCTCCTTCAAGGCCACCTTAGATACCTGTCTGATGCTGCTGATTACCTCAGGAACCTAGTTAACAGGACAGACAGACAGACAAACAGATCATTAGCCTACACTTAATAGGAATTAACCACAGAGACTGTGCCATTTGTTACACATGCATTACATCATTGTCTGAATCCTGATAATGGCCCCTTACCATGACCCCTGAACACTAAAAGAATTCGCCAACATGAATCGGCCAATTACAAAATGGATAGACAGACTGGTAGATCATTACAGTATGCTTAATAAGACTTAGATTATTACAGTACACTTAATGAGACTTAACCAGAGAGACTGTACCATTTGTTACACATACATCATTGTCTGAATCCTGATAATGGCCTCTAACCCTAATCCCTGAACACTAAAAGACTTCACAAACATGAGTCAGCCAATCAAAAAAATGGATTCATGCCAGTGTAGTGTTTGTGGTCTTAGGAAACAGCCATAAATCAATCAACCATAATCAATTTGTATGTTTTGAACAGAATTATTACAACCAGTGTGTTCCCATGTTATATGCCTATGAGGCTAACCTGCCTTTGTAACATTTTCTATCATATTAACAAGACAACAAGACAAACACAGACTGCACTGAACAAATCACTTATGAATGGAAAGGTTTCAAACAAGGCTAACAGGCCATATCTAAGCCTCAGTGCACAGTCCTCCCTCATGGGGCAGAGCAGTGTCCTTATGTGAGCTAATTGCAGAGAAAAGAGCAGTAGTCTGGTGTTTAGCTCCAACTCCGGTGATAAATCAAGAGGCCGTAGAGACTAGAGAGGAATCCCCACACATCTCTACATCAGGGAGAATAAACTGTGACCTAGTAAACAATTATGGCTGTGGCATTCTGAATGAACAGCTATGAAAAACAGCAAGGGCTGTAGTATACAACATGCTGAGTATAGCTTGTATTTGTATATTGTTGTATTACACTGTTTTAGAGTCAGGCGAACACACCAGGGAAAAAAAAGAAGAAATCAAATCAATACAGGGTGTGGACCAGCTAGGCTATTCTTGTGATGTATCGATTTGCATGAAACACAATATCCTGCCTAACTGTCTGTTGCTCTCTCCCTCTCTTGCACACTCACACACACAAACAGACACACACTAACACAGATAGACACAAACACACAGAGAGACATAGACAAACTCTCACACACAGACACACACACAAGCACACACACTATACTGTACACACACACACTCCCGCTTTCCCCCTGGCTTTGTTTATTAAAAACACTCTGACGTCGGTGTGAGCACTTACTGTGACATTCATTAAAATAGCTACGGTACTCAATATTGCAGTAGACGCAGAGCATTTATTCACAGATCCATTAGTGGCAGCAGGGGCTAAAGAAAATCATTCACAGACCCCCACAGTGACAAAAAACTCCAGGCTAAAAGCAGACACAGAGCTGTTATGCACAGACCTAGTTCAACTTCTGACATCATGAGCACAAGCCAGCATATTTGACTTGTTGATGGGATCCTTAATTGGAGCAGACGTCTGCAAAAAAAAGAATGGAATGCTCAAAGAATAGAATGCTTGGAGCATAGCAGCCTCATTTCTCAATAGTGACGCAGAGTGAAAAGGTTTTGGCTTCTCTTTCTCTCCCCCCAGTCTCAAGTACTTACTCTGAAAATACAGTCTACAAGGTCGTGCAGATGAAATAGAAATGATTCACATTAGTGAGACAGGTCGAGCTCACTCAGAGAACACAGCCAGTTCTCCAGCAACAGAGAACACGTCGATGACCCAAAGACGAACCTGACCCAGCTAGGCAATATATTGACCGTAAAGCTGCCAACACAAGGGCCTGCTGAGAACACCAAATATCTAGACGTTTCTCTGGCAACCAAGGGGCTCTTCGGGAAGCACCTAAGAAAGCTCTATGGGGACACTTTCATCTGGAGCTGCAAATATTGCTATTCATACTGTAACTCCAACGGCTTCAAAACAAGATTCAGAATCCTAGCTGGATGCACTTGTAGACAGTGCTGCTGCAGTGGGGACAACAGTGTCTGTGTGGATTCTATAAATAGCTGTAAAGATGACTTGCTGTGTTAAAATTAGCCTCATGTCTATGGAGCAGACAGCAACATGGGGTTGCATTGGGTTGCCCATGACGCAGTGAAAAGGAAAGCAAGTGTCAAGAGAAACATAGGGAATCATGTCACAGCAAAATGTGCCAGATTGATGCCAGCCCACTCTATAGGCAAACCAAGTCAAATAAAATGAGAATAAAAATAACATAAACAAAAATACCCTGTACAAGTGCAGCCTGGTGTGAGCATGGGAGATGTAACCCAGTAACCCAATATCCCAATGTAACACAGCTGTACAGTACATTCTCACCATTAGAGGACAAAAAAATAAAAGCCAAGCACACAAGCACTGCTTTGCAGTCTCTCAAGGTCACCCAGTGTGCTTGCTCAAGGCTGCAGTGAGCTGTAAGAAAGTAAAAACAAAACAAGGCTTGACGCTGGTCTTAGTGTTTGCCCTCCTCTATCCATATTGATAAGAGCCTCAGGTGGCTTGCTCAAGAAACAAATCTCAGGTTTGCCAGGGAGCTGAAAACTGAGCTCTCATGCTGTGTGTGTGTGTGTGTGTGTGTGTGTGTGTGTGTGTGTGTGTGTGTGTGTGTGTGTGTGTGTGTGTGTACATACGTGTGTGTGTGTGTGTGTGTGTGTGTGTGTGTGTGTGTGTGTGTGTGTGGTGCACAGGGAGGAGGTGGTTAGACCCTTAGCTCAGCCTCTGTGCCACGTAAGATTTTAAATCAAATATTTAGCCTGAGCCTCTCCATGCTGTCACTGGGGCAACGGCAGGGCTTGGGCGTTATGTAAAAAGGTCCTCCCTGACGAGCCCAGCAAACTGGTGGAAAATCACGCTGCCCTTCGCTGCACAAAAAGAACCATTGAGATGGAGACGGAAAAAGAAGAAGAAAAAAAACAAAAAAAAAACAGCCACCCTCAGTGAGATCTTCTCCCTGTACTGGCACAAAGGGTTGACTTATGGGACTGGGAGAAAAAGGGGTGTGGTCCGCTTGAGGGTAACTGACAACTGGCGTGAATCCCAGGTCTATTTGACAACCTCTGGGCAGACAAGAGCAGCATATGCTGCCAGAAGTTAACCATAACAAATTGTGGGGTTAAGCTAGGACTGGGATTTTGTCTTTATTCAATGAATGCAACCCTTGCGAAATCACACATGGTTTTGCTAGTGAACAAATATTTATAAGATGTCGTAGGTGTATGCTGGGGGGTTTTTGGTTGTTGTATTTTTCATATTACTGGACAAGCCTATACTGACTTTTATGCTCACGCTTTCAGTGATCAAGGTGAATACTGCCATCATTCCTGGTCAAGGAAAAAAGATCATAAGTGACACAACGTAACACAACATAACATAAGTGAAACATAAGGTCACAACGGCAAAAGTGTGCTGTAAGCATCACCACCAAGACCCTTAGAGTACATACAGTACTTATCAGCACATCTGAACAAATCAATACAATCCAATACAACATAGGCTATTCTCACAAAGGACAAAATCACAGACCTTTATCTGTCAGACAGTGTTATCCTATCAGACAAAGAATGCAAATCAATGTCGAACTTGGCACACAAAAATCCATTTCTGAAATTAAAAAAAAAAAACAAAAAACACTCACACACCCTAGAACTGTGTCACCTCATCTCTTCAGACCATCCCTCAAATCCCCAACCTCTTGATGAATTATTCATAAATGCCGTAAAACCACACCACCAACATTTAATCTGATTAATTATTTGTGCTAAACCCAACACCAAAGGCTCTGGCCACCAACACAAGTCTTTTCTGGCAACAGAAAAGACTTAAAGCGCCTGTTTCTCAATAGCATTGTTGCTAACTAAGTTACTAACTAAGTTGGTTGCCATGCAATTTCCCATTGCTAAGTAACTGAGTTAGTAACTAAGTTGCTAACTGGTTAGCAACTATGCTTTTGGGAAACGGATGTCTGGCAGGTTGGATCCCGTTGATAGAGATGTCTATAGTCTTCTGAAGGAGGCCAGGGGGGGTGCTGAGCGCCATCATCCCATAATGCCTCATAATTCCTTAATCCTAATCTGACTGCTTCGACAGTATGATGATCACAACCATCTCAACAACAAATTGCTAGCTATCCAAGGCCACCAGCAAAGGTCTTTCCATGCACTACACTTGGCTTGGTCTCAAAGGAATTATGGAGATTTCATTAATACTAGGAGCAAAAGAAGAGAGACACACACTTTGTTATTGTTTGTTATATTTAGCCATGCTTTGGAATTACAGATATGATTATGCCTTGGCAATAAGATTATTTTGAGAAACTACAATGCCACGAAGGACGGGATGAGAGATTGGGTAAGCCTAGTCAAAAGCCCTAAACTGAGCTTGCCAAGAGCAGCACATCATGACTTGTTCCACAGCGGCACACCACTTCAGCTTGGCTAACACAAGCCTGGCCTACATAAACACACACAGTATCCAGCTCGGAAAGCTTAGCAAAGAACACATGGGATTGTCTGCCTGAAGGCCTCGGCATAGAAAGTTTGCTGTGGAAAATGGCATGGTACAATGTAACTACAACAAGCGTCTGTTGTCACACAAGTACAACACACACAGACACACACACACACACTAACAAATAATGGCAATATGTCTTCTACATTTTCCTCAAACAGCAGCGCTAAATTGTCCACAGACGCAGTGGAAAAGATAGTGACTCCTGCTGTTACAGTTTCTAAGTACTGTGCTGTGACTGGTCCCATTAAATGATTCCTTCTTCAAACAATTCTCTATTCTCAGCAACAAAACATTCAATTATACTGCCAGTTTCACAGCAAGGCAGACAACAGCCTAGAACCTCAAAGCTGATCTAAACCCTCAAGATGAATAGAAAAGATCCAATTACAACGTTTCAGACAGGCAGTGCACTAACGTAAGACAACACTGAGGGGGAAAAAAAGTAAAAAAGAAACAGTGCTTGTTACTGGGTAACGCAACTGAATCGTCATTCTAAGCCAGTATATTTTGATACGGACAAAGACCTTGACGCGTTGCATAAGCTTAATGCATTATTGTCAGGGAAAGCAGGAAGCTAACTCCATTCTCTTGACTGTAACCCCTCACATGCACTGTGCAGAGAACGATTTTGTTTGCCAAGGAAATACACACAAATATGACGACATCCCTGCAACGTGACACACGTTTGTTAGAACTTGCCAGTCCAGAATAAGGACTGTAAGAACAACAAAGACACAAACGACCAAGTGACTGCTGGAGGCAAGACAGAATAGTGAGGAAGGTCATGGCTGCGCTACAGTAGTTTCAATTTTAAACCTTACTCTGTTAGTGTTTGCTAGGAATTTTTTGTTTGGTCTCTCTCTCGTCGGGCTATTTTTGAGCCAGGACTCTTTGGTTGAAGGCCACTCTTTGTCCTCGCTGGCACAGACAGAAAACGAGCTACGTCACAAGCGGCGTCTAAGAAGACTGCAGAGAGGGAGTCTGAGCATGACGGGATGCTGGCAGAGGAGATAAAGCCTTTGCTGCTGCTGCTGCTGTCACTGCTGCTGCTGCTGCTCCAGCACATCTTAGGAGGCTGAATCTATGAATGAGGTTCCACTGAGTCATTCATTCACGACGCTGGGGACGACAGTGGCTGAATCACCATAACGGCTACTAAACCCTAAGCCCTGGACACTTAAAGCCTTAATTGACTGGTATGAGCTGACATCAGGACTGGCTTGATGGTGTTGTTGATTAAGACTGAGACATTGGAATTCAGCCATCAAGTCTCTCAAGGGGAGCAACTGCATCGTCTGACTGAGCCAATGGCCTGCTTGGTCAGTGCAGGTGTCCCGACACGCAAGGCCCCCATGAGCTGCATGTTAAGTCTTGTCCCCTCTCTCTCTCTCTCTCTCTCTCTCTCTCTCTCTCTCTCTCTCTCTCTCTCTCTCTCTCTCTCTCTCTCTCTCTCTCTCTCTCTCTCTCATCACTCCTTTCCCTCTCCCTCTCCATCCCCCTCTCTCTCTCGCTCATCATTCCTCTCCTCCGTTGGCCGCTTTCACGGACATCTGCACATTCCGGATCTTCCTTCCTCTGAAGCCCCCCTCTCTCTATCTCTGACTTCAGTCCTGCCAGTGGCGGCGCATCCTGAGTAAGCTAAGATAAAAGCACTGATTATAAGAACTCTCTTTCTTCCCATCTGATACGGTGCAGAGACTGACCACGGCAAATCAAAATAAATAGCATGGAAAAAGTAAAAGGCATTGCTGTCCTACATCTTCCAATCATGACACAGCATTTTATTTTGCTGTATCATGTGACAAGACAGAAAGAAGGGATCCTAGATTAGGATGCACAGACAGCCCATCTGTTGGCTCATCAAGTATGCAACAAAGTTGCTAATGAACCACCTGAGGAAAAGACTGCCTTGATGGAGATCGAGAAACCTATCTTAATGTGCATCCAGTGAAAGATAACCATTCGTGATATGCGTATGACCATCCTTTTTGCATTCTGTACTCTTCACCCCCTCCTTCCACACACACACACACACACACACATGCTTGTATTCGGTGCTCCTGACCCATCACCTCCTCCCTCTAAATACACACACACACACACACACACACACACACAAGCTCAGACTTGGATGGTGTTGCTTTGGGCTTCAGGCAGCCAAATGGAGTGCAGACAAAAGCAGGCGCATGTCTGACACTGGATTCCATGCTAAAGGTCACAAGAACAAGCCGACTATACAGATTGGCACGATGGCACGATAGCGCCAAGGGCTTGTCTATTTATGGACACTGGCTGCACTGAGGTCCTCCCGGACCTGTGGGACCAGGTTCTTCACGCGAGGCTAAAGTTCACATTGCTGAAAAAATCACCTCTAAATGCACCCGAGAACACCAAACAGAAAGCACATTTCATGGAAGACAATAAGCAGTTAAGACAGATGTAATGACTTATGAATAATTAATTAAACACACACACACACACACACACACACAAACACTGGCGGCTACTGTTCAATACTTTGGCTTGCAAATGCACCAGCCAATTCTCTGACAAATTATTCGCAGATAGTAGGCATATAGCGTTCCTACTGTACTTGATACGCTGATGCTCAAGGAGGAACAGAAACATAACACCGATTGCCAAATAAACAAAACAATTTTCACTACAGCCAGGCCCCATATTGTATATCCTACTGTACTATAATGACCCCAGACATCCTACAATTTCCACAATGATCCATTGTTTCAGCTCAGCTGGGGGGGACCACAAACTGAGATTACATAACACAGCCACGACTCATAATACCGCCATTTAACTTGACTCCAGTCCTCCTCCACTCCACCTCCACCTTAGAGAGCCCTAAAAATGTAGCCAGACATAATCTAGCCTAATAAACTCATCTTGACAACCAACCACCTGCCCAATCGCATCCCTGGCCTGCAACTGGCTGAGCAGCACCAGATATAGAATAATTTGCACTATAAATAGCCTCTGTGAAACTGAGACGAAAGCGATAAGAGAGACTTCATTGTGTTTCCACTTGTGTTGGTGAGTGGCACTTGGGCTAGACTGGGCTATGCTGCTGTGCAGATCACCACAGTCTTTCCAGGGGTGGGGGAGAGGTCCATGCATGCCTGTTGTGTTTGGGTAGCCTACAGAAAACCTTGACCCCCACGGAGGGAAAGTGAGTGAGTGGTATCTGTGATTGAGGAGAGGCAGTTAAGAGCTCTGAAGGAGGTCTGAGTAAGCATGGCTGAGGAAGGCAGGGAGAAACGGAGGGAGGGAGGGAGCCATGCAAGACAGGAAGACATTCTATCCCACGTGGGGCTCGGCCTCAGCCCCACAGACCACATGTTGCTGCTGCTTCAGTTGCTGTTGCTGCGATCCAGCCTGTTTTTCCTGCACAGTGACGGAGCTGTAGGGCAGACGAGTGGCTGCTAAGGTGCGACTCAAGTGGGAGGCTCAACAGCAGGAAAAAACTTCTCCCTGGGCAATCACACACAAAACACCTTTGCCGTCTACACACACACACACACACACACACACACACACACACACAGTCACACACACACACACACATTTTCCAAAGGCAGTTCTCCTAAGAGACATTCGTGTGTAATAGTATATTACACAAAGCTAAGAGTTGATAAGCGGTGGTCAAACAAGCTTGGAGACAGGAAATGAAGTTCCCCTAGCTGTCTTATCTCAGCTAGCCTATTGTTTGCAGCAGCAGCAGCACACAGATGGAAATAATTATGTTGGCCCAAGAACATGCTGTGTCACTAAATGAGAGGAGAACTCTCAGTCTGATGACAAAGCACTTTTTCCACACCACTGTCTTCAATCAGCCCTGTACACCCAAAGGTGCAATGCAGTCAATGCTGCTGAATGTATAGTAATGGGGGCCTATACATCAGGGCCAACAACATTAAATGCACAATAATGTTGGAGGCAATAGAACAACTACCATGTTTCACATACAGGTATGAAATAAATGGAGAAGTTTCAGGAATCACATCATGAGGATGCATTTAGTCCTTTGGCAGCCCTGCCAGAATACACACATGTGGTCCACTGAGCTGGCAAAAACAACTGCTTCCAATTTAGCAGTGCCCTAGGTATGTTTTGGCAACCTTTCCTTTTGCCTACTTCTGTCACTCACCAGAGTAACCTACAGATTGTATTTCATATTTACAGATGCAGCTAGCCTACTTGTGTCAAACCATAAAACTTGAATGTGAGAAACAACAGATGAATCCCAAATGTAGCAACTCAAACCAGATTTAACTGCTATTTGAGTCATTAGTGGATTCATGCCAATAGGCCAAGTCTTAGAGGGTACAGGGCTTGGGGTGAAGGGACACATTCAGATTCAGACAATGATGCGGGTCGTCCAAGAAACGCATGTTACCTTGTTTGGGTCACCAGCCTTGAAGACATGGCATGCCATTTCGGATTCGGGGTTCTCCGGTTGACTCCGGATAAGATAGGCGAAGTAGGTGAGGTCATGGCTGTTGTGAATGAACCGTGATATATACTGCGCTTTATGCTCAAATATAAACACGGACGTATTGTTGCTGTTTGCAGGCACACATCGGATAAGGGGGGGCATGAGAGTCAAAATAACTTCCCTAGCTTGTCCGGGTCCCGATTCGTTCTTCTCACTTTTCCTCCGGATTTCAGCCACCAGCCATGGTAACATAGGAAGCGTAGTCCTTCTGTCAAGCGAAGACCACCCCATGTACCAGAGCGCAAATCTCTTATCTGGCTTCGGCAGATTATTCCCTTTGTCATTCTGACCTTCCATCTCTGTTTAGCTGTAGACGCGAGTGAGTTAAACGGTCGCGATGTTGCGTGGCTTTCCAATAACAGTCAAAGGCGAATACATTCAACAATGAATAACCATGCAAAAAATCAAACATTCAACAAATCAACCCGTGGCTGGTTGCAGAGTCGCTGACATTCACGCCCCATTCCCAGTTCTCAGTCAAAAATCTTTTGTTTTGGGCAAAAGTTATTGCAGCAAATGCGACCTCGCCACGCGCCCTCGTGTTTTAGAAAAATAAAGGAGAATCACCCGTGCTGCGCACAAGACAGTTGTGATGTTTGTTTATTTGACATCTCACCCATAACCTGAGTTTACTTTAAGATACTGTGAAAAAACAATAACTAAAAAAACGCGGAAATGTCTATGATTTTTCCAAGGCCGCCACGCACATGTATTGAAGTTTGCAACGAACTAAAACGTGGCGTTTGCAGCCTCGAGTGTAAACAAAAAAATCGACATGAGGAATCATCAGACAGAAAAGTAGCGCACTCTCTTTCTCTGTGTCTCCCGCAAATACTGTTGTTCCGTTTAGGCACAAAGCTGACTCCTGCCTAAATATATATCCCTCGACTCCTACTTGTCCTCTCACGTTGTTGTCTCTGCATTCTGACTTTGCTCCGAAATTCTTCGCACGCGGACAGGGGTTCTGTCCGTTCTTACTGCTTTGGGAGGAGTGTCTGAAGCTACGTGATAGGAGTCCCACCCGTTCTCATGTGCAAGGAACAGACTCTCCAAGGCTTGCCATGGGAGGAGAAGGCACACGTGACTTAGCACGCCTCGTTGACATGGAGTGTGGCATTACTGGTTTTGACGCTCAGGTAAATCTTATGTGGACAGGTGTGAACACAGCGCCTGGCTGCACAGGTGGTTGCATGCACAGCATTGGAAAGTAAGACGAGGTAAACTGTGAGTTCTCAATTCTCTGTATTGACACAGCTGTGCATTTTCCAAGTAGCTTTATCGGGAGGGTCAGGGCATGTTGATAGCATGTTGTCGGTGGCTTTGTAAACAGTCTCCAGTAAAATGCCCTGTCAAAACACTTACTGTACATACTGTTGTTGTGCAAATATGCAGCATTGATTTTATTTAATTGTTTTCTAGGCCAGATTTATTATAGTGACGTTTTCTTCCACTGACATTACTTAATATATTTTACCATAATTTTTTACACCAGTCCCTTGAAATGTGGTATAACATAACAAATCAGTTTTTTTCAGCAATATTTAAATCCATTTTCCTCAAAAGTATTATTGCACAGAGATAGATGTTTCTTTGAAGCCGTGGGCGTCTCTGCTTGTAACTGGATGCCAGGGAGCCGAGTCCCCCCATCTCCCAGAAATAGATTAAAAATGCAGCGCATGTAACCTCATCAGACGCACTCTCCGACCAAGGGGGCATAGTGCTCCTCCGGGGGCAGTTTCTGCATGGTGCCAGTAGTCAACACAAACATCTCAGGGACATCAGGAGGGCCTTGATGCCAAAGTAAACACTTCATATCAAGGTTTGTTAACTTATTTATTTATTAGTTTCCAGCATTAAGCATAAATAAGGGAATGGGGCAGAAATCGTTTCACGAATGTTTGTGTGAGGAACTAAACAGTACACAGTACATATAATGCAACAAGCAGCACAGGTTTTAGTGAAAAAAAAAGAAAAAAGTTAAATGTTCTTAACAAACCCACCCCCACCCCCCTACTGATTTCCTTCCCCCTGGAGTACAGAAGATAACAGTATCAAGAACACACATAAATAACAGTACATTGTTAGAATGTAAACATTTTCATCAACATTGTCTAAAAGAATAAAGCATAATTTTCAGTGTTCAGAGAAAGGCCACAGGGAGTGCTTCATCAGCTCTAGTCTCTAGACGGTCTCCAGAGCGGCGGCCATTTCTTTGAACTGAAGGTGGAAATTCTAAACACATAGGAGAAGAAATACAGATCAAGTTAGTACTGTATGTCGTAACACGAGTATGACCTTCCAGGTAACAACTGCAGCAAATTGGAGATGTTTTTTTCATAGAATACATGAGTGAATGAATGAATGAATGAATGAATGACAGAGCCGTGCATGCATTATGCATACTAAAGGCTGAAAAGCCCTCCACACACACACACACACACACACACACACACACACGCACACGCACGCACAGACCTGAAACTGTGGAATGGACATCTCAAAGGACTTGTAGGTCACCTCTCCAGAGGCGTCAGCCACCTTCAGCAGGAGGGACACGTACGGGGAGTTCAGAGAGCGGCACGTGTCCGAGCTCACTGCCATGCCTAGCTTCCACTGCATATCCACCATCTACAGAGGGACAGAGGTCAGTACAGAGCTCAGCACACAGACTCAAATGACCATGGCATGAAAGAGCAGCTGAGGTCACCCAGTAACATGTCATTAGCAAAGTATTTGTGGAGTGCATGATGGATTTATGAAGTGTTTGGTGACTGTCCATCTGTAAACAAACACATGGGTGATCTACATGCTTTGAGGATCCATGAATAAAGATGCACTATAGTTCTTATCTGGTATAGTTCACTATAGTTCTTACATGGTATAAAGATGCACTATAGTTCTCATCACATACTCAATCCATGAATCAAAGCAAAAACACATAATTCATTTTCTATCAAAAATAGTGGCCGCTTAGGCCAACTTAAGGCAACTCTTACATAGAGTTGATGTCATGATTGACACGATTGGAAACTTGTTTTTTTGTTTTTTTTTTCAAGAGCACAAGGCAAAATTGAAGTCAACCATTGTCCTAAACAAGAGAACGTTCTCAAAGAATTAATTTTCTTTTTCTCAACAGTCCCTGCACTCATGGTTGTGGAGAGCGTACACATCGTACCTGTCCGATGCAAGCCATAGCGTGGGCTTCCTGGTAGGTGTGAACGAGAGGCCCATGTTCGCTCCACAGCTGATGCACCACCTGCAGCGCAGGCTTGGCCCAGTTCCTGTTGGCTTCACACAGCACAGCCACCAGCTGATCAGCCGTGAGATTGGTTTTCGCGGCTGTTCTGTAAGGGATCGCAGACGAGAACTGCTGTCATTCTGCACACGACTAAATGAGCTGGTGTAAAAGAATGTGTGTGAGCGTGAGTGTGTGTGTGTGTGTGTGAGTGTGTGTGAGAGAGAGAGAGAGAGAGAGTGTGAGTGTGTGTTTGTTTGTTACTGTGTAGCTGTGTGAAAGAACAAACCAGATGCCATGATTACCTGAAATTAGATGATAACAATCTGATGATGCTTTGCAGGGCTTTCCACTCAAGGTCTACGCCGGCCTTCTGAAAGGTCTAAGGAGTAGAACAAAAGTCAAATTACCAACTCCTCATAGGGCTTAAATTAAGTTTTAAGAAATTGATTAGCTTAGTACCGTTGCCCATTAAATAAATGTTACAGACCATTAAAGGGGCTATTAGCCTTCACTCACATCATAGATTTTAGGCAAATCTACTGCACTCCTCTGCCCTTGAAGATGAGCCAGAATCTGCTGACACTGGAGAGATTAACAGATTACAATCAGAACGGAACCCACACCGAAGGGCGTCAGCGTCATAACCCACACGCGTCTAGATCTCTAGACTACTGTTCCCATCACGTAGACTATTTTTGTTGACATGCAGTCATCATTCAAGTAGCCTACCCCCATTATTTACCGCAAGCTCTAGCCTAGTATGGACACATAGTTTCACAGCTAAGAGCTAAAAACATCTTTCACAAGATAAATGCATAATGGAACTCTGTTGCAAGCAGAGGTGTTGTCATACCGTTTCTGCAAAAATGTCTGGAGGCAGTCGTCCGACATGTGTGACAACACTGTCAAGTCCTACGAGAGAAAGCATGACTCAGGTATCACACCGACATGATTTCGGATATGAACATATGATTTTAAACAAACGACATTATATGCTGTATATATAAACAACAGTACGTCGCTAGCGCGAGTAGCGCTATATATCTGGTAGCATAATGAACTAATAGGGAAATGGCTAAGTTGACGTTAGCTGTGGTAGCATGCTAACCAACTACTGCACTGTCATCTGGACTTTATACATATTCTAACTTAAACTGACGTCACCTTGTCAGGTAACATATCTTAATGCCATGTAAGACTATTAACAGAAAAGTGTAGCAATCGATGGCATCTAATGGTTAACGCTAAAACAGAGGCGCCTATGCCTTCGATGTTCGGCATTCAGCTAGCTAACGTTACGTCTCGTTAGCATCGCCTCATTTTTTCCATAGTGAAAACAATAACGTTACAACTCTACCAGAGGCGGTTGATAAAGTGCATATTTGTCTCCTCTATTCATCTAATTTATCCCAAAAACAGGGCCAGAAGAAGCCGCATGCCCTATGAAGACTAGAGAACATGATGATAGGCAGCTAACGTTAACGTAAGTTAATGGTTAGCCTGAAACTTACCAGATGTCGACTCCAGTCCTGGCATCTTTGTAATAAAGTTACCGCTCTTGCGAGTATTTCATGCAGTTCACAACTGTCTTGATAAGCAACTCTGGCCTGCCAGCTCAGGGCCACAAAAGCTGATCCTTAGGTACCCCAGTAATTCAAGTCATTTGTAGACCTGTCACAGGGCCTATCTGTGTGGATTTACTCAAGAAATATTGGGGGAACTTGAGGAACTTGTGCACAGGAGTGCCCGAGCATGTCGAATGGATATACTGCCCTCTAGCCCTCAAAAGTAAAAGTACACCTGATAAAAGCCAAGCCAACTGGCCAGTGATTTGAGCTGAGCATAATTTAGGTGTCCACCCAGCTCAGTAAAACAAAGCATCTCAAGGAATTACCATTATATTAAAGATAATACAAAAATCAAGAGAAAAGTTTGGACCCATTTTGTATCTATTCATCTTTTATTGTGATACATAAGAATACACAGGAATGTAGGCCTATGGTATTGACCAAAAGAGAAAAAGACTAACATTATTGTCTTATAAAGTGCAATCTAAGGTCAATATGTCTGTCCAAAAAGTAGGTTTAAGTCTGTATACTGTGTAGGCAGGCTTATGCTGATTGTGTTAAGCCAATGGAAGGTCTAAGACAGTGTGCAGTTTTCTTTAAAGTCGTTTCTTCTCCGTCTTTGCAAGCAAAGTGGACTAATAACATCATGTGTCTAATTTCTGCAGGCCTTTTTTTTGCTGCTCTCGGTACATCAGAGTTTCTAAAACATATTATGCATATACACACATTCACAATATACAATACATTCGGCATTTGTACATGATACTGTGAATGTACAAAATAAATATATATTTTTGTTGCATATTGGCAGATATTGCATTGGCTTTGTTACTGCAGTGCTCATCTCCAGCAAAGTCAAGAGTGCTTGTGATTGTCTCAAAAGTTTAGGCTTGTGCGTATCAAAACTGAGTCTGGTGGAGTTTGGCAACCAATCGGAGAGCTTCATTTTGATATGTGTACACGGGCGTCTTGCTGCTGACCTCTCTCCACTGGATCCGCTCAGATGACATTTGACTAGTGGCTACCTGGGAAATGAAATGACAAGAAAATCTGTCATTTTAAGTCCCAAAATCTGAGAGAGAAATCTGATTGAAATGTATAATATATTGTCATATATATATATATATATATATATATATATATATATATATATATATGACAATATATTAATGTATACATTTTTCCATGACTCCTCTGTGGAAATAGCAGGTGAAAAAGAGAGAGTGTATACCGTGCGGTTCAGTTCGTTCATGAGGGAGCCAGTGCTGTCCAGGTGAATGTTGAGAACAGTGGTTTCAATCCAAGCATTGTCTGTGTTCTTAGGGTCATCGGCATACCCCTCATATACCTGGAAATAATAAGGAAATATATTCAATTTATGCAAGCCTATATAGAAACAACAAAAGGCAAAACATAATAAATAAATACACAAACAAGCAAACAAATAAAACACACTTACACATTTGACCATTATTGCTCATAATGATAAATTGCAAAATCATTTACATGACTAGTTTCCTACCAAAGCTTTGCTTATATAGTAATGAGTAACTGTACTGTGTTATGCCGACTGCCATCTCCTAGCTTAGCTTTGATTCGCTGGTACAGCTTATCCCCAAGGAGTCTCTTAAGCCTGCCTGGAAGGGGCTCCCCTGATTTTAAAGCACCCTGCAAAAAGATAAACACACTGTCAAACAAGCACTGACACTCAACAGTAATCAGAATATATACTATATATATTTACTTCTGGCACAGAGAAAGCACACTTCCCAAATTTGTTTTCGATTAATTAAACTCAGTGAATGAAATATAAACTCACCCCTGGGATGGACCAGCATCCTTCCGCCTCATTCCAGACAGCTAGAAACTGAAGAACTGTATGGTCTTTGTCTTGCCAGCTGCAGAAAAAAAACAACAGCATGTAAAAAACATCAAAGCTCAGAAAACCAGCATATCTTAACTCTAGAAAGATATTTCTCTGCTCTACTCTAATAATTATAAACTACATTTGCTTTATATTCATCATTGGTTGAACTCACTGAGTGAGAACAGGGTCGAGGATGGGATTTGGGCCCAGACAGTGCAAGGATCCTCTCCCCCTTATCCCTGTGCGGCCCCCGGGATTCCTGGAAAGGAAGTTGGTGATGCATGTACATGAGAAAACACTGGGTGATGGGATGTGGCAGGGACTGGGAGTTAGGAACAGAAATGTGATATATGCTCACCTATAATTATCGAGGGTCAACTGTTCTGCGCTGTTAAAAGGACAAACATATACGATAAAGGTCTATACGAAAAACACAGTATTTTTAGTTTCAACTTGATTGAAAATTCAAGACAATTCAAACCTACTCAGTGATTGATTCTGCACTGTAGACTTCAGCTAAGTATGGAGTGAAGTCAACCTGAGAGAGAGAGAGTGAGAGAGAGAGAGAAAGAGAGAGAGAGATGACCACAAGCATCAACATGTATTATAAAATGGTACATTAGCATTCAGAGACAAGTCAGACGTGATTGAGTTAAATACTGAACCAGCACCAGTCTTTCAAAGGTTACAATATAAATCAAATGTCTATTCCAGTGATCTAACCTTTCTAATCGAATATAAATGCCTAGCTTTGGTGTTATAACCTTTATAATGTTACAATATGTAAATCAGGCACCTCCCAAGGCACTTTCTCCTCAGGTACAGGGAAGCGTTTCTTGGTGGTGCCCGGGTAGAGGGAGCTGCGGGCATGGAAGTGGTACTGTCTCCTCTCTGGCTCGCCGTCAGTCTCGTGTTCATCTACATCACTCTCTGTGCTCCTGCCTGTGGAGGGGGCGGGGGGAAAGAGAGGTGTCACACTGGGGGGGTGAGGAGGAGACTAGTAGAAGTCTATTGCTCATGGGCACCGGCTGACATATAATAATAATGATAATAATATTTATTTTAAAGAAAAAATGTATCGTGAGTCATTTTCATCTCAACCGATACAAAACCTCAAACAGTCGTATCAAAATTTTGCCGGTTGGCGGTTTATCATTACATCCCTATTTATTCATTTTGCACTTTTCAAGTTACAACGTGCTGTATGCCGTTTTAAGAAAGTTAGAGTTGGGCCATGTGGTCCATCTCTTTAGTGTAGGTGCACTTGGTAAAGGTAAGACCAGTGATTAGCTGGTCACCTGCCTGACGAGTTGGACTAAGCCAGTTCACTAAATGTCAAATCAAAAATAAAGCAGGATTTTTTTAACTTTCTAAACCCAGCATGTCAGCGCCTGTGATTGTGTGTTTGTTTTAAAATGGAGGCAGTGCAAATTCATCTCACTCACACATGGAGGGAGGATCCTCTTTAGACTGGTATCCTTGGGCCTTTAGAGTGTCCATGATCCATTGCAGAGCTTTGGAGGACTGGGACACCTGCAGTACAAGGAGCATAGGAGCATTTGTGGGAACATAAACACATAGTGAATGCATGCTTGTATGGACATGTATTATTCATCTGTCGGTTTGTTTATTCTATTTATTCAAGAATAGAATCAACTGTGGTGTGAATTGAACCTGTTCCTCCAGCTGAGCCAGTCTCTTGGCCACGGAGCCCCTGTCCTGCTCTCTCTCCAGCAGCTCTGACATGGAGCCAACCCTGCGGAACACGCCAGAACAATTCATTTGAGAGCCGCTGGGCATTTACTAAACGACTCACTGAGTCACTCATCCTCTATCTCCTTGCGCAATGTCACTAGACATTAACATACTGTCATTAAAGTGATGCAAGAGTTCGAATAAGGGACATGTTGTGGAGTTCGCAATTGTAGCTACAGTATATCCATTTCATTTTCAGTAGAAGTCTGTCTTGTTCTGTTCCTTCTGTAATACATCTAGGCCTATATGAAATTAGTTACAAGGTCGTAGACTGTTAGACACACAAATACACACCCTAAATACAGTATGTGTGATGTTGGACCTTTTGACTTCTTTTCTTATGGAGTCCTTTTCATATCTGTTCATATATGTTTCATAAATCACTTCTAAACAAATTAAATAAACATTAGATATTACTATTATACAGTATGGCTCTATAACACTATGAGTTGTTTCAAGGATTCAAGGAAGTTTGTGCAGTTGGAAAAAGGGCTACATAGGATGGTTAGTGGATGGATTGGGTGAGTGGGGGTTATGTAGGGCTAATGACAAGGAACGCCCAAGAGAAAGAAGAATATCTCTCTTGTCACGATTGATTAACTGAACTGAATGTATGTCCAGATAGCATTTTCAACTGTGTGTTATGTGAGAGTCTTACCGATCAGCTGTGTCCTGGATACGATGCTCCATGCTCTCACTTCTCTCCTGGCGCTGGGCGGCCACATAGTTATCCTTCATGAAGGCCTCCCATGACATCAACTCCTCCTCCTCAGTTTTAGACAAGCGCTCCCCTGCACAGAGTCGGGCAGAAATTCTCTCTCTAGTATATTATCTATTACATTGATTCATAGTCAGCTTGGTGCTGTCCTTCAGTTTTGGTGAACTGTATTTGTACATGAATGCTAATTTCAGGTGTGTGGAAAATTGCTTCTAAAGTAGTTTGCCCATGGACTGGGTTACTGAGCCAAGAGAATACCTCCACAGGAACCGTGTTAGATTTCTTGCACATTTCCCACAGTTGGAACCAAAACAGTTCCTATTCACACATTATACAGCCTGACATGAAATTCGACAATACAAATAAAAACCATTTAGGCTAAAGTACATTATAATACTATGTAGTTCTCCATAGAATGTTCTGATTGGTTAAGATAGTTATAACATGGTGAACATGGTACCCACTGAACTGCTTGTGCTTCTGTGGACGGCGCTGCATGATGATGCGTCTGAAGAGGAGGAAGAGGTGGCTGAGGAGGATGAAGGGCGGAGGGGCAGCAGGACGGCTGTGATACTCCTTAATCAGCTCGTACCTCTGGAACTTCCAGATGGTGTCAGTGTTGTCCTGCACCTCCTGAAATGTGTAGCTGTTAAAGCAGACACAAAGTCATACGGGATGATCTGGGACAGCCAACATACAGTAAGGATGTATGTAGCATGGTTACAGTAATATCTCAATATAATGCATTATTTAAATATTTAAAGAAAGTAATATAACATATTGCACAGAATCTACCTCATGAGAAAACATATAGAGTGTGTGATGTGGTCAGCGGTGTGTTTTCCAAAAGCATAGTTGCTAACTAAGTTATCAATGCAATTTTCTACCGCCAACTAATTCATTTGCTAATTAGCTAGTAACTGTGCTTTTGGGAAACGGACACCAGATGAAGAAGAGAACAGATGTTTAGTTGTTATGAGAGAAGGGAGACTCACTTGAAGATGGCAATGAGGAGGTTGAGGAGGAGGATGTTGGCAAAGAGAAGGTAAACACACAGCATGATGATGGTGAGCCACTCAGGAAAAGCAGGCCGGTGGTTGGCATTGAGCACAGGGCATTTGGGTCGTATCGGATCAGTACCGTTCACAGTGCAGGTAGACATGTCAAACTCAGCATCTAGATGGTTAGGATACATTTTGTATATATTAATGTACAGTACAATTTGAACAATTGTAGCACTGACAACTTTAAATAAATATATGGGTAGTCATTTTAATGGATGAATAGGCTACTTTTTTGAAATGCATATCCCATTGTTCATATGCTTTATACATTGTTTTTCATAAATGTAAACTGCTCATTAACCGTATGCATACACAATATCAGAATATGACATTGACTTGGCTTGTATAGCACACGGGTCTCGAACCCGCCACCCCGCAAGCTACAAACTCCTGGCGTGGGAGTCGGACACTCTAACCACTGAGCTAAAATTCCAGGCTTCTAACTGCTGTTAAAAACAACCAAGGAATTGGGTTGTGAGGATATACACGTACTGCTACCCAGTAGCCGCATTAGCTGGCATCCGTTACACTCACCCTCCAAATTCAAACCCCCATCCAAGTCACAGCACCAATGAAGCTGGTGGCAGTCCGCACCACACAGGGGTCTCAAACCCGCCACCCGACAAGTGTCAAACTCCCGGCGTGGGAGTCGGACGCTCTAACCACTGAGCTAAAAGCTCAGGCTTCTAACTCAGCTGTTAGAAACGACCAAGGAATTGGGTTATGAGGATTTCCACATACTGCCGCCAAGCTAGCTGCGCTAGCTGGCATCCATTACACTTCTAAACTAAAGTACTGTACTCACTGTCGATGTTGGTTGGAACATTGCCAAATATGATGAGGTAGGGCTCATAGACGGCCCCTCTGATGATCCAGTCCAGTCTCTCCTCATTGTGGATCAGAATGCCCTGTTTAGCCACGCCATAGGCCACAACCCAGATACTGAGCAGGAACATGAAGAAGAACAGGTCCATCATCTGGAGAGAGGGACAAATCAATGCACTTCAGCCATCTTCTCTACACAGAGACGCTGTCTATTGTCTCTAGTGTATGTTTTCAGACAGGTTTGAATTGATACTTACCATCCTTTTGACAATGATGATTTTTGGGCCCAGGGTTCTACTGATGGTGAAGATGGCCATCAATCGCAGACAGAAGATGATGAAATCGATGCAGAGAATCACCTTCCCAGCATAAAACGCCCTGCTGGTCCACCTGGAGAAGAAAGCAAGAAGCATGGATTCTTGGTGCATGCATGAACTCACAGGTACCTTTTGAAGGTAGTATTACTATATTATTAACTCATGACATCCCAAGACATGAAACTAACCTGCAGGCAAGACCAGCGATGAAGAGCAGGATGGAAGTCACATCTAGAATGTTCCACAAGTCCTTAATATACATCTTGGCTTTCCTTCGGAACCCAAATCCGTCCGGATCATCAAAAAGCTAAAAAAGAGCACATAGCATAACAGACATGTAGTGAACGCAAGCAGGACTCATTACACAGGAAAATGAATCATTCATGATACAGGCTCCTCCATATGTCTTTTTGTTTGAGTAAATAGTAGTTAGTATGGTTCACATCTTACCTGTCTGATTTCCTCAAACACTAAAGAAGTCAGCCAGACATAGAGCAGCCATTCTCTCCAAGATGGCGTGGGCTGGAAGTCGATCATCAGTACAATGGAGAAAAGCCAGAGGAACCCAAAGTAGGAGGCAATGTTCCAGAAGAACTTCACCTGAGGTGCTGCATAGAAGCTTCCCAGTCTGGACATACAGGTGAGGGGCTTCAGTTCTGCACTGTCCTGGGGGTCACTGGAGGAGAAGCGGAATTAAAGGTCTTATAAGCAAAAGGTCTCAAATAGGCTAACAAAAAAACACAAAACAAGTACTGATTAGTCCCATCCCAAGCATGTAAGCATAGTTCAGTTTGTGTCTGGGCACATTTGATTTGATTTGATATGATTTTACAACCGAATTCCAAAAAAGTTGGGACACTTTACAAATTGTGAATAAAAACAGAATGCAGTGATGTGGAAGTTTCAAATTTCAATATTTTACTCAGAATACAACATCGATGACATATCAAATGTTGAAACTGAGGAAATTTATAATTTTAAGGGGAAAATAAGTTGATTTTCAATTTCATGGCATCTACACATCCCAAAATAGTTGGGACAAGGACACATTTACCACTGTGTGGCATCCCCTCTTCCTTTTAAAACAGCCTGCAAACGTCTGGGGACTGTGGAGAGAAGTTTTGGAGAGAATGTTGTTCCATTCTTGTCTAATACAGGCTTCTGGTTGCTCAACTGTCTTAGGTCTTCTTTGTCATGTATTCCTATGTATGATGCACCAAAAGTTTTCTATGGGTGAAAGATCTGGACTGCAGACTTGATGGTGCCTTTCCAGATGCGTCGTAAGCTGGCCATGCCACCCACACTCATGCATCTCCATACCATCAGAGATGTAGCCTTCTGAAATGAGCGCTAACAATAAGCAATAAAAACTTGGGTTGTCCTTGTCCGGATGGTATGGCATCCCAGTTTTCTGAAAAGAACTTTGAATTTTGATTCGTCTGACCACAGAACAGTTTTGCACTTTGTCCCAGTCCATTTTAAATGAGCCTTGGCACAGAGAAAACGCCTGTGCTTCTGGATCATGTTTAGGAATGGCTTCTTTTTTGACCTATACAGTTTTAGCTTGCTATAGCAAATGACACTGTGGATTGTGTTCACTGACAATGTTTTCTGGAAGTAGTCCTAAGGCCAGTTTGTGATATCCATTACATTAGCATTCCTGTATGTGATGCAGTGCCTTCTAAGGACCCAATGATCATGGGCATCCAGTATGGTTTTCCGGCCTTGACCCTTATGCACAGAGATTGTTCCAGATTCTCTGAATCTTTGGATGATGATATGCACTGTAGATGAGATTATACCTTCAAACTCTTTGCAATTTTTATCTGAGAAACTCCTTTGTGATCTCGGACCACTACTTTTTGCCACAGCATTTGGGGAACTGGTGATCCTCTGCCCATCTTGACTTCTGAGAGTCAATGCCACTCTCAGAGGCTCTTTTCATACCAAATCATGTTGCCAATTGACCAAATAAGTTGCAAATGGGTCCTCAAGCTGTCCTTTATCTGAACATTTGAGTTTTCTGGCCTCTTATTGCTACCCGTCCCAACTATTTTGGGATGTGTAGCTCTCATAAAATCCAAAATGAGCCAATATTCAGAATAACATTTGAAAAAGTCTCACTTTCAACATTTGCCATGTTATCTATATTCTATTGTGAACAATGTATAGGTTTATGAGATTTGTAAATTATTGGATTCCATTTTTATTAACAATTTATGCAGTGTCCCAACTTTTTTGGAATTCGGTTTGTAGGTTCTGAGGCTCTTCTTGTTCTTACCGGAATAAAGTTTTCATTCTGGCATCGTCCGAGCTTCCGGTCATAGACTCCATAGCCCGCATCTCTTCTTTCCTCATAGCCTCTCTCTCTATATCCTCATCACGCCTGGAAACGACAGATTGCAGAGCATTTCATCAACTAGATTTTGAAGGGCAGGCTGGTAGACCATTTTCTTTATCTCATTTATCTATATCTCATAATCAAAGTAGTCTCGAGGACTGTGAGTACTTTATGAGTTGTAATTAGGAGAAAATTGAACATAACTATAAAGAATCCAATTGTGATATGATTAAGAAGCCTACATACAGTATATGTGAATACAAAAACTTCAGTCTTAATAAGATTCTATTTTGGAATGTTCATAAGTCAGTTGCAAAAACGTCTGTAAACGTTATACTGTAACATTACAAACATTAATTTTAATGAAATGAAATCAGGTCATGATGCATCTCTGCACATCATCAAAAGTAAGTGTTAACCTGCAATATACACTTTAATCATTCCAGTTAGGGAGAGTATAACGCGATATGATTTAATCTAGGTGTGTAGTACAGTGCACTGTACCTATAGGTGATGAAGCCTGTGTAGATGAGAGGGGAAAACAGCATACAGAGGAGGATCTTCCACTGAGGGGTGTCCACAGCCAGCTCCCCACACCAGATCTGGGTCAGGAGAGCCTGCAGCAGCAGCAGCAACAGTAGGCCTTACAGTACAGTATGTCACCTCCAGCAGCAGGTAACAAACAACCAGGGAATCACAAGCCCTACTTTTTATTGTTTGGGTCATGTACAAATGAATGAAGATATTTGATCCCTGGTCAGTGAGAAGTAGGTCTCACACAACCAAGGTGAACAAAGGTCACATATTTTCCAGTGAAAAAAACAGTACACTCTCCTAAAAGCCACGGTTTAAATATTTGATTGGCCCCAAAACAGGAAGAGAGGGAAAGACAGAACAGACCTGAACCCCTGAGTGAGCTACAAAGCTCTTATCGTTTCCCTCCAGTGCCAAACGCAGACATGTGGTTCTGCCCCAAGATGGTGAGATTCGGATCAGAAGTCTCTGGGCTCGTTCATCATCCCAGCTATGGCATTCACTAAACACACCTGCAATAGATACCAGTGTGTGTGTGTGTGTGTGTGTGTGTGTGTGTGTGTGTGTATGTATGTATGTGTGTGTGTATGTGTGTATGTGTGTGTATGCGTGTGTGTATGTTGTGTGTGTGTGTGTGTGTGTGTGTGTGTGTGTGTGTGTGTGTGTGTGTGTGTGTGTGTGTGTGTGTGAGAGAGAGAAGTGGGATGTGAAAAATACAATGAAAGAGAGAAGAGAATTGTGTTAGTCATTCAATATCTCACTGAAATATGATAATGACTAAGTATTTCTATATTTAATAGCCACAATCTCCATTTAGTGGTTAGGAGTAGCTACAGTACCCCTCTTTAGAAATAGTGAGTTAGGCTTAGCTGAGTCATGCTGCACTTAAAATAAGCATGACCTCTTTTTCGGGCTCACAGCTTTGCTCCCCTAAGGATTACCAGTGAGCCGGTTTAAAGAGACCAGCAAACCATATTGTTTTATCAAAACAGCTCTTCATCTGAAAACAAACATGCACCTAAGAGAAGGTGACCTCTGAATCACTGCATAGGCTCCCCAATAGACCACTGCCCTTGGAGAGTTGGCATAATATCACAGTAGAGTGTTCATGAAGCATGAAATTATCAATATGAAAGACGAAAAACACTGCCTTACCAATGGCTTGTTTCTCATAGTGGTTGGCCAGTTCTCTCATATCGTTAGCATCGTCTTCGTCATCATCCTCAGACTCCTGTGCCAACTTCTTCAGAATCTTACTGGCCGCCAAAGCAGCGGCTGTGCTGTCTCTACACTAGGAGCACAACAGAGACATTGGCATCAATACTGTAAGACAGTCAGATGAACTTAACTACAGAAACAACCTCTTTACTGAGACACTTTCTCAAGACTTATGGGACACAACATACTCAGAAAATAGTTATTCATGCATTTTCTCAAAAAACACATTCTCTGTATTGATATTTTCAGATGTAACATGTGTGCTTTTAGTTTGATTACATTAAAGACCTACCTGAAGTTTTTGAAAATATACATGCTTTAAATATTTATATTAAATTGTAAATTACTATCTTAAAAAGTGACAGTTATAGCGCTTTACAATTTAAAGGGAACTCTCTATTACTCTTTCTCACTATTTATTTAACTAAGATCGCATGCAACCTATTCTGCTGACAGCCTACAGCAGTGTTCCCTCTTGTCCTGTCCAGTACCTGTTCCCAGGCTATCTGGGCCAGCTCTTTGTTATTCTGCAGGATGGCCCACAGGAACAAATCTCTTCCAGGGTCACTCTGAGGGAACAGACACAACAGTCAACAGACAAATACTTGGATTGTAACTCAGACTACAAAAAAATATAAACAACATAAACTGTTTCCATGCACACATATCTAGATAAGATAAGAAGAGATAAGATTAAATAAGATTGTACTTTATACATCCCAAAGGAAACTCTAAATCAGTTCTTTTGTGACTCCTCTTCACACTTACAATCACAGTGTTGTCAGGTTCCACGTCGGCCATCTTGATGAGGTCATGTGAGGGCGGTGGCGAGTAAATGGTCTGGGTGAAACTGCCCAGTAGCTGCCTCACCACCTCCCCCACAGCGTCCAGCGACACCTGTCTGCGCTGGACAGGTATGGACGGCATCCGCCGGGCCTTGTCGCTCTGCAGACGCTTGACGAGCTTGCGGAGGAAGAAGCAGCTGGGCATGGCGGTGTAGAGCTCACGCAGTGTCTCGTCACCGCACAGGAACTGGGGGATGCTAACGCCGTTCTCCAGCAACAGTCGCACAAACTCTGACTTGTGGCCCACCAGGGCTGAGAACATGGCCCTGTGCAGGTCGCTGGACTACAGAGAGAAGAGAAGAGGACTAAACTAGATGTAATGGGACTGGATACTAGCCTGACATAGCCCGACCATAATACTGCTGTTCATCCGTATACATGGTCTGGGAACAGTCTTCTGGGGCGTGTTTACATCGGTAGAGAGTCTACCGGCCAATAAACGAAGCTGATTAGATGAGCTGTCCAATCGTTTCAAACCACAAGTGAATGCCCTCCCCCCCACAGTATAATTGTGTCAGGTGAAAGAACCTCCAGACCATGAATACGGACGAACAGCAGTATTATGGTCGGGCTATGTCAGGCTAACTGGATACCTCTTTAAAGGTTTATACTGTTATGAGATCATCAGAAATATTTAGAGAAGGCCGAGGCACAATGGGCGTTGTATGCCCTTTTACAGGAACCATAGATTGGAAAACGTTGTTTTAGTTTTGATAAATTAGGAGATGTTGTGTATGGCTAAAGAGCTTGCCACTAATACATGGGCGAATTAGAACAAAGCCTACATGTGATGTTAAATAGCACAAAGCAGTTGTAGTTCAATTGTGGTAGTCAAAGAGGGCGCCCTAAGACAAAAGGACAATTGTCCACTCTAGAATTTAGTTTACACTGTGCTGAATGCCAACCTTCCACTGGCTCTCCTCAGTGAAGATCTCACTCTCAGCAATGTCCACACGGTTCCAGGCTACCGCCAGCTCCAGCTGCCTCTCCCAGCTCTTCTGACCCCCAGTCTCTTCACTCCTGGAGGCTAAAGACATAAACGCGCACACACACACACAAATGCCATGCACTTTATAGTTAAGACCTTGACACTACACACCTGCTATCTTTTTTGTATTGCAAACCTACAGTAATTTTCAAAAGTTGCTTTTACAAACATTTAACTTGCAATTTATTTTCAATATGAAACTGCACACGCACACGCACACACACACACACACACACACACAAACTGGATTTACAAATAACTGTCAGTCAGTTAATCAGGGATGTGAGAAACACTTAGTGATCCCAATAAAGATGAGTCTGCAAGTAGTTTGCAAGAGGTCTGCAAGAAGTTGAAGAAATCAATAATGCATCTATTTATGCTACAAGTGATGACGGAGAAGGGTTATATATCTGTCAGTGACATCTATTTCAATTTTGAGAGCTTTACAGTATAGCACATTAAAGTAATGCACATCCATTCTGATCAGCTTCATTTCCGCCTCAGCTAAGTGTGGATCGCTAACCATGTAATTCACTTTGAGGTTGAAAGCCTCTATGACGGCTACATTAGACAAGTTACTAAAGAGGAGCTCCGCACCCAAAGCCCCTCTGATGATGTTACTCAGACTGTGAGTGTATCATCAATCTCTGCATAAGTGCAGGGGTCTGGACGAGAGGGATATTTTAGTAGGGGTATGTGATACTATAATGATATACATTAACTTTACCGTAGTCTACTGTTAGTACATCCACATGATGTCACGCACGCTTCCAAAACCTACATTGGTTTGTAAGCGCACGCACATAAAAACATGTCTTTGGTGAATGAAATCTGTCAGGTGGCGCACCTGTGATTACTGTAACATCACTCGTAGCCAGAATGAATGTGTCTTGTTAATGGACCATTTGAGCACTGAACTACAGGCTTGTTGTAAAACCAACCAAGAAAATACCAAGAATAAGCGGCAGGAAAGTGTATTATCCGGATCTTCTCAGCGAACTTGGAGACACGGCGCAATAGTTGTCAAATCCTTATAGCATGCATGAACCTCTGATAGTACTATTAATATTAATATACAGGGTGGGAGTTGGACAGGTACTCCCGCATCTAACGCACACTAACCCCCCTACTAAAGGGACGTAACAATATATTTGAGTGTAAGTTAAAGCATAGGATTTCTATTGCAAATGAATGAAGACTGAAAACAGGCTTGCTTCACACACTGGAGTCACACAATTGAACATGGTGTGATGGGGATTGGCACCTTTGAGGAAGGCCTGAAGGATAGCCACGTCTAGGTCACTGTTCTTGTCCTCATCCATACGGAACACAGTCAGGAGGTGAGGCATCCTGATGATGTCCTGGATCTGTAATAGATATACACATATAGTTACCAGAATAAGATGTTTAGTAATATATTTATAGATTAGATAGATATACAGTTGTACTGTATCATAATTCTTTTAAAAATGTACATTCTGAAAAATGTTATTACAAACACCAAAATTCTGAAATGGACCTGAATATCATGCAGCGGACATAAGCCGGTATTGTCCCAGGGGCTTAAGTCCAAACAAGGGCTTTGCTCCATGCCTTTCAGATTGCATTTTTATGGACTTAAGCACCTGGGAGAATACCCTTCAATCTGTGTTGGAATTGAAATTTACTTGGCTCCATCAAACGTGGAGAAATGAAGTGGATTGAAAAATTAAATTCACTTTTATTCTATTATACAAAAAATCTGCACTACCTTCTTGGCCCACTCGATGACCCTGATCTCTGAGAAGCTCTCGTACTCCTCCTGTCCAAAGAACCTCCTCATGTGTCTCTGGATCAGAGCCAGCGTGACCCGTGACACCGGCTTCCCAGCTACGTTAGCGATCACGTCCGCCATGCGGCCCGATCCTTCCAGAATCACACATGGGGTGCCATTCAGCATGGCATTGTAAATGGTCTGTTAGGGCACAGAATTGGATAGACGCTCAAACCATTAACAGTGAATCTAAATCAAAATAATGAGAAAATACTTGCTTACATTATTTATTAATGTTAATTCAATTAAAAAATCATTTGCAACTCATGTCAAAAACTATTGCAAAATGAACACATTTAGCCTTATTCATCTCATGCCTGGAATTCTTAAAAGAAAAAAAAAACATTCTCACTGCTGTTACGGCAATGCAATTCAACAGTTTAGATAGTGATGAATGATACTGTGCTGTACATGTACAATAGATGGTCATTTTAGACATCTAGTGGTTAAGGAGACTCATTGCAATATCCTGTACTGTGCTTATATGAAGTAAATAAACTTCTGCAAAGACGTTAAGCAGAAGCTCTTACATCTAGAGTGCCTTGTCCTCCGTCCAGCACCACACACACCACAGGGATCTTCACGTGACTTTCTGGAGAGGAAGCATAAGAAATGTCACACACACACACACACATACACAGAAACTGCAGCCTTTTGACTGACATCCATCCAAACACACAACACAACAAATACACAACACACATACACACACTCTGACCTCTGTTCCCCAGGGGCTGATCGGCGATGTGTTTCTCCAGACGGCTGCGAAGGTCAATCTCCACACCGTAGCGGCCGTGGGTACCATCGTCCACCAGCAGGAAGTGGGAGTGGTTGCTGTCCAGACAGGAGAGTCGGCCCTGACTCGGCTCATCCAGCGTGTACTGGGCAGGAAAACAGCCCTGGAGAGAAGAGGAGGAAGAAACAACAAACAAACAAACAATAAACACACAGATTAGGTGAGAAGCAGACAGATGTGTGAGATAGATAGATAGATAGATAGATAGATAGATAGATAGATAGATAGATAGATAGATAGGCCAAAAAAGATGGTTTAGTAATCCTTACTCATAGCCTTTTATAGTGTATCTTATTTGGCCCATACCTCAGGGTGTATGAGGGACTGGCGTCGGTGAACGGTGCCCCAGGTAGCCACCCCGATGGCCACAATCTCCCCGCGATGTGAGCTGCTGCTGAGGGTGTAGTCCCGCACGGCCATCCCCACGTGTTTCATCACCCCTGTATGGGTGCCCCCAGTGATGATCCAGGCACCTGGACAACGACAAGCAATACTGGTGATTATTATTATAAACCAGTAAATATACTGTACCTTCATAGGGCAATAATGCAAACCATGGAAAGTCAAAAGGTGTGCGAGAAGATGTTTCCCCGTCCAGTGTGTCAACAATAATTGTAAGAAAATAAAAACAATTGATCACAAAAAAGAAGAAAGATGTGCTTTGTGCTCGGAATTATAGTGGGGGTGGAGATGAAGTTTATAATTGCATTACTTGGGTAAGCATATTATCGTCTGTCTCTACAAATGCAATTACCAAAATGACAGTGTAGAATATGAGTGACAATTATTAGCATTTGGCAATTGTCATTTTGCCATTTCCTATTGTGATCCTATTGTGATCTGTGATCCTATTGTGGTCTGAAAAGGGCTATGACCATCCATCCATAAGATATGTTGCTGTACTGTATATTTAATACAGTACCTTGCTGGGTAACACTTTACAGTATATTACAGCACGTGAAGTACTGGGTAAGAAATAAGTAAGAATAAAGACAGATCAAGCAGTTAACTTCTGTTTTCTGTTTTTCTAACTTTTGTAACTTTGTGTTATTCCAGCATACTTACACAGTAAGTATTAAAATGTATCCTTTGACACTTTTTGCTACATCGTCCTTACCTAATCTTACAGGCTATAATATAAAGCGCTGCCCATTGCTGAGCTCCTGTTGCTAAGAAACTGCTGACCTGTGCTCTGGGCGACTTTGATGAGGCCTCTGCGGAACTTCTCCTTCAGGTGTGTTTTCATGTAGAAGTTCTTGGCTCCGCCCGTTACTGAGATGAGCAGGTTTGGAGGACGGAGCTTCCAGTGTTCCGTCATCAGATGGTACAGATCGTGAGATGGGGTCTCTGATGACACACGCACATACTACACACACACACACCCACACACCCACACACACACACACACACCACACACACACACACACACACACACACACACACACACACACAGATGAATACCTACAGTAAACATGCTGATAGAGGTAAAAAGACACGTATGCAGTGGGCATTTGTTCATTCATACATGCACACTACACCCACCACTGGATTAGTTTTTTTACGTACACTGATTATCAAGCACAATCAAACTAGTGTATTCCTTGTAATGATATGAGACAAATGCCAAAGTGTAATCAAGAAACTTTTAGGCAGGCATGCAGGGCATACAGGGCAATGCCCGGTGGGCCATTTTTGGTCCCAGTGCAGCCCTGTTTTTAGGTATTTTTATGGTGGATAAAAGGTAAACAAATTCACCTTGCCCATGTTTTGGCCGAGGCCTCCAAAGTCGATGTCCCCGAAGGCATCGGTGGGCGCCTCACGCATGTGCTTCTGTCCTTCCCAGGACTGTCCCAGAAACCGCTCCGGCTTGAGAGCCTCCTCCACATGGTGGTCTTTAGGGTAGCCACACTTGCAAAAGCCCTCTCTGGAAAATAAGACAATGGGCCTCATTTACCAATATCTTCTCAAGAATTTTCCTTAATTCGTTCTTGAGGTCCCATTAAAAAACTAGAAAAGCACTCAGAGAGCGCATTCCTCCACCAAGGCAATGTGGTCACAGATGGAGTTCTGCATCACTGATCGCCACCAAAATTGAATCAGTTCTTACTCTCAGTACACACGTTGTCTGAAATTTCATCCAAATCCATGCAGTACTTTTCGAGTTATGTTGTACACAGACAGGCACACAGACAGACAGACACACACACGCCGGCGAAAACATAATTTCTTTGGCGGAGGTAAAAACTATATTGGTGAATGCAAAGCTTCTTAAAAACTGCGTAAATGGGATTTGACACAAGCTAAGAGTCTAGACTAGGCAATGTTACTCTGACGGAGGACAAAGTTCAAGATCAAGTTCATGTTTAAATGACTTTTTCTTTTCATGCTGATACATATAGGGCATGAAGATGAACAAAATTGTGTTCTGTGGAAACCTCTTACACTCACAACACACTCTACAACAGGATAAAAAAACAATATCTTTCACACAATAACAATAAAATATCAAAACAATGCAAGACAAATAGACATTTTTGAGTTGTAATGTTTGCTCACAGTGGAATGGGGAGGGGGTGAGGTAATAGCAGTAGTAATAGCAATGCTTTGCTTAAAAGTCTTCACTTCTAAGCAGGTCTGCAACAGTGCTGCTGACATTCTGCAGATTGTAGTAACTGTAGTCATCAAAGCCTATTTTTGGGATTTGCTTTGCCACCTTCCATAAATTACCTCCATCACAGCAATCACAAGAGAATACAGCAACAAAAGAGACTCATCCTTTTATAATCTTTCACCTTCGAGTAACCTGCTTTACATCAACATGCCTATATATGACACAGCCAGCCTGCACACACATACACACACACACACACACACACACACACACACACACACACACACACACACACACACACACACACGCATGCATGTTTGTAAACAAACACATACACACACATACACACACACACACACACACAGTCACACACACACAGTCACACACACGCAACCATCAACTTTCTTCCACACTCCCCAGTACATAAACAAGGTCAAATAAGTCCCTGAGCTTGCAGACCAAACCAAAACAGAGCAGAGAGCCAGCCAGACAGACAGACGGAGGGACGGACAGACCTACCTCTCAGTCTGCACGTAGAAGCAGCACTCCTTCTTCTTGATGTTCTCCTTAATCCAGGACTTGAGCGAGCAGCGCTGGAGGGAAGGGGAGAAAGTCAGGTACTTTGGGCTCTTAGCTATGCTGGCTGCCAGCTTCTGCACTAGCGTGGCCTCCCCTGCACCCTCCATGTTGAATGAGAGGGGAAGACGAAGACAGGGAGAGAGAAAAAGGGGGGAGAATGAGAGAGAGAGAGAGGGAGAGAGAGAGAGAGAAAGGCAGGGAGGGAGGGAAGGAGGGAGGGAGCACAGCAGGGTGGCAGAGCAGCAGTAGGTTGCCGTGCCGACACTCAAAGCATCTGTGCCATCGGAGCTGTGCTGTGCTGTGCTGTGCTGTGCAATACTGCAGCATCAGTGATGTCACATAGAAGAGACGGGAGCACAGGAGCTGCCGCTGAGCACGGCTGAAATACAACCTCCGGTGCACACACGAACACACACACACACACACACACACACACACACACACACACACACACACACACACACACACACACACACACACACACACACACACACACACACACACACACAAACTTGTGTGCCTTGTTTATGCCCCATTCAGTGGTGTGCTCAATTTTGTACATCATGTTTTGACATTTTCATTGCATCTAACCCCACATTGTTTTTGCCCCTGCTGGAAGGGCAGTGAATCAGTGAAGCTTATTTTACCCAGAGTAAAAAGTTTGGTTGACATGACTTCACATCAAATAACTTCTACACTCATTAACAAAAGGGCTCAGGAAGAGACTGAGGACTAATACACGTTTCCTTTGAAAGTAATCAAAAACATGACTTATATGCATGTTTACTGAGATGGCAAAAGCGATATTACTGTAGATGTGTTTGGCTATCTTACCCTGAGATTGGATAGGAGATTGCTTAGTCCAATTTGGCCCAGTTGACAGATGTCTGTCTCATCAGGGTGGATCTTCTCTGATCTAGACAGCATTTCTGTTAAAACATTATTAATGGTCATAATGATCAAATCAGGCATGCTTTAAGGAAAATGACTACAATTGATCACAGAAAACGTACATTATCAATGTAAAATGGAGTTAGGATCAACAACATATAGTAAATTGTAAATTATATAATATAATATACAGTATAATAGTAAATGAGACTTTAAAGAGATAGTTTGAGACCCACACAAAGAAATGCAAAAAACAACAACCTACGGATTTCTGAACATAATGCACTGCTTTATATTTTGAGCAGATCCAACCATAAGGTATGTTTTCCTGTCTATTTACTGTTGGTATTTGTTTGGTAATCTCAAACTCACATTATGGTCTTCTTACAGCAGGGGTTCTCAAACTTTATTGGGCCAATTGCATTATCACAATAAAGTTTATAGCATTTGTGCTTCTGAACTCGTATTCGTATAATTTGTTTCACATACTACTGATAATAACTAATGTTCATTTTGCTTGCAGTTTAATGCCTAAGGGAAGCGAGTGCTTTAGTATTAGTATTTCTGAGTTTATATTTTACAGTAAAGTTTTTCACAGACCCCCTGACAACATACTGCAGACCCCAGTTTGAGAACCAATATCTTATTATAGTATGTCTTATACACCTTTAAGTGATGACTATTACTTTTTAATCATTTTTGTTGGCTGAGTTCCGTCACCTCAGATAAAAGAATATCACCCCATTTGTATTCCATACATTTTTCTTTGTTTGTGCCAACACAAAAGTTGTTCCCCCTCCTGGCAAATCCCACTTTAACCACTGCATGTATACTGTACCTGTTTTCAGAAAAAATTGAGCCATGTTTTGCAGGCACAAAAAGTTCTTTTAAGATTAGCCTACTTAAAATAAAAATAAAAAAAAACTGTTGAAACTTCTCATCAAAATAATTTTATCATTAAGTGACCTACTTGCAAAGAATAACTCTTCTGGTTGTCTTGTGGTTAGCTCTTTTGATTATTTTTGTTTGACTGACCCTGATCTTAAGTTCAAGCAGTTGTGGTGAGTGCATGTTGTTTGCTTAACTGTCCATTTTAATCTTGATGCACTGCATCCACATTATGTTTCCCATGCTCAACAAATTATTTGCCATTTCATCTTATTTCAAATTCCCTCCTACACAAGAGAAATAACAGCCACTGATTAAGTACTGAATCTAGGACATCAATGTTTACTCTTTTACACATCACAAGAAAACAGTGAAAACATAAGAAACACATCATGTGGTAAATGCAGCAACAAGGTTACAAATGGTCAGACAAAAAGACAGGTATAAAAACATGCAAACCTAAATTGACCAAAGGGTCTGAATGAAACTGAAGTAGACCACTTCATTTACAAGTAAATATTCATTTCAACCCAAGGAGGGGGGAAATCATGGCTTCACATAGCAATTTCAATTTACATGCATGCATACATACATGCATGTTTGCTCAACAGACATAGACAATTGGTAGCTTTACAAGTTACAACACAATCAAGTTTCCAGTGTGAGTAACAATATAGCATCAACAGCCTCTGGTAACTGCAAGCTTATTTACACCAACCTAACAGTCATCACCACACAAGCAGGCTTGAGCATTATTGAAGCCATACAGTTAACTGTACTTACCATATGTCATATTATTCTCCATGATGAGCTCAGTGTGGGTGATCTCTATCAGCCATCGTACACTAGAGTGGTACTGACTTCCTCAATCACCTCACACACACACACACACACACACACACACACACACACACACACACACACACACACAGAGCTCCTCCCTCCCTCACCAGCTAATTATACACCTAGCGCTCCCATGCAGAATGCTACGAGGCCCCCAACTTAATAGGCTACATGTAAAAAAGTCTTTAACCCAAAGAGTTCAAAGGTCAGGTGTAGACCGCGTTCAAGAGCACATCATGTGAAGAGTAGGTGTAGGAAGTAGGCCTAAGTAGGCTACGTTAGGCTTTGAAGTGTCTCACTCACTTGTCTTGAAGTCGGTCTTTAATATCTTGATTGGCATGGTTTGTTCTCCTCATCCTGGTTCGCACATAATCTGTGTGGAGTTGAAGTTGATCCCCTCATAAAGAGTCACCTTTGATCAGCTGACTAAAGCCAATGACTGAAAAGAAAGGCAATGTAAGGATAGATTCTTTCAGTTTCTGACGTACATGTTTATTGCTCTCAAAGTTTCCTTCCGACGCATGTGTTTCTTACGCCTGGATCAGTCGTCACGGTAATTGTTGCCAACAGACACCTGGGCAGGTGAGAAGTAATTGGGCCTGAGGGGTCCTGTTTCACCTCATGGGGATACCTCTGCATGCCAGTGTCATATGATCTCTAATCCCAATGTGTGTGTGTGTGTGTGTGTGTGTGTGTGTGTGTGTGTGTGTGTGTGTGTGTGTGTGTTTTGGTGTACTTGTGATTTATCAGTCTGTCTGTCAAGCTCTGAGAGACATTTGATTTGGTAGATGTGAGCATTAATCTACACATTGATGACATTACTTTTCTGTCTCTATTGTCCAAACTTAAGAGGGCTTAAGAGGGGTTGAGAGTTTTCTGAAGTGTCACTCCAAATGAAAGAGAATAATAAAAGAGTAAGACATCTAATGTGCCTTATACAGTACATATGAATGAAGTCCTCTGAATGTCCAGCACCACTGAGCACAGTTACTAAATAAAATGTTGTCTCTAAGAGAGTTGTCTTTAAGAGAGTTGGTTCAGATAAGCTTGATTCTGTATTCAATGACATATCTGTACCACTATGTTACTGTGTTATGGACTATTCCACCCCTACCCAATGTCATTTATCTCTAGGTTTGGCACTAGACTCCATTATCATCTGACCCTGGGGGGTATTCCAAGAAGGAAGTTAAGTAGGAAGTAGAGGGAAACTTCATAATAGAGAGTCTTAACTCCTGATTTTCTCAACTAAACAAAGCCAACAGGCCTTTTATTAGCAGGTTTAGCACTCTAAGTTCTCTAAGTTAGCTTAGCCAGGTTGATCACTTAACCATCTACTTGGAATACTGCCACAGTCTAGATAGTGGGTACTAAAGCGAAGACCCATGGGGATAAGATGACCAGACCTCTGATATGGAAATCAGGGGACATTCAAGGGTTTTATTGTATTTTAGCAATCAAGGACAGACCACCAAAATTGTGGACAGTCCCCTGATATCAGGGAAGTCTATTCACCCTACCCCTGACTTGCACCATGCTACTGCGAGGGACTGAGTCACTGAAGTGAAAGAGGAATTTGAGAATGAATGAACACCACACGTTTCACACATTCAAATGATGCATTCAAATATTGTTTGCTTACCGTGCTCACTTTCTATTTATATCTGGCCTGGGTAAACTACAGTAGGCCTATCTGCTGATGCAAGGAGAGGAAGGGACAAAGTACTCAAGAATACAACTATGCAAACATGTTTACACTGGAAGCACACAATATGTAGGCTATGTTGTGTTTCCATTCCACAGACACACACACACACACACACACACACACACACACACACCTGACTCGGCCAGATGGACTTGCTCCCGCAATTCCATCTGGGAACCATCCGAAGTAGGCCTAGTTTTGGTTTGTTAGTTTCGTTTCGTTAGTTTAGTTTTGGCTGATTGGATAAGGCATCTGTCTATCTATCACCACCTATGTTGGTGATAGACGGGCCAAATCAACCAATCAGACCAACAAAGTATATGATGTACAAACATACGTACATGTTCTTTAGACCCGCTTCTCGTTGCGCCACACCTCAACCCGCCTCAAAGCCAACGCTGATTGGACGTTCGTATGGTGAACTGCTCCAAATTCTCTTCAACGGAAAGTAGCCAGACTGAGCTGCGAGTGAAGACCTGAAGCTTGCGAGATCAGTTTGGTCTCACGAGGCTAACACACACACACACACACACACACACACACACACACATATAATATATACAGTATATATAATATATACACACACAACGACAACAACAACAACAACAACATTAATATATATATATATATATATATACACACAACGACAACAACAACAACAACAACATTAAACCTACCTCTGACACATTACAAAGGCTGAAATGCAGTGGGAGTGAATAAACTGGCTGAAATGCAGTGGGGAGTGAATAAACTTCGGAGGGTTTTTCCATGACGTCACGTCCATAACGTCACATCCATAACGCCATTTCTCCCAATGAAAACCAACTTTTTTTACATTTACATTTGAAATTAAGTCTTTCTCTGTCTTTACTGAGGTGTCCTGTTTGGTAGGAATGCAGTAATATTTACATTTCTCTAAAAATTTCACACACTTCACAGCAAAAACTACGCTCTCTCAAAAGTTTGTCCGTTTTTCGTCACGTCCATAACGCAAATTGAATGGCTCATATTCTTATAATGTAAATCATGATATAATTTTTTTCTGTTTGCCTATATTCAGCCATGGAGTTTGCATAAGAATATGAACAAAATTGTGACATACTGCTAAGTTTTACGGAGGTTATGTGGCATTTTGTTCATCAATAATGCATGAAAATGTCACGTCCATAACGCTGGAATTGCCCATATATATATATATAATATATACACACACAACGACAACAACAACAACAACAACATTAAACCTACTCTCTGCCACAGTAAAGGCTGAAATGCAGTGGGAGTGAATAAACTGTAATGCTCACCTGTAAATGGTGGTCTGGTCCTCATGTGACAAGCATGCCGTCTGTAAACTTTGTCTGCTCTATTGGCACTCTGCTGAGACGGGGCAGAGGTGCAGATGTAGATCATTTTAACAGAGCTATAGCTAGACAGGGCAGACATGTGAGAGATATGTTATCTGCTGGAATCATGCACCCAGTGTTTACGGCGCCGACAACATGGCCAACCATTAACTAATAGAGACAATCATCTATATCATTACCACCACCAATTATGCAGTCATGTACATATCACTTTCAGAAGGGTTAGGTGCAGGATTTCAAAGATATTATACTGTAACATCTGCTGGTTGGAACATGTAGTGAATCTAGTGATGTAAGAAAATATTATGGGATAGTAAAGACATCCATCCATTCATACAGACATTTGCATAGGCATGCTAAAACTAAAAAGAGGAATAAAAAGTAATTTTTGGGGATTGACCTTAATGCGTTAATTTTTTAAAAAGAGGATATATCCGAGTGTAAGGGCAACTGATTTTTAATTTATTCTTTTGTGTGAATGATTAATGTATTGTAATGAAGAGTTCAGATGCAAAACCCCCAACTCCACTTGACCACTTTTTGAGAAAGAGGCCATTTTTTATCAGGCTTTTACAGTGTTTTGATTGTAAACAGATATTTTAGACACGGTGGGGAGCAGGTTTTATTTTTTTTTTTTCACAAAAACATTTAATTTACATATTCTAGATTTGTAGAGGATTCACACAATATCATTAACTCAGTTTTCACAAAAATGGTGTTTAGGGGGTTTTGCATCTGAACTCTTCAATGTTCTTCCATACAGGGGCTCTAAAATATCCATACACACCCTTATGTTAAATTCTAGAGGCAGGGAGATTTCTATTTTTAAAGGCCATGTCCATATGGCCATATTTCATGAATCAAGAATACCAGACATCCAAATAAAGTTTCCCTGGCCTTTGGAATTAAAACAGCCAAACATCATCATACCCTTCACCATTTCTCACAGTTGGCATGGGACACGCACTTTCATGTTCAAATATTCCCTGCATGCAATACAATGGCCACTAGATGGCCAATATAACATCTCATTTACAACCTCGCCTCACATTGCCATTCATACAGAGGGAAGTTTTGAATGTTATGTCAAACTCTAAAGGACACAGTTCAACACCTCAGCTCCTCCACATCCAAACTGGATGCTCTGCCAACCAGCTCCAGCTTCCACCTCATTGCAAATGACATTCTTCAGATTATTAACACTTCTATTCATTACAGTCTGGAATCTTTCCCCTGTCACTTAAAACAGCTGTTGTTAAGCCATTACTAAAAAAGAAATAACCTTGATGCTTCAGTGCTTAGTAATTACAGACCTATATCTAACTTACCATTTGTTGGAAAGGTAATTGAAAAAACAGTGTTCAACCAATTAACTGCCTTTTTATCATCAAACAATTGTTTTGATTCCCATCAGTCAGGTTTTCGTGCTAACCACAGTACGGAAACAGCACTCACAAAAGTTTTAAATGACATACGCTTAAATAATGATGCAGGTTTAGCCTCTGTGCTAGTGCTGCTTGATCTCAGTGCGGCATTTGATACTGTGGATCATAGTATCTTACTACACCGCCTGGAACATTGGGTTGGTTTTACTGGAGTTGTTATAAATTGGTTAAAATCTTATTTGGAAAATAGGAGTTTCTTTGTGGAAATTGGCAATTGTAACTCATCCCCATTGCCTATGACCTGTGGAGTCCCACAGGGATCGATTCTGGGGCCCTTGTTATTTAATCTTTATATGCTCCCTCTTGGGCAAATCATTACCAAAAACTGTATCAGTTATCATAGTTATGCTGACGACACTCAGATTTACCTTGCCCTCTCACCCAATGATTATGGCCCCCTGGAATCACTCCACCAGTGCCTTGATCAGATTAAGACCTGGATGTCTCAAAACTTCCTCCAACTAAATTCTGACAAAACTGAAGTCATTGTATTTGGAGAGAGGGAGCAAAGGCAGAGAATCAGTGACCTACTTGACTCTAAGGGGCTTAGAACAAAGGACACTGTTAGGAATCTTGGAGTTATTTTGGACAGTGATTTAACTTTTAGTAATCATGTAAAAGCTGTTTCTAAATCTGCTTTTTACCACTTGAAAAATATTAATAAATTAAGAGGCCTTATGTCACAAACTGACTTGGAGAAACTAATCCATGCTTTTATCTCTAGTAGGGTTGATTACTGTAACTGCCTTTTTATAGGACTTCCTAAAAAGACCACAAGAAAGCTCCAATTGATACAAAATGCTGCAGCTAGGGTTCTGACAAAGACCAGAAGAAATGAGCATATTAGCCCAGTACTTAAATCTCTACATTGGCTCCCAGTGACATACAGAATTGATTTTAAGGCACTACTGCTGGTTTTTAAAGCAATAAATGGAACTGGTCCAAAATATTTGTCTGATATGCTCTTAAAATATACTCCTCTTAGGCCTCTCAGACCACAACAAAGGGACATTTTAGTTAAACCTGCAGTTAACACCAAATGTGGGGAGGCAGCGTTTGGTGTGTACGCTGTTCAACTCTGGAGTAAACTACCTGCTGATATTAGAAATGCTTAAACAGTGTCAAGTCTTAAATCCAGACTTAAGACTCAGCTTTTTACTGATGCCTACTCATAGACTTATTTTTTCCTCTTATCCTATTTTAATTATTTCTTGTTTTATCTATCTTTTATGGTTTTTGGTTTTACACTTTGTTTTAATTTTATTGGTGTGTTATTGTATTTGTGTGCAATATATATCATATTATATTTCTATTTATTCTTTGTTTTTAAATTATATATATTATTTTAAAGGCATTTGCCTTTGTTTTTAAACTACTCTCTGTAAAGCACATTGAGCTGCACTTGTATGAAATGCGCTATATAAATAAACATTGCCTTGCCTTGCCTAACTTAGGTAGCATCTACCCTATCATGTTCTAAACGCTTTGCTTAAATATACGAGATATAACCAGGATAATGCCCTTCAAGGTGATCAGTTCGATGGAAATAATGGCAAGGTGGAGATTTAGAACTCTGTGGACGTGCACAGCCTCCGCTGAGACATTATTTCCATCACATCAGTCACCTCAACGGCCATTATCCCGCCGTTACCCTGGCTTTTGGAATTAAAATAGCCCCACATCATCATACCCTTCTTTTTTATTGTGATTCACCATGATTAAAAATGTTACAATTAATTAACCGTGAAGGCCCCCTTTAATTGTTGTGATTACATTCATAAAATATACAGTTGCTCCAGTAGTAAGACTTCTGGATTGTGACTGTTAGGATTATAAATTTAAATATAAATATAGGAATATACATTTTTTTTCATAACAAAAATAGTTACCTCTGTGTTACATGCAAATAACAAGCATAAGAAACTTTAACATCTGCTAATTTTGGCCAAATTTATTTCTGAATGATCACCCTAATAATGGTATAACTGTGATTATTTCTCAGACAATAATCGTAGCATCAAAATCTGCAATCATCAGTCTCATTCCTAGTTTATACAGTGGTAAACATACATTGTCCCAACTTTTTCAACACATATTTTTCAAAAATAGAGAAACCCATTTTGATAAGTACTGTTGACTTGGCAATACTCTGAAGTAAATATAGTGCAACAAAATTGGTCAAACATGGCATTTTTATTCAGATATATCCCAACCTTTTTAAAAATTAGAGTACAAATAGAATTCATAAAACATTTGATAACTTGAAAATCTCAACGCTCTTCCAGGAAGTTCACATCAAGTGATGGTTTGGTGTCATTCAAGCATAGCCCTGTTGCACAGCTGACTGCACTCGATAGCAAGTGGAACAAAAGAATTTGGAACAACATAGACCGAACACGAACGCAAAAGCGAACAAGCAGTTTACATAGAGTCAACTGCATCACTATGCATACAGAAATTTAGGTGTAAAGGAATGATAATATAAAGAATATTTGAAGACTTGTTTAACAAAATGCTTTATCTCATTTTTCAAAAAAATAAAAAAAATGTGTTTTTTTTAATTGTGCTTCTGAGCAAATATCAATAAAATCACAGTTTTTGTTTTAATTGTGTAAGCACAAGAAAGCATTAACCTAATTAATGACCCTAAAGTGACCTGAAAATCAATTCAAATCAGAAAAAAGTAAAGAAAGTAAGAAAGAAAGGAAATTTGAATTTGTTCTAAAGAAAAAAAACATGTAACCAAGGGCAGAGCATGTAAGACTTCTGAAGGCACTTTTTCTTCTCAGTGATTTTCTTTTGGGTTTCTGTAGGCATGCAGCTGTCTCCTCTATGGCCACGTATATCAGCTCATCTTCTGCACTCTAGACTGTGGAGAAAAGGATCATGTTAATAATGTTAATTAGTTTAGCATGAAATTGTTTTAGGAGGGAGGCAGTGTAAAGTCATCACTCACACATGGAGGGAGGATCCTCTTTAGACTGGTAGCCTTGGGCCTTTAGAGTGTCCATGATCCATTGCAGAGCTTTGGTGGACTGGGACACCTGCAGCTGTGTGAATTGAACCTGTTCCTCCAGCTGAGCCAGTCTCTTGGCCACGGAGCCCCTGTCCTGCTCTCTCTCCAGCAGCTCTGACATGGAGCCAACCCTGCGGAACACGCCAGAACAATTCATTTGAGAGCCTCTAGGCCACACCACTCCATTCACACCCATTTGACTTGGTAAAGAAATCCTTTGCCTTATGCCATGGACATTACTGTTGTTGACAGTATCAACGTATCAATTTGTGGCTGTGGATTAACTGGCAGAAACTACAGTAAGGTTCATCTCCTGTGAGAACACTTCCTGTGGGAACCTTACCGATCAGCTGTGTCCTGGATACGATGCTCCATGCTCTCACTTCTCTCCTGGCGCTGAGTGGCCACATAGTTATCCTTCATCAAAGCCTCCCACGACATCAACAACTCCTCCTTCTCAGTTCCATACAAGCACTCCCCTACACAGAGTCAGGCACTGCTGTATCATATCCCGACTTTGGTGCAGTGCTTCGGTTTTGATATAGGCCTACTTATAGTACTTATATACTTATAGTTTTGATATATTTATAGTGTATTATATGGCAAGATTAATTCTAATGTGGTTTGGCTCATTGACATAAAGACTGGGTTATTAAGCCAAGTCTTACAGACAAAATAAAGGTCTTGAAATTACAGTACATACAGTATAAAACAACTTATCCAGGCTGGCCAAAGCCTTACATGCAGAAGTACATCATATTATATAGTTTTCCATAAAATCATTTGATCGTTTGGTGAACATGGTACCCACTGAACTGCTTGTGTTTCTGTGGACGGCGCTGCATGATGATGCGTCTGAAGAGGAGGAAGAGGTGGCTGAGGAGGATGAAGGGCGGAGGGGCAGCAGGACGGCTGTGATACTCCTTAATCAGCTCGTATCGCTGGAACTTCCAGATGGTGTTTGTGTTGTCCTGCACCTCCTGAAATGTGAAGCTGTTGAAGCAGAAGCAGTCCCAGTGGGCATTTTGACGTATTTTGACGTTTAGAATTCATCAAGATTTTGACTCCATATGAAATATACATTATTTCATGAAGATGTTAACATCATAAGTTAAGGCATGTTAAGAGGTCTCACAAGGGTTTGTTAAAAAATCCAATTACTGATTTTTAAGCTTCAATTGTCATTAAATTGACATTAATTTGATGTCCTGAACCAAAGCATCTTCTTGATATTAAAATTATATAAAATAGATGTCCAGAAATTTGCTGTCAATGTCAATTTAACGTTTATGATTTATCAAATATTTTATTTATTATTTATTAAATATTTACATTTTCAATAGGTTTTTAACATCTCAAGTTATTGTCTGTAAAGAGGTTTCATTACAACATCAGTCACTGTCCTATTAAGCATAAGGTCAATACATTTTATATTAGAATAACATTATTTTGATGTCTTATATAAAGCTTCATATCGATATCAAACTGACATTAAAAGGATATTCAGTTTGATGTTTAGTAAACAAGATTTTGACTCCATGCTAAATATCTAGAAGGTAGAAAACTACTTTTGAAAGCCTACAACTCCTAGAATGCACTCCACACTCCCCTTCCCCTTGCCAATCCCTAGCCCACCTCCAGTTCCAGAGTGTCAGGTTTTGTGAAATTGCTAACTCTTAGAGCCCTATCCACACAAAATGGGTGCAAAAACACGCCCATTCTTCTCTAGCCCCGCCTACGCGCTGTGCACACACCATAGGTGAGAGCTGTCAGAGCTATACACTTGACTTTGAAATTTACCATTCATATTTTTAGATGAAATGACATTGACACATTTAATGTCAACTGGAAATTCAGATTGAAACCAGTTTTGATATGAGTTGACCATTATCAAACTAATATTGGTAATCTCAACCAATATTGACATCAGTAGTGTTATATCATATTGGTGTTGTCATTTCAATGTCTATTTAACTTACACTTTCATCTAAATATTGGCATTGAAAGATGTCCTTATTTTGATATTAATTCAACAATATCAAATTGATGTTGAAATTTTAACATGTGATATTAATAAAAGAATGTAAAATCAATGTAGACATTTTGACGTCGAGTTGACTTTCACGTTTCACCTCATTTTGACACAATTTGGATATCAATAGAATGATGTCTCATTGATGTTGATAATTCAACCTAATTTTGACATCAATAGAATGATGTAAAATTGATAGTGACATTTTGACATCGATTCATCTTTCACTTTTCACCTAATGCAGGCGGCAATTTGATGTCGATGTTTGATGTCAATTTTACTTCAAATTAATATCCAAATCTCCGCTGGGGTGAAAGTAATGAGATAAAGGGCAAATTGTTACAAGAGTAAATATTTTACAACTGAAATGTTGTGAGATTGAACACCCAACTTATGCTACATGATGGATGGAGAAAGCCACTTGTCCACCAGGAAGGTTGTTTTTTTTTGTAATTATTTTGAAAAGGCTGGTGTACTTAAGCATACTTTAATGAAATACAAGAGAAGGGAAACTCACTTGAAGATGGCAATGAGGAGGTTGAGGAGGAGGATGTTGGCAAAGAGAAGGTAAACACACAGCATGATGATGGCCAACCACTGAGGAAAGGCTGGCTGGTGGTTGGCATTGAGCACAGGGCATTTGGGTAGTATTGGGTCTGTGCCATTCACAGTGCAGGTAGACGTGTCAAACTCAGCATCTAGATGGTTAGGATACATTGTACTTGCATTCACCTGCCACACAGACTGATTACCTGAACAGACTGACTACTTCTTTTTCTGCTAGCTATTATCAATGACTACTATTACCAGTACATGTAAAGCAGACGTCGGTTCGGCCGCATACGGATCTTGAACCCTCCACCTCGTCAAGTATAACAAAGCCACGGCATGGGAGTTGAGCTTAAAAACCCAGGACATGAGCTCAACGGTTACAAGCGCTCTTAAAGGAATTATTCGAAGTGAATTAACACATAGCCCTGCTGTTTCAATTGCTAAGTGTTGTTGATAGACTATGAGAATGACCGAATTTCGTGCAACACAGACCGAGATTGCAAAACAGAAGTGTGCATATCAAAACGAAACCTAATACCTTTGGTTTTGTTTCATATGCCCGTTTGTGTTAGCGTTAGCTGCGGTATTGCCTGTGGTCAGTCTGTGTTGCACAGAATTCAGTCATTGACACGGCTATCAACAGCATTTAGCAATGCGACACAGCAATATCTATTCAGCCCGTATAAGTCCTTTAAGGCAAGGGGTGTGAGGATTTTACCATGTACTGCTACCAGCTACCCCAGTATCACTACAGCATCACTCTTGGAGATATTCCACAATAATGAATGCCCAGCAGAATGTTACTGTATATGGCTAGGCTTGTAAAATACTCACTGTCGATGTTGGTAGGGAGACTGCCAAATATGATGAGGTAGGGCTCATAGACGGCCCCTCTGATGATCCAGTCTAGTCTCTCCTCATTGTGGATCAGAATGCCCTGTTTAGCCACGCCATAGGCCACAACCCAGATACTGAGCAGGAACATGAACAAGAACAGGTCTATCATCTAGAGAGAGGGACAAAACAGTGCACGGTAAGTCGAGTTGCCAACCATCCTGAAGTGTCCAGGACATCCCAAATTATGGGTGATTTTGATTTCTGTCCTGTCCAGCTCAACTCAGTTGTCAATAAAAGGGATACAGATACAGCCAGAAATGACAGCTAAATCTTGCATCCTGTTGTCTAGTAACAATGGCAAATCAACTAATAAATATGTATTGTATAAATCAAGGGTTCCCAAACTTTCCCATGACAAGATCCCCCAATTCAGCTAAGGCCCAAGGGAAGCCCTATGTAAGGGATAACTTGGCATAGGCAAACCGCCTCGTCCATTATTTTTCTTATATCGGGACACCTCGAAGGCCGTTATCCCACTTATCACCCGGTTGCAACTAAAACGTATAGACGGTAAACAAGTGTTTAAAACATAAAAGAAACATGTGGCTCCGTTTAGAAAGAAGTTATCCTGTTCGGTTGGGGTACTATTTTCATATGAAAGAAGATCCGCAAGGCTGCATTCTAATGAGCATCGATATGGGACTTATATAATTAAGTTCTCTGACGACACCACAATCCTTAGTTTAATGAAAGATGATTCTGATGTTACCTTCTATCAGTCAGAAATAGACAGGGTTGTGCAGTGGTGTGAATCAAATAATCTGGTTTTAAATGTGAGCAAAACGAAAGAGATTATATTTGACCCTAGATCTACAGGTAACCATTGCCTTGTGAAAATTAATGGGGAGGCAGTGGAACAGGTAGCCACATACAAATATCTAGGTGTGTTGTTTGATGCCCAGCTTAAATGGGGACAGCATATGGAGTTCCTATGCTCTAGGATCAACCAGCGGCTTCACTTCTTAAGAAGGCTAAGAGTGTTTGGCACAGACAGGGACATTATGTTGGCTTTTTATAAGGCTACAATTGAATCTATTATCAGATATGGCATTGCAATATGGTTTGGCAATCTGTCTGTTAAACTTAAGGCCCAACTGCAAAATCTCATCAAAAGAGCAGGGAAGATAATGGGAATGGCCCCTCCTAGCTGGTTAAAGTTTTTTACCCAACAATGCCTCAGGTGTCCTGTTATCAAGAATTAACGGACACCCTGACAGCCAATCAGAAAACAGCATTCCATTCCACCGGGTGATAATGCTTTTGTAAGGACTCTTATTATTATTATTCACTATTTTCACAACATAGTTTGGCCTTTTTGTGAGGTAGTTCTCCTTAATCAGTCTAATGTTTAATATAAAAAGTTAGTCTGTTTTTTTTTTGTTTTTTTTATCATCGTTTTAATGTTGAAACACTTGAATTTCCTCTTGTGGGATTAATAACGGTCTATCTTATCTTATCTTAAGTATACCTATTACCTACCATCCTCTTTAAAATGATGATTTTAGGGCCCAAGGCTCTACTGATGGTGAAGATGGCCATCAATCGCAGACAGAAGATGATGAAGTCGATGCAGAGAATCACCTTCCCAGCATAAAATGTACTGTTGGTCCATCTACAGCAAAGAGCAAAGGATTGTACTGGTGTGAAAAATAAGGAGCAGAGTAGTGTCCATTCCTTAGTTTGCCTTAGTTTGTTCAATTTCCATTGAACCGGTCAAAATAAATTTGAAACAAAATTTCTATGGCTCTGGGTAGTAGGTTATACAAAATTAATGGCCAGCCCTTCAGCCAGAGAAGATAATCACATTCTGAAGGAGATAAAAGTACATTATTGACAGCCTAAGAGCCAAAACTAACCTGCAGGCAAGACCAGCAATGAAGAGCAGGATGGACGTCACATCTAGAATGTTCCACAAGTCCTTAATATACATCTGAGCTTTCCTTCGGAACCCAAAGCCATCTGGATCATCAAAGAGCTAACGAGCAAATAGTATGATTGACATGTAGAGAACGCAAAAGACAATAGCAGGACTCACCTAAAGGAAAATTAACCATTTATAATACTTGCTGACATTGTATGTTCTCCCAAAGTAGACCAAGAAATAACATGATTAAGTTTTTTCTTACCTGTCTGACTTCCTCAAACACTAAAGAAGTCAGCCAGACATACAGAAGCCATTCTCTCCAAGATGGCGTGGGCTGGAAGTCAACCATCAGTACAATGGAGAAGAGCCAGAGGAACCCAAAGTAGAAGGCAATGTTCCAGAAGAACTTCACCTGAGGGGCTGTGTAGAAGCTTTTCAGCCTGGACATACAGGTGAGGGGCGTCAGTTCTGAACTGTCCTGGGGGTCACTGTAGGGGCAGAGGATTTCAATTAAAGATCTTATCTATGAAAGATCTCCATAACACAAAGCAAATAACTTAACAATCCCACCACTAGCAGGCAAGCCAAGTTGAGTTTGTGTCTGAGTATATTTGATTTGATTTGTTTAAACATTCTGAGGCTCTTGTTCTTACTAGAGGAAACTTTTCTTCCTGCCGTTGTCCAAGCTTCCGTCCAAGCTTCTGGCCTGCTTCTCGTCATTCTTTCTCTCAATATTCTCATCACGCCTGGCAAAAACAGATTCCTGATCACCTCATAAAGAAGACTTTGCAGGACAGGCTTGTATACTATTCTCTTTATCTCATACATCTAACTGCAGTCAAAGCAGTATTTGGGACTGTGAGTATGCTGGGTCGTAAATAGGGAAAATTGAGCACAATCAGCAAAGTACACAAATAGGAATTTAAAAAAAAAGTTAATCATTCCAGCTTGGGAAAATATGCAGTAAGGTTTTCTCTACTGTAGGTGCGTCTACAGTTTAGTTGAGCCTGTACCTATAGGTGATGAAGCCTGTGCAAATGAGAGGGGGAAAGAGCAGGCAGAGAAGAAGCTTCCACTTAGGAGTGTCCACAGCCAGCTCCCCATACCAGATCTGGGTCAGGAAAGCCTATTAGGATGGAAAAGATGTCAACATTCCACTGCCAATGCCAATATGCTTGTGCCTGACAAAAGCATCAGCCACTCAAGATCTGCAATAGTCTGAAGTTCATAGGATTACACTGTCTATGGGGACATCACCATATACACTAAAGTTTTAAAACTTGATAAACTTGACCGTGATACATGTGCACAAACATCAAACTAAGCTGAATCTGGACATGTAGTGGAAGGGCACAGCTGAACGCATGATAACAGCTCACGTTTTTACTGTAGAGCAGTCATTCCCCACTTTGGAAGGCAGAGAATTTTCATGCCCCACCTGGTAGGTTCAATTTGTGCACAATACCTCTGTGAGGAATACTTTGCAAGTACATGTTTTTTGTCAATGTTAGAAATTTCATGTTACTAATTCAAAGCCAAATTTCTCTCGAACTCATCACAGCAACTAGCAAATAACACCATTGGAAAGCTTGATTTATTGTCATATGTGCATATTAATAGCTGTGTATTATTATTATTATTAATAGGGCATGGTGCGTGCGGTCATTGGTCGATCGCAAAGAGATGTCTCGTACCCCACTTGTCATGTGCCTGCGCCCCACAGTTTGAGAAACGCTGCTGTATAGAGAGGATTTCAAGGTTTAGGTTGTGGAATGTCCACATGTATGTATTTATTGATCAGCAGCGTGGAAAAATGTGTTCGCGATCTAGACTAACCTAATGACAGTTGAATAAAAGAATAAACTAGAGAATATAATTCCAGAGAAATTGCGCTATTTATGCAAGGGTACTTGAGTTGGTTGCTAGGTTGTTGCTAGGGTAAGGTATGGTGGTTGCTAAGTAGGTTATAGATTAATATTGTTGTCTGAATGCATAGTTGATGATAACAGACAATTTGAATGGCTGAAAAGTTGAATAGTTGAGTAGTTGAAAGAGTTCAATTAGTTAATCATGACTCATTGTAGTGAGGACTTTTATTTTGAAACCTACCTAGCAACCACCTCAAGTACCCTAGCAACAGCCTGGCAACCACTTCCACAGTAGCAACCTAGCAACAAACAAAGCAACCAACATAGCAATCACCATACCTACCCAAGGAACAGCCTAGCAACCACTTCCATAGCTGCAACCTAGCAACCAACATAGCAACCAACATGATTAACCTAGAAACCACCATACCTACCTGAGCAACAACCTAGTAACCACCCTGGCAACAACCATACCTACCCTAGCAACAACTTAGCAACCACGTCAGGTACTAGCAACAGCCTAACAACCATTTCCACAGTTGCAACCCAGCAACCAACATAACAACCAACATGATTAACCTCGTAACCACTATACCTAACCTATCAACAACATCGCAACCACTTCAATTGTTGCAACGTTGCAACCAATGTAGCGAACAACTTGTATTTCCCTGGAATTACCTTCTCTAGTTATTTGTACCAATTCTTTAGCCTAAAATCGCTTAACGCAGAAACTTCCTTCAACCTGCGTATCGAAGATGATACTTAAGACATTATTGCATTGTAATTTTTGTAACTCAAGATATGTAATTAAGTTGTATCAAGTTGCAAATTGAGTGGTGCAAATGTGTTGTGCAAGGACATACAATGAAATCGCTCAACTGAAAATCAGTTACCAATCTGGGATTTGACCACATTTGCATCCCTGCATCTACGTAGAATAGTGGTTCTACAACACACAACCAATGGTGTAAAAAGGTGACATATTCATATGAAAAATATTCAAATGAAAAATAAAGGCCAACAGCAAGAGATGGAGAGACAGACCTGAACCCCTGAGTGAGCCACAAAGCTCTTGTCGTTTGCCTCCAGTGCCAAACGCAGACATGTGGTTCTGCCCCAAGATGGTGAGATTCGGATCAGAAGTCTCTTAGCTTGGTCATCATGCTTGCTATAGCACTCACCAAACACACCTGCAATAGATACCAAGATATCAGAGTGTGTGTGTGTGAGAGAGTGAGCAAGGCCTAGCTGAGTCATGAGAGACCAGTCAAAGAGTCAAAGATACCAGTGAACCATATTGTTCTACGATACTGATCATTTCATAATTTGAAAACAAACACTCACATCAGGAAAATGTTACCGTTGCAAAACTGCAACAGCTCCCTAAAGAGCAATGGGCCTCACTCTGTTCTTAGACCCTGCTCACGCAGTTTTTACAATGTTTTCTGAATTTACATTTAGCAGTTTTGTTCCTTTAAAGTATTTCTAGAATACTTGAATATACGCTATTATTGTTAGTATATCTGCAATCTGCAATATTTTTTTATCTGCAATATTTAAGGCCTATTTTCATGTGCGTCTGGTTTACCACTTTGTTACTTCAAAGAAATTGCATATGGCACTTCGAGACGAACTGCCTTACCAATGGCTTTTGTCTCATAGTGATCGGCCAGTTCTTTCATGTTGTTGGCTTTATCTTCGTCATAATCCTTAGACTCCTGTGCCAACTTCTTCAGAATCTTACTGGCCGCCAAAGCAGCGGCTATGCTGTCTTTACACTGTGATACAACAAAGAATTCCATTCATAGGCCTACTGTAAAAAAAGTTAAAGGAGCTTAAAGCAGAAGTTCGCCCAAATGCCTTGTTTTCGGATATGTTACGATGAAATACGATGGTTAACATTTTTTGACATTTTGACAAACACTTCTGTTCCGAGAATTTTCCATTGTTGCTGTAGCATCTTCCCATCTCCAGCCTACTACATGTACCTTCCTAAAAACGCATTAAATGTCTCTTTACAAAGGTATAAAACTCACAAAGTGGTCTGTAGTGTAGTGTTTACTGATGCTGACATAAATATCACAGCAAAATATGACTTCTAGCAAGTTTTATTGTAGTTTGTGGTCAAACGCCACTGACTGCTGGGAAGTAATATGTCACTCTCGTGAAATCAAAAATAATGCTAGAACCTGCTAGAAGTCATATTTTGCGGTGATATTTATGTCAGAATATCAGTGAACACAGACCATTTAGTGAGTTTCACACCTTTGTAAACAGACGTTTAATGTGTTTTAGGAAGGATTGTTCCAGTGTACATAGGCTCCCATTCTGGAGATGGGACGGTGCACCAAAGATCATGGAATACTGACTCCGCTTGAATCCTCTCTGGTGCTACAGTGTAACCGCAAATTCTCGGAACAGAACAGCGTTTGTCAAATTGTTAATCTTAACCATTGTATTTCTTCATAACATATCCAAAAAAAAAGCCTTAACATCATTTTGGGCGAACTGAAATCACTTCTTTACTGACATGCTCACACAAGACATAAAATGCATGTGTGCTTTCAGTTAAATTATTTCAAAGAGAACCCTGGCAAGTAAGACTTGCTGAAAATGATGAAATCTGGATCTGGTGAACCAGAAAACTGTTTTATTTTTTTACAAAGCCCGCAATAACTTACTTCATCATCCCAACATAGAAATAATTATTAGAGAAAGAGAAGGGGGTTGTGCCCAGTAACAACATGAAATATGTGTTATTTCTTTGGTGGTATCAGCTTCAGTGGATTGTGAGGAAGATCTGATGACATTAAAGCCTTAGCCTATGAGGGCTAGGGAAATATATATGAAAATAATAAATGTATATTACATATGAGAAATATAGATGAATACTGATGTTGTATCTATAGTGGAACTCAAGCCAAATCTACTTCATTATGTCAACTGCAGTCCACTAAACATATATTTGTGAAACAGGCCTTCACCATATTTCCATGGTTTAATGTCATGTATGTTGTTATTATTGAGAAAGTGAGCCTATACTAATTGACCAATATTTCTCTTGTCCTGTACAGTACCTGTTCCCAGGCTATCTGGGCCAGCTCTTTGTTATTCTGCAGGATAGCCCACAGGAACAAATCTCTCTCAGGATCAATCTGAGGGAATAGACACAACATTTTTTTGGTGTTTCGTTGCTAATATATGCATTTATAAACATACTTAAATCGATAACAATTTGCTTTTTCTTGATTCATCAGACTTACAAATATAGTCTTCTCTGGCTCATTGTCTGGCAAAGGGTAGATGGGCTGGGTGAAGCTGCCTAGTAGTTGTTGCACCACCTCACCCACGGCTGCCAGCGACACCTGCTTGTCACTCTGTAGCCTCTTGAAAAGCCTCTGCAGGTAGAGGTGTCTGGGCATTTTGTTGTAGAGCTGGTCCAGTATTCCAGCAGTGGACAGGAACTGGGGGATGCTCACGCCGTTCTCCAGCAGCAGTTGCACAAACTCAGACTTATGGCCCACCAGGGCTGAGAACATGGCCCTGTGCAGGTCGCTGGACTACAGAGAGAAGAGGAGGATAAACTAGACGAGCAGGGCGGCCTGGGCTAATTCTGTATCATGACAACTACTTCAAAAGTGTACTGTGATGAGATCACTGAAATATGTGTCCCTTCACAGCAAAACCAGTCGGATGCTGAAGACTTAGTTTCCGAGATATTTTTTAAAAAGTAATGTTTGCACCATAGAAGTCAATTTTTGCATAATTTTTGCATAATTCGACAGTATAAAGCCTAAACCTTCAGATTGTAAGTAAATTGTGCCTAAATTCATACCTTAAATGGTTCAGAAATGTGCAAGTTGAGAAGGTGTATTCATTTAGCATTGTGCTGTCATATTAAAGATTTCTAGTGCAAGGGGTTTTACAGTAAGCCAACACAGGCAAGGTGGATGAACTTTCATTAGAGCTTAGAAAAGCTATATGTAGTATGTAGTTCTATAGTTCTACTTTACGTTGGCCATATACTCATTATGTTTACATTTATATTTATGCATTTAGAAGGTCCAAAATGACTTGGGGCGCTTTCACACAGCTAGTTCAGTTATTTGGTCCGGACCAAGCAGTGAAATTGTTACAATGTAGCATACAGACAGCAGTGTGGTCTGTTTTCACACCGGCAAACGAACCAAACTTGGTCCGAGTGACGTAGTGGCATTTTCTCCTGGAGGAAATGAAGGCACCAGAGTTTGGTATTTGGTACGGATTCAAGCGAACCGAGACCACCTCTTTTTGGAGGTCTCAGTTCACTTGATTTAGTGCGCACCCGAGTGCGATTGACGCTTTCACACCAACGAAAACGAACCGAACTAAGGACTTTTGGTACGAATGGACAGTTTGGTGTGCACCAAATGCTGTTGGTGTGAAAGCACCCTTGGGAGCAATCCCGGGTCCCCGGATTTATGGTATGGCGCCTTAGTCAACTGAGCTACGACGCCCCATGAGAGAATGTTTTGATGGGTGAATGGGCTGAGAAGTTACAAATCATGTTGCAATTCAAATAGCAATCTCCAGCTAAAGACATGGGACAAAGCCTGTCTGCTAACCAAAAAACATGGCTGGACGCTCCCATGGGTATTGCATGGCTAGGAGACAGGGACAGACCTCTGAAGGCACACATTTTATGCCAGAACATGTAATTTACCAATCACAATCCAGGCAACATATATAAAGGTACAACTAGGGGAAAATGTCATAATTTTAGATAAATCCTGCAAATCCTGCACTCCTTTAAAGAGGAGTCCAATACATATCCATGTCTATATCAAAATGTGCAACCTGTAGCATGGCCAGTAGCTATTCGAACTTCACAGTTCACAATCTAGATTGCAGTGCCTGAATAAAGTCAGGAGTGTGCCAAATAAAGTAGTCTTAAACAGCTTGACCAGTCCCAGTGTTCAGTTCTCAGAGGGCATAGCTGCTGGTTCAGGAAAGCCATAAGAAGGAATATACAAGGAACAGAATGCCATGCAGTATTATGTGCAGATTACAAGAGAGGCAGCAAGTTAATATCTTTGTTCAAGCAACTTGGGGACAATGCTCCCAAGGTGTAGATCCAGTAAGCCCCTGATGACCCAACATCCTAGCGTCCCTGCTTAAGTCTGACAAGCTACAATGATACCTTTTAACTTTTTATCAAATTTTCTTCATTATGCTATTTTGGAAAAGGCAAAATACAAGACCATTTTCATTCAGCTAGTGACAACCAAATTCTGAAATATTCTAGCCCTAAAGAAGTGAGAGTATATTTGTGTTGGATTTGCAGGCCTTATTACTTAGAACTGTGCAGAATTCCAACCTTCCAGTGGCTCTCCTCAGTGAAGATCTCACTCTCAGCAATGTCCACACGGTTCCAGGCCAATGCCAGCTCCAGCTGCCTCTCCCAGCTCTTCTGACCCACACTCTCCTCACTCCTGGAAGCTATGGACAACAGACACACAAATGTGTACGCACACAGACACAGACACACTGGATTAACTGCCTGCAAATAACTTTATTTTTATTTATTTTTTTTAATTCAAGCAATTTAAACAACTACAATTATTTCATATTATCCTGAAGGAAATTAAAGCGTCCAATTAAGTCCAAAAAACATACACCTGGACACACAGACTTCAGGCATATGAAAAATTATATGTATTATATACGTATAACTAGAATAGCACTCCGAGAGCGCAGACCTCCACCAAGGCAATGTGGTCACAGACACAAAATAAATTCCAGATGGTGTTCTGGATCACAGATCACCATAAAAAAATCTTTTTTTCTTCTTTTTTCTGGGACAGTTCTTACTTGTCCCAACACACACGTCCAAAAATATCATCCAAATCCATGCAGTACTTTTCGAGTTATGTTGTGCAGTGTCCACAGACAGACAGACTAACACGCAGACAGACACACACACGCCGGTGAAAACATAACCTCCTTGTCGGAGGTAATAATTTACATAATTTTACCTACCTATTCTACCACAAGAAAAAAAGGAAGATATTACCAAAGTTGTTCCATCACAGTAACATTATGTTCCCCATTTTCCATTGTTAATTTGCACATACCACATACAATTTTCTATGTATTGTCCATGACAAGGCATTTGTCAAGTCAAGTCATATGTATTTATATAGCGCATTTTAACACAACACAGTTGATCCAAAGCACTTTACAGTGAAAGGGGGGACCTCACTAACCACCACCAATGTGTAGCACCCACCTGGGGGATGCACGGCAGCCATTGAATCTAACCAGGGGAAACCCCTACTGTATTGCGACAAGTGTCATCTGATTTTTTTTATGACCACTGGAAGTCAGTATCTCGGTTTAGACGGCATAATGTTCCTACAGCATAATGTTCCTGTCACAGCACTAGGGCATTGGGATTTATCTTAGGCCAGAGGGAAGAGAGCTACCTACAAACACCACTTCGAGCAACAACCCATTTTCCCTCAGAGGTCTCCCATCCAGGTACTAACCAGGCCCACACCTGCTTAGCTTCAGCTAATCATGTGAAATGTTTTGTGGTCATAACATTATCTTATTCTGTCTTAACATGTTATAACATCAAATCATCATAACTGCATGATATGAATTGAACATGGTGTAATGGGGACTATGGCACCTTTGAGGAAAGCCTGCAGGATGGCCACGTCTAGGTCACTGTTCTTGTCCTCATCCATATGGAATACAGTTAGGAGGTGTTCCTTGTTGATGATGTCCTGGATCTGTGGCACAGTGTCAGAGAAAACAGTTAGGAACATGTGAAAGACAAACCACAAACTAAAAGACCATAAACTCTATTCATCTGCATGTATTGGTTGTACTGGATAACGTCTATCTGGATAACGTTTCTATTTGTGGATGCCTCCATTGTTGTGTGACACCAATCTATTGCATTTTGCTGAAGTCAGGGTACATTGATTAAGCCTTCACAACTTCACAACTGCACTAAAACAATCCAATAACATAATATTGCACCTAATCTCTAAGGATTGGAACAGAATGAAATAAAAGCCATGTCATATGTGAAGAGACAATTGAGTCAGTCTTAGCTCAAACATAATGAGACAAACGTCATATAGACGAGACACATTCTGATTATAATACTCTCAATACTGAATAATTCCAAACATAAAAGATCTTTGCAATTCAAAAAAAAAACTGAAGGCAGGACTTGTCTGCACTACCTTCTTGGTACACTCCGATCTGAACTTGTCGTCTGAGAATCTTTTGTAAATGTCCTCCTCTTGTCCAAAGAACTTCTGTATGTGCCTCTGGATCAGGTCTGGTGTAACTTCTTGCACGCTCTTCCGAGCCACAGTAGCGATCACATCTGCCATTCGACCCGTTCCCTCCAGAACCACACATGGAGTGTCGTTCAGCATGGCATTGTAGATGATCTGTTGGACGCAAAGTTGGATACAAAGTATCACCTGTATCGCTTGCGGTCTGAACGTTGAAACAAGTTACATGTTGCATTGATTTAACCATAATGAGAAAGCATATGTTAAAAGGATCCTTTTAACATAAGCTTTCTCATTATGGTTAAATCAATGCAACATGTAACTTGTTTAAACAGCAACTAATGATGTAGTACTATGTAGATGGTAGGCACCCTGTGGTTAAGAATACTATTGCAGTATAATACTTAAATTCCTATGCTTTGGTTTGCAAACAAATCCACATGGATTGCTGAGAATGTACAGGACTGTTGCTTTTTTATTTGGTGCCTGTAGGGGGAGCTCCAGAGGTAAATGAAAACTTTCAAGCTTGCCTTGTACAGCTATATAGGAGGCAAATGAACTCCATGTCGTATGAAAAGGTTTTTAGCAAAAGCTCTTACATCTAGAGTACCCTTTCCTCCGTCCAACACCACGCACACCACGGGGATCTTCACATGACTTCCTGGAGAAGAAACACCTCGGTTCCCCAGGGGCTGATCACCGATGTGTTTCTCCAGGCGGCAGCGAAGGTCGATCTCCACACCGTAGCGGCCATGGGTGCCATCGTCCACCAGCAGGAAGTGTGAGTGGTTACTGTCCAGACAGGAGCCCTCCTCATTCTGGATCTGCTCATCAAGTGTGTAGTGGGCAGGGAAACAGCCCTGGGGAGAAGGAGAGGAAGAAACAACAAACTGATTAGCCGAGAGGAATGATGTGTGTGTGTGACATAAATGGTCAAAGTGTTACTTGGCCTATACATAGATACACAGCATCAAATACACTCAAAATGGGCAGATTTTGCCAGATGGCTTTAGCCTAGAACTCTAGATGTACCCTTGTAGTAGTAAATTGATTCATTCAATGGGTACGTCTAGCCATCACCCATAGAGAACCATATTCAGACATCTGTCCAATCATGTGGACATGGAGTGGGCATTGTCTTTGCCATTGTTTGTTGATCGGATTGGTCATAGCTAAAGCTAAACAAAGTATTTTCTTTGGCTTTGGTCATAGCATTGAATGCCGAAGCAGTTTGAAACATTCCGCCCCTAGGCTCTATCCATCATGGCCAGAACTAAACATTTTATATTACAGTCTGGCTTTTCAGGCTTTGGTTTAGAAATCCTTATTTATAGCCTCAGTGGCGCTTATTTATTGCATACCTCTTTGTTTATGAGGGACTTCCTTCCGTGAACGGCGCCCCAGGGAGCCACCCCGATCGCCACAATATCCCTGCGGTGTGAGCTGCTGCTGAGGGTGTAGTCCCGCACGGCCATCCCCACGTGCTTCATCACCCCTGTGTGGGTGCCTCCAGTGATGATCCAGGCACCTGGATAACAACCAGCAATACTGGTGATTATTATTATACACCAAACCAGTAAATTTAAAGTACCTTCATGCGTAAATACTTTATGGTTCGGATTGTGGAGAAGGAAATATAAAAATTAGTTTATGTATAATTTCATTACTTGGGTAATTACATTTCTCCTCAAATGTCTGCAAATACAATTAAAATTTAAAAATTAAAAAAAAAAAAAAAATGAAAATGAAAATGTAGATTTTGAGTTATTCGGATGATGTTTCATGACTTCTGTTCCTAAGATACACCTGGACATCACAGTTGAGTCAATATAACAAAACATAATTAATATACAGTACGTTTTATACATACTATAACAAAATGTTTCAAAACATTCCATAGCGCATAGCACCCTCTAGAAAGGAAACAATTGCCAATGGAGATGTTTCAGACGCTTTGCACGAAGTGAAACAATGTGAAAGCTGATGATTAAATCAGGCAAGCGGTTTCCTAATCTCACTCACGCCAGATGATTCGTAGCTGCAAGCAGGCTACTCCATCTGAATTTGCTCCGTAAGAGATTTGTTTCAGAAGACTGGACGTCATCAAAAAATCTTGCATATAATTGGACAAACCACTTGTCTGTCATCTTACTTCAACCACTTACATCGAAACCTACCCGTTGCATCCCATGAGGCAACGCGATTTCCAGTTTCTCAAGGATTCCAAACAAACATAAATGCCAGTATCTGCGGCAAAATTGCCACAATAACTGGTTTAAATCGCATAATATAGATGTCTCTTTCATACATAACTGTTAGTTTGTTTTGTAAGTTTACAAGAGATGAGCTATACGTCAAAAATTCCTGTAGGAACGGTTCCTACAGTCTCCTGCTTGGTCCGTCCATTCAATTTCGGTCCTGAAATCCCTTTCAATGGAAGCAACATTAGATGCTTGCGCCCAAGGGTTGAGGTGAGTGAGGTTAGTGGTTTACTCCCCTCCACCCAGAACTACACATTGCACATCCTGGATGTTTGATGGGGAATAAAACTTGAAGAGGGGTGATTATCCACCCTTCTTATGACTACGCCATGCAAATGAATTTGTTGATGGTAGCAAAACAAGCTGATGTGATAAATGATACCCAGTGTTAGGACTGCTTGGCTCTTAGCAGACCCTAAACATTAAGGGGAGACCACAAGTAACGCTCGTTTTTAAATAATTTATTAATATAAAAGTAGAAACAGTCAGTATATTGTATAAAAGTAAAGTGTTGTGCAAGATGTGTGTAGGGTAAAATGGTTAAACAAAACAAAGAGCGACGAAGCCGGAGGGAGACGAACAAAGCCAGGCGAGAACCCCAGAATGACGGTGGCCAGGGCAGAGCTCCCTGCGAGCTCTCCCGTCAGGGCAAGATGGTAGAACAGTGAGTGAGAGGCCGACATCAGATAGAACCGGCCCTCTTATGGCCACGTCAATTAGTCCAAGCGCCACCCATGTACCTCTAGCACTCTGTAGGAAACAAGACACAGACTAGGTACACAATAAAGGGCGGAGCCCCAAATGTGTAGAGTGACTTGATTCAATTAGACGACCTGCCTGGTCGTAACACCCAGAGAGTGTTGAAAAGTTACATAATACTGATATGGCTGTTGTTAAAGACCTGCTGACCTGTGCTCTGGGTGACATTGATGAGGCCTCTGCGGAACTTCTCTTTCAGGTGTTTCTTGATAGAAAAGTTCTGGGCCCCGCCCGTCACTGAGATGAGCAGGTTTGGAGGACGGAGCTTCCAGTGTTTCGTCATCAGCTCATACAGATCGTCAGGCGCGGTGTTTGAGGACACACGCACAAACTAAACACACACACAACCACACACAGACTTGAATAACTAGGCCTACACATGCTGATAGGGGTTAAAAAGGCATGTATGCAGAGGGCATTTATTTATCCAAACTGTACATGCACACTGCACCTACCAACAGATTTCTCTGTGTTAGGGTACTTATGCCCACAGATTTGCAAACACAAACAAACAAACAAACAAAACTTTATTTGTAATGACAAAGATATAGGGCAAATGTGCAATCAAACAGATATTTACAGTTAATCATATTTATATTATGCCTATAAAAGAGGCTAATATGTTTACCTTCCCCATGTGTTGGCTAATGCCTCCAAATTTGACGTTCCCAAAGGCATTGGTGACCACTTCGTGTGTATGCCTCTGACTCTCCCAGGACTGTCCCCGAAACCTCTCTGCCTGGATAGCCTCCTTACCATGGTCGTCTTTAGGGTAGCCACACTTACAAAAACCCTCTCTGTAAGACAGTGACATGGGTTAAAGGCACACCAGGGAACAGTTTTGGGGTTAACTACTAGCTATGCAGTAGCCTAGAACTCTAGACATACTCTAGCGGTAGCAAATTGAATTTACTCAGCTAGTACGTCTAGTCATCAGCCATAGGTTGTACTCAGACATCAGTGGTGTATGAGCTTATTAAATCCAAACACAACGTTCTAGGTTGTATTCAGACACCGTGGTGTTTAGCCTACCACAACCTTCTATCTGGACAGAGTCGTTGGGCAGGCTTAGCATTGTTTGAATTGACTTGTTAGTTGCGCTGAGGTTTTAGCCGTCTTCCTCTAGGGTCTATCACTTGTGGCCACATTATTTGATAGTTTGGCTTGTCAGGTTAGCTATGTAGTCCCTTTAATAGTTAAATAGCTCATTATGGGGTGAATTAATGTTCGCTTGGCCAACACTAGCAACTCAACACTTGCAGATCTTTAAGGAGATATTCCATCTTTTTTTAATGAAAATGGGTTATTCACTCCCTTACCTGAGTTACATATGTGGGTAGAAGTGTTTTGGTGTCATCAAAAGCTTTAAGACACCAAATTCTGTTTTCTACCATTAAGTAAAATTTCTGTTGACTGTATATTTTGCTTCAAGACATCACATTGTGTTTTCTGAGTTTCAATTTCTCATGACTATATATTTCATCTGTCAATGACATGGAGAAACAAATTAACTGTCTTCAGTCTAACTGTTGTAAAATCTCAAAAATATAATTTTAAGTGCCCAACTTTAATTCCTTAGAAACAAGCAATTCTTCCTACCTTTTTCTCTACATAGAAAAAAAGGACAGGCTTCTGTAGAAACAAGAAACCTGAGAGACTGCACACAAGGAAAGAGAAAGTATCCTCAACTGACGAACAGAAACCTGTTTCAGAAACCTGTTTCTGAATTATGTGTCTTACAAATGCTCAGTATTACTTTCTTTAAATATTATTAAAATATGTGTGAATGAAACTGTTAAATGATTCTTAAAACTTCCATATGCTGCTAGGTGTGTCTTTCAGTTGGTGGTCAGCTTGATCACATAGAATTTAAATTACTAACCCATTATATAATAATATAACAATAATATAACTCAAGGTGATAATCTAGATGTGCAGTGGTAATACTAACCCCATATACATGTGTATTATGTGGGGTTTTTGTGCCCATCGAGGTACAGTCAACACATTCTGAGCAGGAAATATATTCTGAAATATTATCTGCCAACTGTGCCAAGTGTTCCAGTCCTACCAGGAAGTTGTAAGTTGGTTATCTTTTTACAATGACAAACTTAAGGGTTCCAAAAAACAGGCGACTCTAGCCTAAGGTGGTATCAGGAGCAAAGAAGGCATGCAGCAAACATAACATGGCGCCCAACATGGGGCACTAAAGAAAAACTTTGCCAGGTTTTCTAAGAGTCTTTGTTATTATCCCAATCTCCTGTGATCTGTCAATACGAGTCCTAATAATAAGCGATAAATGCCGCTTAAGTGATAAAAAATGATGCCTTGTCAAAGGGTTTGCATTTTGAAACTACATTGTACAGCCAAAATTACAAACGAACATGGATATATGCCGTTGCGTCTTCAACCGGGGTGATTATTTCAGGATATAGGCTACAAGGTCAAATAGCCCTGAGCTTGCGGACCAAACCAAAACAGAGCAGACATATGGACAGAGGGTCTGATGGACAGACCTACGTACCTCTCAGTCTGCACGTAGAAACAGCACTCCTTCATCTTGAGGTTATCCTGAATCCAAGATATGAGCTTTGCGCGCTGAAAGAAAGGGAAGAAAGTAGTTTTACAGTGTCTGCACGCAAAAACACTGATCCCATAATTTGCCATGTTCGAAATCGTGTCCTAAATACTATTCGTATATTGATCTTGGTGTGAAGTAGAAAGTAGTATACCATATGTGAAAAATGTGAATTTACCAGTATTCAATTTTTTCCCGGATGTTATAGTGATGGTGGAAAATTTGTGAGTATACAATAAGCGTTCATTTCTTGTCTTAGAAAAAATGGTGGGCCGTAGTGGTGGTTTTGTTGCAACTTTAGTGTCTGTAAACATTTCCATCTGAGGCATAATTGTGATGTGAACAGCCACTCCTTGCTCTACACTTCTATTTGTATGAGGCTCTGGAATTCCAGCCATTGACCTTGTTCGCATTAGGTGCATCGTGCCCGAGCCAATCAGTGAATTTGAAGAATGTAGAGAATAGATAGGCCCCAGACCCTCATACGAGGAGATGTATTGCAGGACTGGTTATGACCAGTCTGCTCCTTGTTGATGCCCTGCCTCACCCACTCACCAAATTCATCAATCAACCAACCATCATATGTAGCTCTTTTGTAATTTATATTTCATGAATATGTAGCATATCAGTGTATCGTTGGATGGCGTTGTGCAATGTGGTGCAATGGCCCGCCATCACCACTAGTGGGTTGAATTAAATTGAATAATTTAATCCTAGATTGTGGTTGGAATTATTGTGATACAAGTTTGTTTTGGAAGGAGCAATGAAGAGCAGTTTTGTAGCATGTGTACAGATAAATTAAAGGCAAGATGAAAGATTGAATGAACTCACCTCGTTGGATTGGAATTTGAGTTCAATTTTGACCGCTTGTCTGGTGTCTGTCTCATCATTTTTCTCATGTATAGACAGCCTTTCTGTTAACATATTAACATGTGTAATATGATTGATTGCATTCATAGTGCGGTGCATCTTTAAGCATACTCTTTAAAGCAATATACCGGAGTAAGTTTAAGCATACACTGTAAAAAGAGATGTGTTAAAAATGACACATTATGTGTAGAATTTTAACACATGTGCCGAGTGTGTTTAGGGACAACACATGTTGTGTCAAGTTTTACACTTTCAATGTGTCAGCCATTTCTACACATAAATTGTGTCAAGTAATTTGACACACAAATGTGTCATCTGAACACATGTTTTACACAAAAATGTGTTTAATCGTTTTTAACACAGAAAGTGTGTTGGATAATATAACACACAAATGTGTAGTTACTAAATTTTCACTACACACTAAATATGTTAACTATTTTAGTATATGTGCATGTGAAAAGACAAAAAAAGCAAGCATCAACTAAGGGAGAAAGTCATATTAAGTACCTATACAGTAAATTGAAGTTAAAACATCCAAAAATTACTAATATGTTGCTGAAAAGAATGACAAAAGAGGTATTTTTTCAAATCTTTCAAGTAAACTTTATTAATATTAAGCTGTATTCCTTTAAAACTGTTAAAGGTAGTCCGGAATATACACTGTACCTTTAATCTCAACATGCAAATTCTGATTCATACAGTATACAACTCATCTGTATTGAAATTCTGTAATACATCCATGCCTATAATTGGCAACATCAGTAAGAGTTATAATTTCCAATTCAATGACATACCGGTATGCAAAAAATAAAATAATAATAAAAAAAAAATGTATAAAAATAAAATATTATTTTACTCACAACATAGTACTGTAACAACTTTGTACATACAACCCATTGAAGTTCTGTAATAAATCTAGTGGCCTATAATCGGCAACATCAGAATTTCCAACCAACCACAAAAAAAACAGAAAAATTCCCTTGAAGTATTCTACTCTTACAACACAGTACAACAGTTAAACAACCTTGTACCTTGGATTTACATACAACTCATCGGCATTAAAATTCCGTAATAAATCTAGTGGCCTATAATCGGCAACATCAGTGAGAATAATCATTTCATAGTCCTCTGTCTTATGAATTGCATATGCAAAAAAATGCTCATTGAAGTATTTTACTGTAAGGATTCTTACAACAGTCAGAATTGATGCATCATCTATCTGTGGTATAATGTGAATGATCTCACCAAACAAAGGCTCCCCTTTGTGGTTTGCTTTAAGAGTCAGTACCGAGCCTGTCCTGTAAGTCTGACCAAACACACTAACCGTGTGGCTGACATAGATAGTGCTGTTCAACGTAAGGTCGTCATTGGTTGATCTCAGATTTTCAAGCACAACATTTGCTTTCTTCAAGGTACCAATGGCAACCGGATATGCATTTGCAACATCCATTTCCTTTGATAAAGGATCTCCTAACTTGAAGCTAAACATCTGTGTAATTTGATGCTTATAACTCAGTGTTTTAGAAAGATTTTTGAAGTTTCCAGCAGCATGAGCATGTTTCTTAAACGGATTATGCTTTGACTCAAATCTCATACACCACATTCGAGAAATGGGTCCAAACATTACCATCATTTGAGAATAGTGTATCATAAAATGATGTTTTGGTATGAGATTTCTGTCATAAACCTTCTTGAATAAGGTGTGGTGTTCGATAACAAGTTGTTTCAGAAACACTGCAAGGCCATTGGTAACAACGGGTGCAAAGACAATGCTGCATATCTCCCTTAACAAAATGAATAAATGCCAATGTTGGCTTCTATCATTTACAAGATCGCCAATTAAAAAGGGTAAAGTCTGCATAAGACACCACATCTGTGATGCAGTCTGTTTTACTGCATTGTCAGAAGTTCTCAAATTGAGAATAACACTTGGTTTATTTTTCTCATTCTCATACCCATAGTCAAAACAGGAAATTCTATGATTGAGAAGTTCAAGGCCAAAAAGCTTTTCTTCATAAATAAAATGCCTCAACATTAGTCTGACCTCTAAAGGGGCAACACCCTCAAGAATATCGTGCATTACGTCAACACAAGTGTTCTCTGTGACATGAAAATAGCGCAGCTTATTTAAACAGGAGTCCTCTTTAACTCCAGTTGCAGATGGATCATTAAGCAGGACATGCTGCTCATAGTTTTCTTTGGTGCGTCTCTCAATTTTGTCTTCATCAAAAACAGACTGAGCCGTTCTTTTGTCAACCATACAAAAGCGACAGAACCTATTGGCTGAAAAGCTTTCAACAAATCCACACAGGGAATGGATGGCTAGATTGTCAGCCGTTAAAACACATAGCGTTCCAAAGAGGTTTCGTTTTTTTCCTTGAATGTCAATTTCAATACCAATTGTTTCAAGAAGTCTAATGTCCTCGAGTAATGGTTCCAAAATCTTCCCAAAACCATGAACCTCTCTGTCCATAGAATTAAACAAAAGACATAAGTGAATATTTGAAAGAGAAGAATTATACTCTGGTGGGAGATTTTTTAAACAAAAATAAACAGCACCCATCTTGTGAATTTTAGTTTTCGTACCTAAAGGATTTGTTGTTTCCACGTCATCAAAATACAATTGTATTTGTAAGGCATCTGGATATTGTCCAAACAATGGATGAGATGAAAATTTGGAGCCATCACAAAAGCTGGACATTTTCCCATTGTTTTGCTCATGACACTGAAAGTAAACCTTTTGCATTTGATCATTACTGAACAGCAACTTAATAATCTCAGTTATTGGCACATACTGACATGTGTCTGCTGCCAACACCTGTCTCACTTCTCCCTGTATTCTTGCGGTGTCTGCTCTATGACCAATAAATATTTCTCTTGGTTTTACAAGATCAAGTTTTTTTTCAAAATATTTGTCAATTTTAAAAGGTGTGTCTACAACTTTAAACATTTTCTTAGCAGCTTCAAAGTCATTCAGTAGTCCCTGAGCAGGATCACTATCAAGTGGGATCTGAAAATGTTTTAACACCTTGCTTGTTTTCTGTTGAAGATCACTTACAGTTGTCGCTACTACCTCTTCTGTCCAAGAAATGTGTTTCATAACACTCACTAAAGTTGTATCTGGAGAAGAGTACGTCTTTGCTACATATGTGGCCACTGTGTCACGAGATGTACTAGGTGTGCAAGGAACAGAGTCTGATTCTTCATTAGTACAGGTGTCTGTATCATTAGTGTCGGTCTCATTAGTGTCTGTCTCATATGATAATTGGTGGTCATTGAGGGTCATGCCATCAATGAATGTTGTCGACTTGTGGTCTCTATGAAGATGTTTTGAAAATGAGTGAAAGTTGTGATAAGTTCTTGGACAACCATCTTGGCTGCAGATAATGTTCATGTCCTGTCCGTTTGATAAAGCATGTACTTCACGAAGATGCCAAATTACTCTCTTAACCTCTGAAGAGATCAACTTTCTGCACTTTGGACAAATATACATTCTGTGTGATTTACTGTGCAGCTTGTAGCTTCGAAAGAAGCTCGAGTACCTTGGCTTTCTTGTTGGTTGAGATGGTCACGTCGTAGATGTATTCAAAGAAGGTGAAGACAGAGCTGAGCTGTGCTGGATATGCCAAATTGCATACCCAATAAAGCTTAAAAAGCTTGTCGATGGCACATGTCAGGCTATCATCTAAAGGAATAACAACCTGATCGTTTCTGGCAGTGATGACGTACTGTCGCTGGCTTTTGAGGTTGCCAATGCAGATGAGGAAAGGTTGTGTTCTTGACTCCATTTCGGTGTTTGTGCACAAGCTTGCAATACTGGTTCCAGGCTATGAGAAGAATAAACAAATGAGAGGAAAAAAAGAGATTCATTGTTTTGTTGTCAAAAGAGATCAATTATATACAGCAAGGGGCACTTTTTTATTACATTTTTTTTTTTTTACTGAGTCAAATACTTATTAGTAGTATTTTTTAAGTTTTACTTACTCATGACATTAAAAAAAAAAAAAAAAAAGTAAAGGGTACATTTGTTTTAATTTCACATTTTAGACTAATATACACCACAATGCAACATTTTGGTTATACAGAATTCAATGTTCCAAGCATTTTTTTAACCTATAGAACTCATTTTATTTGAACATAAAGTACACACCTGTACAAAATCAACCAAGAATGTTATGGCAGATTTTACACTGCATCGACTCCCTGCAACCGGTGGTAGAAGATGTGTGAGGACTTGGAGCATGGTGTAGCATCGTTCATCTGATAATGAAATAAAGAAAGAGTAGCGGTACAATAAATGATTTTTACTATTCTGAAATGCATTTGTGCACATCACAATTGTAGCCAAATGGCAGTCAACAATTACGCAGGCCAACAATAACATCTGAAAATATACTGTATGTAAAACTGCACCTTTCTTTGAAAGAATGAATAGGCATTTATTTCTTGCAGTAAATGTAAACTGTACAGATGCAACTATTTGCACAGGATTACCGATAGTACTACTTTAATTTGTAAAAATTGCGGAGGACGCAAATAGTCTCACCTATCAAAAGTTTGAGAGCCCCTGGCCTAAAGAGTACTCTCTGTACATAAACCACTAAAGACAACTATAACTTGTGATATAGGATATTCCATATCTCTCTCTCTCTCTCTCTCTCACACACACACACACACACACAAACATACCATCAGTCTGGTCGTCCATACCCTCGATGAGAGAAGAAACCCCGCTTCTCTCCTTGGCAGCTACTGCTTTCAGTTTTGGAATGATGGTAGCCTCCCAACGTCTGATAAACTGGTCAGCTTTTCCATTGGTCATTGCACCAAACTCAATATCCAGCTAAAATAACAAAAACATATTTTTAAATGTAAGGCATGCATTACAGTAATAATGATAGTACCACAACAGGCATTATGTAATGATTAAGTAGAGATGATAAACCTACCAAGCCCGGCATATCCAGGAAGCGTGGATATTCATTGAAGATCTCAGTCATTGTGGGAGTGGCTGTTGATATCCATGATCTACGTCTGGTGAAGGTTTTTTGCATTGCTGACTTGATGGAAGGAATGTTTTCAGAGGAAGGTCTGAGCCGTTTCATCAGAATTAGCCATTCACCAGTGTCTTCACCATCCTCCCCGTTCTCCTCTGATCTTGACATTACGCTTTTCTTGCGCTTCGTGTAACGCCGTTGGCCTGCTTCCAGCTTTCGCCGCATGTTGCGTAGCCTCATCTCCAGAAAGCCAGAATGTGATAAAGGATCATAAAAATGCTCCTGAAGTGATTAGATCAAAGTAAGAATAATAAACAAAATAATTAATATTACTGGCTAAAGGATACAAGGATACAGAGTTTTATGATAACGGGTGTATGAGTGAAATTGTGTCGGGTGAGGATGGCCAGTATGCTGAATGTACATTAGTGGTGAATGTGTGTGAAATCACTCAGTCCATAGTAGGATGTGGTCCTGAGTGCTGGTGATGCCAAGTCAGTATAATGTGAGTCCAGAGTAAAGATGTGTTATGAGTGCTAGTGAATAAATGAGTGCATAGTAAGCATAGTGTGAGGCCAGTGTTAGGATGTGTTCATAAGTGCTGATGAGAAGGACAAGTAAATGATAGCATTGAACTTACAAATCCATCTCCCTCTCCTGCAATCTGGACCTTTAATGATGGGAACGCTGCAATTATTGCCTTTGCCAGGGCAAGCTTTTCGGTGCTTTGTGGGTAACTGTAGGAAGACAAAAAGAAAAATGGCACAGACACTGGATTAGATTAGTAGTAAAAGATGTGTGTGTGGGTGTTGGTGTCAATGGGTTTCAAATGTTGACTATTAATATGAATCGAATGTTAACATGAACAGTTTTGAGATGCACTTGCTGCAAGTTCCATGAATTTACATTGAAAATCAGTGCATTTCAACACAATGCATTATAGAGGACAAACTATTGTACCTGAAGTAAAAGAAGGCAGGACATGGCTGTAGGCTACTAGAAATATAATATATTTATCCTCACGGCACAGGCCACAACTCAGAAACCTTGCAAAACAAAAAGGTTTTGCCTTTTTCATGAATTCAATGCTTTTACAGTAAGTCTTTTTAAGACACAGCAGGAACCTTGCATTGGAAATGCCTTCTGTAATTTACAATGTATTGAATTTATACTTACAATCCATGCTTTTCAACTAAATCACTGACACACACTTTCACAAGCCGTCTTCTTGACTCTATTTTTAGAGTCCCAGTCTTTTGGTATTCATCAATGATGTCTGGAGCTTTCGTTTCCAGTGTAGGCTGCAAGCTGCACACAGACTGTAGACAGAAAATTATGTTACTAGAAAACAAACTAGAAAATATATAACACACAAACTGGAAAATAAATAGCACCCAACCTTTGTCCTTTTGGATAATAAAGTACCCTTTCCTTACAATATATGAGTTAAGAGAGTCTGATAAAAACCTTACAGGCCTAGATGTAGGTCGAAAATTATGCATACCGGAGTGATTACTACAATAAATAAATACCTGTACTTCACAGGCCTCTCTGGAACTTGTTTGGGGTGGTGGATCTGATTGCGTTGGAGGTATACTTGACAGGAAAATTTGAACTCGGTCAAAGTTCTTAATTTGTATATTTTGGTCAACATCCACAAATTCTTGAAAGTCACTATGAAATTTCCTAATTCGATCAAATTTTAACCCTGGCTGCTCTGAAATGATAAAATCCAGGAGCTGTCTGATGTTTTGAACCGTGTAGATCCTCCGCGAAGATTCTTTTTCGTCTATAAAGACCGAAGACAGGACTTGGGCAGGCTGAATATCTGGATCCTGATGAAAAGGGAAAGAAAATAATGTAGAAAAAATATATTTAGTCATAGACTGATTACTGCTGAATGAAGTTCAATCCCATTTATTCACATAAACTCCCCACCCCATCCTAAAAAGAAAAAAAACTTTTCATTTTAAAATTGTTGTTTATGTATATTTCGGATTAGGCTAAGTAATGTAGTTTATGTATACTCTTATCTGGTGTCCTTTAAAGACATTGACAAACAGTGTGCCTACTTGAAAAAATAACTAAATAACATTTCCTAAATAAATAACAGGCTACCACAATGTAGGCCTATCCTGTGGGAGTGAACATTTGAGCATATATCTGAGCAGCGTTCATAAATCCGATAATCTCACACGCACAGCGGTGCACACGGTGCCAGTTTCCCACGCTCACAGGCTGCACAACCTTGGGCTTCACCGTGTATCCTATGTGTGGGCTGCACCACGAGGCAGCTCAGGCGAAAAATAGTAGCTAGCTAGCTTTCTCCAACATCGCCTCTCGGGTTGAAAGCAAAAGATTCTTAATGTAAAGCCTGACGTTAATGCGGCACTTAAATGCACTCGATAAACTTGCATACAAGTTTATGTGTAGTATTAACTTGTTGGTAAATCATTCTGTGGCGCAATCAACATCAAGCATTGATCTGACACATTCAAACAACTGTTCAAAAGTTAGCTTCTTTGCTAACGTCATCACACTGTCTTTGCCTCTATAGTTAGATCTAGCTATATGGCTATGCTAACCCAGAGATATGATACATCAACCGTCTCTGGCTAACATACAAAAAATATCGTATTGCACAGCTATACGAAGCCACTACCATACAAGAGTCCTTAAATATTGCCGTTGAGCTTTAAAATATCCACTTAGGCAAATCGTTGACTTTATATTTAAGACATTGTGGTCTAGACTAGTTATGATTTTGAAGATAGCAAGATTGCTAAGCGCAGTATAGTATCATAATATCTTAGATAATGGTAGTTGAATTGCTACAATCTCAGTAAACAGAACTTAAGGAGATAGAGATTACTTTTCCGTATAACCAAACTTACAAATTCAAACGAAACTAAATAAAAATACTTACTTGGACATGGGGATCCAAATCCAAATCCGACTGCATCTTCAACAGACTGCCAACACTTCAGTGAAAAACCGCGGGCAAAGCATTCAGTTCAAATATAGCCGCGTGATGTGATTGGGCAATGAAAAAAGCCGTTAATCGTAGCAGATGAAGAATTTATTGAAGAAAATTATTAATAATTATTTTTGAAAGAATTTCTTCCTTTTTCGTGTTATGGAATACCACATATGTCATTTATTTTATTTAGAAGTTTTTTTGTTTTTTTCTTAAACTGTATGCACAGGTACTGTGTCAACTTTCTAGGCCTGAGAGATTGAAAGTTACACATAGTGTGTTAAATATCTACACAACTAGTGTCAACATGTTATCTACACATCTTTATGTGTTATTTTTTGACACATCTGTTTTTACAGTGTAGTCCTGCTGCACGAGCCTTCTAACAGCAATATATTTCGCATGAAATGAAAGATTTTCGAACATCACAGACCTAACGTGAACGCGAAACACTTTACATTGAGTCAATGTAATCTCAGATCTTACTTTCGGTTTCCAACAGTCAGGTCCCATTGATTCAGTGTAAAGTGCCTGTTAGCTACTGCGTTCGCGTTCGGTCTGTGCTGTACCAAATTATTTTAATTAACTAGCGCATTTAGCAAGCTCTTTCAACAGGGCTGTGCTTGAATTCACTCCGGTACTCTCCTTTAAGTATACTACAGCTAAAATGTAACAGATGAGAGCAGGTTCACCCTGAGTGCCTTATAGACATGAAAGAGTCAGGAGAAGACAAGGATGCCATGTTGTCTCATTCAGCATGATATTATTTGGGGGCATGAAAAGGCAGTTTGACTGCCATTAGGTATTGAAATGAACACTAGGTATTGCATGTGGCGCAAGACGTTTCTTTGCAATCGCACAACAGCACATCATGGTCCATGCCCCCCAGAATCACATCAAATGTCTCAAACCATCACCACAATTTGTCTGCATTGCATGTCAACCTCTACATAATTTATTTTCTATATCAAAAAGTTGCTTTCTGATTCTGTTCTCAGATTTAAGATCCTTTGGACTTACCACAAGAAGCCCTTCTGTCCATCTCTCCAGCCTCATGAAACCAAGTTCAGCTTACAGACTTCATGGAAACATGAATATAAGATTGGTCTGATTTATTATTCAACCAACACACCACTCAAATAATCATCAAATAGCTTTTCTAGTGTGACCATCAACCTTGAGTGCAGACCAGGTCAGTAGACTACTCACAAGGATTAAGCCCAAGGCTGTAGGCTCCTGACTCCTCAGGACTTTCACGTTCGGGAACCAATTCAGTACCTCTTCAATTGAGCCTGCAAAAGGGAAAGGTACCTTCACTATGGAAAACGTCATGTCATGCCAGTGCTGCCGGACTACCAGCCAGACTGAACAGCCTTTTCCGACAGGCCATCAGACTGTTCAACTCACACATAAAAACTTCAAGAACATCCACCACCCCACGCTTACTGACACACACACACACACACACACACACAAGCACAGGCTTATACATTTCCATGCACATTGCACACAGGCTTATTTTTGTGGCAAAAGAACGGTAACACTTTACAGTAAAGGTACATGAATTATCATGAATTAATGCATGAAATCATTCATGGTTAATTCATGATTCATGTATTACTTCATCTCTAGTGAATCATCAGGAATTAGCATGAATTCATTGTTTGTCATTAATGACCTCCTGCTGAAATAGCACATTATCTTAAGCATTAATTACTCTGGGTTAGACTATTGAACAAGTATCCATACGCATACATACAATAATGTGCTCAAACACAATAAGCCTAATAATAATAAAAAAGACTTTTTTTCATTAACAATAAAAAAAAACATTACCCTTGTTTTTGATCACACAATACAGGCCCTCCAGGATTTCAAACCAATTTCAACCAGGATTTCAATTTCAACCAGGATTTCAAACCAAATTCAACCAATCTCCGGTTTCTGGAGAGATCCCCAACCACTTCAGTCCTTCATGTAGCATATAATAAACTACAAGGGTGCAGAGTGTTTATCCTGTTCCTTATTTTGCGGTGTAAGATGAGCTGTGCAGCTACTAAACACCACTCTCTTGCCTTAGGCTATCGCCATTCAGAGTTAAAATGTTATGAGGCAAGTGTTACCAACATGTTTTGGAGTAATGAGCAATGACTTGATCTCTCTCTCTCTCTTTCTCTCTGTCTTTCTCTTTCTTTCTCTCTATGCTCGTGCTTGGCTGCATTCCAAAAACACCATTTATACCACTTCGATATAGGCCTATACAGTATAAAAATTAGGAAATCAAGTGGAGTTGCAAGTTATGGCTTAAGTACACTACCGCCATGAAGAATTCAACTAAATACATTTTGACTGAGCCCCTTTTGCCACAGGAGACTAAACGCACAATTCTTGGGTTTCGGATTCTTCATCGGGTCAACCAAAACAATCAAAAGCATCCTTTACCACCATGTTGACAGTTTTGTCATGGTTGTCACGATAAACAGGCCATAATAATAAAGGGTTATTATTACATGGAAATTTGGCTAAAATCAGATTTTGTTTTATTGTAGCCTAATGCTTAAAGACATGCCCTACTAAGTGTAATCAATCAAGCCCAATATGATTAAAGTGACAGTGATTATAATAATAATAATAATAATAATAATAATAATAATAATAATAATAATAATCTTTTTATGTACAGGGATGACTGATCCCTGGCACATGTTGTACATGCCTGGTCATTAATATCCATCATTCAGAAAGAGGTTTCAAAGAGCTATGTGGACTGACAAGTAAAACTTAATTCCATAAAGTCAAAGCATTAGTTTTGATGCTGGCAGCAGGGCACCTGTAAGTGAAGTTGCAAGTTCCCAGCTCCTGTAAGTAAATCTTGTATTGATTTAGCTTCAATGACTTAATTAAGTAAGATCAAAAGAAGAACACATAGTTCAAAAGAAAAACACACCCTTTAACACACCCTGCATAGAAATCTTCAGCTATTCCTTGGAAACGACAATGACAGAAGCATTACTTCCTTCAGCTCTGCTTACCTCTTCCAATGTGATAAAGATGCAATACATAAGTACCCATGGTACACCAACTAAAATGGTGTGACCACAGAAGTGGGGCAATAAAGTTCAAAGGCGCAAAAAGCATTCCTACATAAAGGTGTAAAAAGTGTGCCTACGTAAGTTTTCTTGAGCAGATACTTCAAGTTAATATGAATCCATACTTTGGCTCAGATGCCCATGACACCATCTCTCTTTGCAATAACCCAAATTGAAAAACAAAATATTCCAGCATTTGGCTATAGTCTTGAACAAATCAAGTCATTCATCGTACATTAATGATTTATTCAAGTCTGTCTGATTTGTAGTCCATCTCATCAAGGCAGATTTTCCTCTGATTTGAAATATTTACTTTATAATGACTTTAGATTGATGTCCTTCAGTGACCAGTGGTTGCAAGACATTGTGCATGAATCTTCTCATCACACTTTAAAAAGGCCCTATGCAAGTGTGGTTGCACCGTCCAGTGGGCTAAGAATCAAACAAAACTGTTAGGCCTGCTAAACCTTTCTGTTGATAATTCTCTATAGAATTGTGTAGTCGATGGAGGAGGCACTATCAAAATGTATTGACGGTCAGATTGGATATGTAATTGTCAGAGGCAGCAAAACAACCCCAAAACATCTTTGAACATCCACCACATTTGACTTCACATACCATGTACTTTCCTTGTATACCTCATTTCATTTTCCATAATAGTAGAATGATGTTACAATGATAATGACGTACTTACACCCATGGTTGGAGAGAAAGCACTAGAGATTTCTTCTCTGAGAGAAATGGTCCATTTTATGGAAAAGAAATAAGGTTATAACCAGTTTTAAAGACCTCCATAGGCTTTAATGGACATAAACACACACCAGATTGGCCACAATAATCTACTTTCAGTCTAAACTTTTCTTGTCAGCAGGAGAATAAATTTCCAGATTATTTCAAGCAAAAAACATTTACACTGCTTTCCATATAAGTAGTTTTTGTTGAGTTTGCTATATGCCTATGTGACTAAGGATGGAAACTTTCTGCCTGTCCAACTATTCATGTTTGACATTGAGATTGATTTAAAGGAGAAATCCGTTGGGAATCAGTCAGTAGTTCAGTTATTCCAGGTACCTGAATGCTGTTTTTAAGAAGAAAGAATTAGAAAAGGCCAGGCCCAGAACTACATCAAATAAATGAAGAAAGTGTCTCTTTGGTATCAGAATATGAGATAGATGCAAAAACAAGACAGACTGGTGGCCGCTGCCTGATGCTGCCCCCTACTGCCCAAAGAAAGAAGCACCTTTCTCATGTTCTCCCACCAGTAAACAGCAAGTCACACTCAAAAACAGTATAACACCCCCATGTCCCCCAAGTCCTCTCCACCCAGTTTGAACACAGGAGCTGACAGCCTTCAGAACTCCATCAGCTAATGTTATATGAGCATCTATTTTTGTAGGCAATTATTATTCTTTCACAGTTAAACATTTGGCCCAATTTCTTTAAATCAACCAACTCATTCTGAAATACAGACAATTAAATATAGACAGCTGTAAATTGCAGGACTTTCAAGTAGAGCATTGTTTTCATACGTTGTCATATAGGCAGGTCAGTTCTTTGGCCCACATTAACAGGGCCCTTTCAAGGTATGTACTTAGGGGGCCCCGAGCAAACAGGACATGAGGGCCCTTCACCCCCCATAAACACCTACATGAACCACATTGTTATAATCTTCAAGCATCTTCAATATAATTTGTATTGAACAGTTGTCTAACTGTAGTCTAAAGTCATTTTTATTGAAAAACAACACCAACTAAACTACTTAAATGGTTAAACATTCAATCTTGGGGGCCCCTTTCAGCCTGGGGCCCCAGGCAATTGCCTGGTTTACCTGTCCTGTTGCACGGTCCTGCACATTAAGGCAACTCATATGCTTCTATATGTTTCTGATGACAGGAAAAGGTAATACTGAAAGTAGGCTATTGTGGCCAATCTGTGAGATGTTAGCTGCAGCAGCTAGTCACGCACACACCCTACCCCTGAACCACCATTGTTCTATATTGGCCGGACATAATTCTGTGTTCTTGGCACAAAACTCAATCTGTATTTGACTCCCTGCACCAGGCATGGACTGGCCATAGGGCATACAGGGCAATGCCCGGTGGGCCGACTGCCATTTTTGGGCCGGTGCTGTCATAATTTACTCATTTCATATTGAATAAAATCATGGTGGGCCCCCATGGCCAAAAATGCCCGGGCCATTTCTTGGTCCCAGTCAGGCCCTGCCCTGCACTGACTTACCTGTTGATGGAGAAAGATTTGACATATGGTAGGTAGGCCTACTTTTTACTGTCCATTTTAGAATTTGGCAAGTTGTGTAGTAATATCTGTTTGGGTTACGGATGGGTCACTCTTTCATGTGTGCATTATGAAAATCAAAATTAAGCTATAAGTAAATATTATTTGTTTATCTATACTCTTACTTAGAGTATGCACTTGCACTTGTAACTCACTATGTGTCATAAGTAACAGGAGTCATAACAGAAAAATGATCAAACTGATGCATTAAAATGCTTTGTGACATTTCATGTTTTAAAGGCTAAAGTTAACATTATAATGCTTTATGAGTACAGTCATGATAATGTACAAACATGAACACTAATGTCATAAGTTACAAGACTATAAATGTGCCATAATGCCTTTATAAATGTGGTGGTGGTCAGTGAGGTCCCCCTCCACTGTAAAGCGCTTTGGGTGTCTAGAAAGGCGCTTTAGAAATAGAATGTGTTGTGCTTACAATGCTGCATGGATACAGACTTTTTAAGTAAAGTATTACTTAGTATAAAAATACAAACATAGCTAAAGAAAAGGTGGCACATCAATGATACAGGAAGATTTAGTCTATGCAAAAACCTGCTGATAATAGCACCTCAGTTTGATTCAGCATGCATTCTCACTCTTGCTTCATATACACTATGTCCAATTCCTTGTGCAAATAATGAGTTACAAGTATACTGGTACTTATGCCTATCCATACGCTTCCAACTAATGTTTTTACGCAGCAGGTTTATGTTGATTTTCTATTCATTTATTTGTTAATACTGTACAAAACATTTACTAATTGTTAAATTATAATCATAGGCAGTTACATGTATAATAGTCAATGCAATTTTGCTTATTAATGGTTAAAATGTGAATTAACCATTTCCAAATTGTCAAACCATCATCTATTTTTCATGTACAAATGATGTCAATTATTTCTGAAAATATAACTTACAATCAATATGTTTAATACATTATGAACAATTAATGAATTGGTCATAATTTACCATTTATAGATGACGGTTATTATAAAGTGCAACCCAAAATACTTGTAGGCTACTACTTGCAATACGTGTCCATTGTTCTAAATTAGTCCAAATGAAAAAGAAAAAGAAAGTTTCAAGAAAGCAAGCGGAGAGCATGTACTGTAAGACTCCAGAAGGCCCTTTTTCCTCTTTTCTGTTGGGTGTCTGAGCAGAACTACAGACATGGGGATGGTGCCATCTCCTCTCTCGTCATCTATTTCAGCTCATCTTCACTTTCTGCACTCCAGGCTGTGGGGATAGAGGAGGATGATAAATGACATTTACTTACGGGTCCCGTGTTAATCATGGAATTGCTTTAGGAAGGAGGCAGTGTGAAGTAATCACTCACACATGGAGGGAGGATCCTCTTTAGACTGGCCTTGGGCCTTTAGAGTGTCCATGATCCATTGCAGAGCTTTGGTGGACTGGGACACCTGCCGCTGTGTGAATTGAACCTGTTCCTCCAGCTGAGCCAGTCTCTTGGCCAAGGAGCCCCTGTCCTGCTCTCTCTCCAGCAGCTCTGACATGGAGCCAACCCTGCGGAACACGCCAGAACAACTAATTTAAGAGACACCAGGCCACACCATTAATGCCATAGACACATTTAATGACAATAGTGCAAGGAATCCCTTGTCGTGGCATGAACTACTACTACCTCTGTTGTCACTATGCATAAAAAAAATCCTGTGTGCATTAATACAGAGGACAGTTGTGTGACATCACAGAATGCAGTTAGTGGGAAAAACAACAACAAAAAAGATACATCATAGATCAACGAAGAAAATCAGCTGCTAACACTGGCCTCCTAGGTCACATAAAGTTACTTTCACTTTCATTTTGCTACAACTGCTGGTTTGCTTGTTGATTTGTGTTGCTTCACATTTTCTGTGTCTTTTTCCTGCACACAGCACTCAATGACCTGGACGACCAGGGTCACACAAGATTCCTCCATTTGCAGGCAGAAACTAGACTGTAAGTGCCCAGAGAAGGTTCCTGCTCTGAGAGCCTTACCGGTTGGCCATGTCCTGGATGCGATGCTCCATGCTCTCACTTCTCTCCTGAAGCTGGGCGGCCACATAGTTATCCTTCATGAAGGCCTCCCATGCCAGTAACTCCTCTTCTTTCTGCAACTTCTTTTCCTCCTGTAACTTCGCTTCTTCATCAGCTTAAGACAGGAGGACACAAATACTGTCAATTTTGTTTATCGCATAGATTAATGCACTCAGAGCTTCTGTTTCGTGTCAATCGACAGCCAGAGGAAGACAGAGGATCGAATAGATTAATGCATTCAGTGCTTCTATTTTGTTTCTACTGACTTATTGAGTGCCAGAGGAAGACACAAAAAAGTTTTGTGTGTCGCATGGATTAATGCATGCAGTGGTATCATTGTCATAGACCCAGGCTATTTAATTGGCCATCACCAGACCACATTCAACCTACTGTACAGCATAATTTATACTGGCCCTTTCAGATGGGTGTACAAGAAGCTCTCCACAACTGCATCTCCCAAAGGCATGACATGATATTGTTGCATGAAAGCTATTTTGTCCATTAAGGCAGGAGATCCTGGTGTTTCATTGTAATTCAGAAAAGGCCCATTCTCTGCCACTTTAGCCATACGTGGATGCATGAGTTAGGTTCAGGAGTTAAAGTATAATAGTTCAGGCGAATATACAGTAGTACGTTTAGTTTATTAAAAATTGTTATTATTTATTTATTGTTCTTACAATGCCCTCAGTGTAAAAGTCTTTGGTTGATACAGTTATTAGGCAAAGATGATACTCACTCAACACCTTGCGTTTTTGGGGGGTACATTGCATGATGCACTTGAAGAGGAGGAAGAGGTGGCTGAGCAGGATGAAGGGTGGGGGGACAGCCGGACGACTGCCATACTCGTTAATCAGCTCGTACCTTTGGAACTTCCATATGGCATCCGTGTTGTCCTGGACCACCTGAAATGTGTAGCTGTTGGAGGAGAATCAGTGGCACAAGACTTAGTGTGACCACAAGAATCTGCCTTGTCCTGAATGTCATGCATGCAGAAGGATAGCTCTACGATCGCGGATCTGGCTACCACCAATTAGAGCAACGTACTCACTAAGCAATTCAATTTGTTACGTCTAGGGTACATCTTCAGACTTTGAGATTGATCGGTCCGCACACTGGGTATAAGCTCCAAAAATACACTTTATTTTAACATAAAAACGGCAACGTTTCGATCCTCCACTGGGATCTTCCTCAGGCCTCCGGCACCTGGATTATTGTTTCTGTGGATGTGCGCACCTCAACCAAACCAAGCCTACATCTTCATACTTGACATTGTCAAAAACATTTGCTATCATAATGACATTGACAAAAAGCCAAAGTTAACCTCTTAGCAGGGAACGAGGGTTGAATAAAACAGAAAGAAAAAGAAGACAAAACTTATGAAGGCAAAAACATCTGCATCTGGGCCATCTCTGTCACTCACTGAGCTTGACAGCAACAATTAGACAGAAACCTCAATATAGCCTCCTTAGGCTTTTTTTTGCGATTGAACCAGAGGCGGGACTTCGATTATGTTTTGTCAATGTCACTTCTGAAGTCTATATCACAGATCAAACTAACCGAGAAAAAGGGAAACTCACTTGAAGATGGCAATGAGGAGGTTGAGGAGGAGGATGTTGGCAAAGAGAAGGTAAACACAGAGCATGATGATGGTGAGCCACGCCGGAAAGACTGGCTGCTGGTTAGCATCAAGTACAGGACATTTGGGTCGAATCGGATCAGTACCATTCACAGTGCAGGTAGACATATCAAACTCAGCATCTAGACAGTTTTGCACACATACACAATTTGAACAAAGTTGCATGTAGTTTAACAACATTTATCAGTAAGTTGCACATGTGGGACAATTTGACTGGCTGAATAATGTCAGCGAAATCTATAACCTAGCTACATAGATACGTAAGCATTTTACATGCATTCTCCTTATTGCACCAACTCCTTAACAATGAGTTTATTGACAAATAGACTCGGAGAGTGCAGACCTCCTTCAAGGCAATATGGCCACTGACACCTGTCTTCACTGCTCTCGTCTCTCACAACAACTTGATTGGCCCACTACCATTTTGGACTTGCAGCCTCAATCCTCAACCAGGATTTACGAGACTGACCCTGGCTTAAAATTTGTGAGGCACGTCTAGATTTCTAGGATAGGTTAATAGATGATTTTGCAAAATACAATTGAATTGAAGAGCTAATTGAATACTGCGATTAATACATGGGCATGTTTAATAAATCAGGATATTAGGGTAGCCTACTCACTGTCGATGTTGGTTGGAACATTGCCGAATATGATGAGGTAGGGCTCATAGACGGCCCCTCTGATGATCCAGTCCAGTCTCTCCTCATTGTGGATCAGAATGCCCTGTTTAGCCACCCCATAGGCCACAACCCAGATACTGAGCAGGAACATGAAGAAGAACAGGTCTATCATCTGGAGAGAGGGGCAAATAAGAGCACATGAGCCAAATGCTATTGCTCTCTACAGAGAAGAGAAATGAATAGGTGGTTAATGTATGTTTGAAGCCTTGACACCAACCATCCTTTTGACAATGATGATTTTTGGGCCCAGGGTTCTACTGATGGTAAAGATGGCCATCAATCGCAGACAGAACATGATGAAGTCGATGCAGAGAATCACCTTCCCAGCATAAAATGCGCTGCTAGTCCACCTGGAGAATAAAGCAAAGGATTCTGGGTAGTTCTAGAAGTACCCAAGAGTTTTGAAGGTAGTATTACCAAACTATTGTCCAATCTAACCTGCAGGCAAGACCAGCAATGAAAAGAAGGATGGAAGTCACATCTAGAATGTTCCACAAGTCCTTAATATATAATGTGGCCTTCTTTTGGAACCCAAAGCCATCTGGACCATGAAAAAGCTGATGAGAGATCAATAATAGGGTTCAGGTATATTAATACTTCATAAAATTTCTGTACATTTTATACATAGTATTTGTACTCAAGAACAAGAAATAACATGAGGAATAGATGATTTCTACTCACCTGTCTGACTTCCTCAAACACTAAAGAAGTCAGCCAGACATAGAGCAGCCATTCTCTCCAAGATGGCGTGGGCTGGAAGTCGATCATCAGTACAACGGAGAAGAGCCACAGGAATCCAAAGTAGGAGGCAATGTTCCAGAAGAACTTCACCTGAGGTGCTGCATAGAAGCTTCCCAGTCTGGACATACAGGTGAGGGGCTTCAGTTCTGCACTGTCCTGGGGGTCACTGGAGGAGGAGAGGTCTCTCATTTTAAGATCTTGTATGAGCAAAAGGTTTCCAATTATACAAATAAATTACAAAAAGCAAACTACTGTCAGTCCTTAATTTTATTCAAACACTAGTGGCTTTCATTGTACCATTTCATTGTACCATAGTAAAGTTTTCAACCTGTCATCAGCTGAGCTTTCAGGAACAGATTTTGTGGCCTGCAACATCTCATTTTTCTTAATAGCTTCTCTGACGTCCTCATCACATCTGTAAAGAAAGATGATCCATGTATTCATAAGCTATTAAGAGTTTGCAGTACTATTTGTATTTATTCAATTCATCTATAGTCATGATTGACATAGGATGGGTCAGTTTGGGAAGATGCATTGTTTTATTTGTGTGTAGGAGTGTGTAGGTTGTGTGTTAAGGAGAACTCTGCACACACTGTTGCTCCCAGTTTATTGAACACATTTCAACCTGTGTAGGTCATCCTCAGGTGTATGCAGTTACATGGGGGTAGGTTAAGCACTTAACTAGAAGTTGTTACAACCCAATTGCCCACACATTTTAGAATCCAGTTCAAAGTTTTATTTATTGTTTTTAAGGCCTTGGGCACTAAAGCTTTACTGAGAGAGTACCTATAGGTGATGAAGCCTGTGCAGATTAGAGGGGGAAACAGCATGCAGGGGAGGATCTTCCACTGAGGGGTGTCCACAGCCAGCTCCCCACACCAGATCTGGGTCAGGTAAGCCTGTGACAGGTGTGTTTGGGTTAAGTACAACTTAGGTCAAATTGGCTGACTAGGTAAGTTCACTTTTGATCTCAAAGACACACGGAGAGAGTGAGATCTAAAATGAAGATAAAACAATTACAAGAAAAGATGATCAGTTTATTCTGGCCACATTTTGTCCTCAATTGTATCTTCCAGAGAGGGACAGAGAGAGAGAGGGAGAGACTGAGAGAGAGAGAGAGAGAGAGAGAGAGAGAGAGAGAGAGAGAGAGAGGAGGCTGACCTGAACCCCTGAGTGAGCCACAAAGCTCTTATCATCAGCCTCCAGTGCCAAACGCAGACATGTGGTTCTGCCCCAAGATGGTGAGATTCGGATCAGAAGTCCCTGGGCTCGCTTATCATCCTTTTTATAGCATTCACTATACAAATCTGCAATAGATACCAGTGTGTGTGTGTGTGTGTTTGTGTGTGTGTGTGTTTGTGTGTGTGTGTGTGTGTGTGTGTGTGTGTGTGTGTGTGTGTGTGTGTGTGTAGGGGGGTGGGTGTGTAAGTCAGACAAGAGACAAGACAGAAAAGAGAAAAAAACAGGCAGAAAAAAAGAGGAGACAGAAGTAGCCACCTGTCATATTGAGCCATTGTTTGTTTATCAAAGACATTCAAAAACACAGATGCATGAAACAAGAGTTCATCAGTACCATCCTGCCTAGGATATATTACCAATGGCTACTTTCTCATAGTGGTTGGCAAGTTCTCTCATGTCGTTAGCACCATCTTCGTCATCATCCTCAGACTCCTGTGCCAACTTCTTCAGAATTTTGCTAGCTGCCAAAGCAGCAGCTATGCTATCTCTACACTGTGGAGTCAAACCATTTCCATTAGTAATGTGACAGTGATGAACTGATGAAGGGATGGGTATAGCAATCCATAGCCCAGTGCCATCAGCAAGAAAAATAATAAGGAAAATTGGTATGTTATAGACAAAAATTGTTAGCTAGTTGATGTTACATGCCATTTGGATATTGGGCCTATGCTATGTTACACCAACTTTTCTTTCTTTTCTCTCTATTCTTTTCCCAACCGGCAGCACTCAGCAACATCATAGTTCTGTGTTTTCAGTCAGAATGAATAAAATCTTATCCCTTATCACAAATTGCATTCTCATAATATATACTCTGCTCATAAATACGATTCCATGTGTCTGTGAATGCAATGAAATTAAGTACAATTGTTGATATTCATTTATCTAAAGCTGATCAGTTTCAGTCTACTAAGTACATAATTGTGAATTTTTTTCTCGGGTGTCAATTTCCCAATGTATGGAAAGAGAAATCAGTACACTGGTTTGTAAGTGTTGCATGCAATGCAATGTCATGTAGGGCTCCCTCTTTGTCCTGTACAGTACCTGTTCCCAGGCTATCTGGGCCAGCTCTTTGTCATTCTGCAGGATAGCCCACAGGAACAAATCTCTCTCAGGATCAATCTGAGGGAACAGACACAACAGGGTTTTTGATTTTTCGGTGAGAATCAATAAACCTCTACCTTTAAAGCATGCATCCATAAAAGTATAGATCAATGACATTTACATTCATAGTTGACTCATCAGTCTGGTAGATGGGCTGGGTGAAACTGCCCAGCAGCTGTTGTACCACCTCCCCCACGTCTGCAGGCCATACCTGCCGATCTTTGAAAAGCCTGTGCAGGTAGAGGGATCTGGGCATTGAGTTGTAGAGCTTCAGTATTTCATTACCAGACAGAAACTGGGGGATGCTAACACCATTCTCCAGCAGCAGCCGCACAAACTCTGACTTGTGGCCCACCAGGGCTGAGAACATGGCCCTGTGCAGGTCGCTGGACTACAGAGAAGAGGGGAACAAAAATTCTAAGGAGCTTTGTGTGTCAGCTTCAAATAATCAGGATAGCAAAAGATCAATAGGATTTGCCTTTCCTACAAATAAGCAATAACCCACGAGACTTGAGACACCGGACCTTTACTCAAACAGTTTATTGCATTTTTAAAACCTTTAACCTGGCATGGTTTTATGGTGTTAAACTAGAAATGTAACAAATTACCAATTCCTCCGCCAAAAATATATTTCTCTTTGTGAATGGTTGCCAAGTCACGCACAGATGCAGCTGAATTTACAGATGGTCATTGGGATCATTGAAGCAAATATTTAAATCCAAACTCATTTCATGGGTTTACAAATCATATGTTTATGACATAGATTTTTTACATATAGCTCCTTTAAAGATGAACTGAAATGGGCTCAAATGTAGGCAATAGTACATTACTTACCTAAAATATAAACAATTGGCACAAAAAAAATATTTAAAAAATTTAAATATATCACTCTATTTGCAAAATTGAAATTTGCATAATTTCTGCAACCCACTACGTCACTGGCATGGTCGAGTGTTCTAAAGTTCTGGGTCAAAATTCCATGACCTTTGACAAGGCTGGCTACTGTACGTAACCTACTGTAGGCATCAGAGCTGGTGGACCATAGCCATATAGGCGACTATACCGGTCAAAAGTTGTCATCAACCTTCCTGTGTGTAGCCTATGGATGAATACAGCTCTCAGATAAACTTCAGTGTTGGATTAATCAGTGGCGATGATACAGAGACCGCGGGGACTTCAGGATAACTTGTGTAAGTAGCCGACTTGGCAGTTTTCCAGTCAACGCTACGCTGGTGATTTAGCAAGCGTTAGCCAAAGTGTAGCTAGTCATTAATTGCATCGGAGGTGCAAGTTATCTTTAACGGCTTTAACGTTAGTTGGGGAGTTGGTTAGGAGGATATATAGTCATAGGTAGATGTCTGAAGTGTCTCATACTATAGTTTGTAATTGTAACGTTTTACTTTGGCTGAATTCCTTGGTCGTGATTTTCGTCGGCTGGTGCTGATGCTGGTGCTGTTGCCTCACTAACATCTCTGGCTATGTGTGACCAGATGTCAACAATGTTCTTGTGAATAGTGTATATTTTCTGTCGGATAAACTCTTTAGTGTTGCATTTATCCGTGTGGTGATAATACAGAAACTGCGGACATTATAACTTCAGTGGAAGCTTTTGGGCTTGTTGTCAGTTTACCAAAGCTAAACTGATAAAGTTGCTTTTGCTAAGGTTTTTGGCTAGTGGTCATTGATAGCATCCAAGGTGTTTAAACTCTGTAACGTTAGAAAACTGTTTAAGAGGTTATTACATAGTTGTACATATGTAAAGCATCTCATAGTCTGTGACTGTTTGCTTGTGCTTGCTTGGTCACGATTAATTTATCTGTAACGTTAGGTTTGCCGGCGGCAGGCACCGTTGCATCTGGAGAGGATCTCGTCTCCTCTAACCTACAATTTGTGTTGTAGCACTGCCTGCAGCGTCGGTCTGTCAATTAGCATTGAACGCACAGTAACGTTTGCCTAAAATAGAGTATCAGTATTGCGATCTATTTCTTGTTTTAATACCTCCGTGTGAATAAAACGTAGGCTACCTTAAGTAGTTAATGTAGTTTTGTAGTGCTCCCTCCCTCAAAACAACAGGCTCGTTAGCTCGTTCATGTGCAACGTAAAAATAAGATTAGTTAGATCCATTACTTTTAAAAACAACAGCTAAACGTTGTTTGATATAGGCATTTAGAATGAACTTCAAATCCTAAGGTAATCACACACGAGTTGGTCTAGCAACATTTACGTGAAAGTTGCTATTTGCACAACCTACCAACGGCAAATGTGAGGTTTGGCTTACGCTGCAGCTACCTTTTCATCTTTATGAATAATTTGTATCATTGTAGAAATAAGCCTCACACACGCACACATAGGGACAGCGCAGCAGATCTAGGCTATATTTCGCAATCGATTTTTTTTTTTTAATTGTACTTTGCTTTAAGTCAGGCTAGTTGTTAACCATGTTAGACTGCATCAGGCCCATTAAACAGCTGTGCGAACTTTATCGTAGAATTTTTCCTACCATGCCAGTGATCTAATGGAATGTTCAAATCAACAATGTCAGCGCCCATGTTTCAAAATTAACAAACTAAACAGGCCTTTTCTCTGTCATGGCAACTTAATCAGTTTTAAGTGTCCTGCCAATTAAAAGCAAGGTAGAGTATCTGTCATGTCACATTTACTCTAAAATTCATTTCAGTTCCTCTTTAAGGATAAAAAGCGTCTGAGAACTGTGCTTAATGCCAACCTTCCACTGGCTTTCCTTAGTGAAGATCTCACTCTCCGCAATGTCCACACGGTTCCAGGCTACCGCCAGCTCCAGCTGCCTCTCCCAGCTCTTCGGACCTGAACCCTCCTCACTCCTGGAGGCTAAGACAGACAGACACACACACACACACGCACGCACGCACGCACGCACACACACACACACACACACACACACACTGGAATTTGACTTAACCTGTAATTGATCCATTTTTTCTATAATTTTTTCTATCTTTAATGTCATTTGACTAACATTAAAGGTACACTACAGAACTTTTCACCACTATTTGAGGAATGCTTTAGATCATCGTCCTATGCGGCACAGAGGGAAATGAGGATAAACACCTTTGAATAAGGCCTGCAGGATAGCCACGTCCAAGTCACTGTTCTTTTCCTTATCCATGCAGAATACAGTCAGAAGCAGTCGGTTCTGCAATCCAATGATTTCCTTGATCTGAGATAGTTTCAGGGTTAGATGTGGGTATACGTTTTTGTTGATTTTTAAGCACTGAAGAGTACTATTTAAGTGTCCTGCTTTGTGTTCTTACACATTTTAACCCATTACCCTGTTGTGTAGTTAAAGCTAAGTAAGTTGTAAAAATTTGGGACCTAAACAAAGCTATGGTATGAAATGCACCATGTCCTCTACATGGCAGCCTGATCAGCCACACTATAACATAACACACTGCACTCACAAGCCACACTGTAACATAATATGTGCACTTTTGGATTTAAAATACTTGCCTCCAGTTGTCATGAAAATTTTAATACAATACAATACAAAATTGAATGGTACAGCATTTGTTGGATCAGAATCAATGCAAAAAAACTATTGCCTACGTAGCCACAATACATAGCAGGGTTATCTATTTCAGTCAACACTGTGAGCACCCTTATATTATTAATTGGAGATAAAAAAAACAGATGTTAATAACGTATCTATTAACCTATAACTAATTCCATTTCACTATATTATCATCCAATAACACTAGAATAGAATTCTGCATTACCTTTTTAGCCCACTCAATGGTCCTGGTGTCAGAGAACTCTTTATACTCATCAGGAAAGAATTTCTTTATGCATCTCTTGATCAGATCTTGGTCGACCTTAGACACCTCCTTCCGAGCTACATGAGCAATCACATCTGCCAATCGACCCGAGCCCTCCAGAACCATACATGGGGTGCCACTCCGGATGGCATTGTAGATGGTCTGTTAGGAAACAGAATGGACCAGTATGGACCACTAAAACCCTAACAGTTTATCTAAATCAAAATAATAATTAGCAGAATATTTTGAAAATGCTCAAGATAAGATAATCCATAGCATCTCGTAGCATCCATAACAAGATACTGTCTCACTTATGAGCCTTTTAAAAATGCCTTCATTACTACAGTATTATTTTTCTTTTCTGGTTTGCAAGGAAATCCACATGGCGAGAATTTAGGATGTCAGTGACTAAAGCTCTTACATTCAGAGTGCCATTTCCTCCATCCAACACCACACACACAACAGGGATCTTCATGCTCCCTAGAAGAGGTGAGCAAGACAGTTACAAACACAAAAGGAGACTGCAACCATAATCTAATGTCTGTGCCTAGTATGCCACGAATGTTGATAGATGCTATATATACTTCAAACCAACCACAGAGGAAAGAAGAACCTTTATAGTTAGGCCAGCAGCCAGACCAATGGTACCCTGTCTCAGCTGAATAGCTGAAGCTAAGCAGGTGTGGGCTTGGTTAGTACCTGGATGGGATCCCTCTGGGGAAAACTGGGTAGCTGCTGGAAGTGGTGTTGGTGAGTGGCCAGTAGGTGGCTCTCTTCCCTATGGCCTAAGATCAATCCCAATGCCCCAGCACAGTGACGGGGACACTGTGCTGCAGGAGAGGCCGTCTTTCGGATGAGACGTTAAACCGAGGTCCTGACTCTCAGTGGTCATAAAAGATCCCATGACACTTGTCGCAAAGAGTAGGGAGTTTCCCGGTGTCCTGGCTAAAGTCCCAACCTGGCTCATTCAATCTGGCCCCCTAATCATCCCCCGCTGTAATTGGCTCATTCAATAATTCCCTCACTCTCCACCTCAAGCTAGAGTGTGGTGAGCGTTCTGGCGCATAATGGCTGCCGTGCATCACCCAGGTGGGTGCTACACACTGGTGGTGGTCAGTGAGGTCCCCCTCAACTGTGAAGTGCTTTGGGTGTCTAGAAAGGCGCTATAGAAATCCAATGTGTTGTTGTTGTTGTTGTTATTATTAAAGCGACACTATGGGTCCTATCATGATCACTAGCGCCTTCTCAACAGCGTTAAGATGAAGAGCGTGTGTGTATGAGACGGTTGACCTCTGTTCCCCAGGGGCTGATCAGCGATGTGTTTCTCCAGACGGCTGCGCAGGTCGATCTCCACACCGTAGCGGTCGTGGGTGCCATCGTCCACCAGCAGGAAGTGGGAGTGGTTGTTATCCAAAGGGGAAACGTTGTCATTCTGGCTTGGCTCTTCCAATGTGTAGAGGGCAGGGAAACAGCCCTGAGAGGACTGCTGCAATAAAACAAACAAACCGATTCTAAGATTGGATAAGGATACAGGAGGTGGCATAGAGTGGCATTGTTTAAGTGAAGCATATGAAGTTTGTTTTGTTTTTAAAGATATTTTATGGGCTTTTTGCCTTTAATCAGATAGGACAGTGTAGAGATGGACGGAATGGTCGGAATCGAACCCGGATCCCCGAAGTAATGGTCTGACGCTCTAGCCACTAAGCCATGGCGCCCCCTTATTTTGTTTTTGATGAGTTCAGATGCTTTCCTTATAGCCAAATAGGAACACTGTGTCTGCCATATCCAGTCATGGCCAAAAGTGTTGGCACCCTTTAATGTTTTCTTTATTTATTAATTTGTTTATTTTAAATAATTTAGCAACTTATTTTTGTGAAACGCACCATTTCTCCCAGAAAACAATTGCATTCACAGATATTTTTGCATTTAACATATTTATACGAAAAAACATTTGTAACTGCAGTTATTTTCTGGGAGAAATGGGGCATTTTCTGGATAGAATGCAGGGGTGGCAACACTTTCGGCCATGACGTACTGTATACCTCACGGTTGATGAGAGACTTGCGGCGGGGCACAGTGCCCCAGGGGGTCACTCCAATGGCTACAATCTCCCCACGATGTGAGCTGCTGCTAAGGATGTGGTCACGGACAGCCATCCCCACTTCCTTCATTACCCCAGAGTGGGTACCCCCGGTGATGATCCAGGCATCTGAACAACCAATGACATGCAAGATGCATATAACATGAAGAGTAGAAACATATAGACAGGAGCCTCTGATGTTAGTGATTGAATCAGATAAATTATATACTGTTTTCTAATTGGCAGGTGTGTGTTATTAACAGGGAGATCCCCCCAGTAAGGCAAGCCTCTCAATTGTGCGATTAGGTATAATTACGGCCATAAAGGGCGAAATCTGATATGAATCTATAGCCCTGTTGTTGCAAGTCAGTGAGTGCTGTCAAAAAATTGTTTGAAAAAGTACAAGAAAATTTTATACAACATAGACCAAATAGTGAACTGTCAGCTAAAAGTGGCTGAATAATATTATGACCATAAAACTATGAAAGTGCCTGTGTGGCCTCAATAAAATGATCACTGTGAAGACTAAATCTTGGCCTGTTATGTATTGTATCAGATGTTGAGCTCCTATGGATGTAGTACTGTATAGACCTGTGCTCTGGGCGACTTTGATGAGTCCTCTGCGGAACTTCTCCTTCAGGTGTGTTTTCATGTAGAATTTCTTGGCCCCACCTGTCACTGATATGAGCAAGTTAGGAGGACGGAGCTTCCAGTGTTCCGTCATCAGATGGTACAGAACGTCAGGCGGGGTGTCTGAGGACACGCGCACATACTGCACATACACACACACACACACACACACACAAAATACAAAATGTATGGATAAATACACAAATGCACAAGGAGATGTATGCAGAGACATTTATTAATTTTCACACTCACCAGAAGATCTATGCACTTCTGTATGTACACATAGATTTGCAAAGACAAAAAATACTGCGTCGGATCACAAAGGGAGAATGGAACAGGTATACTGAACTGTATGCATTCACCTTGCCTGTGCTGTGACCAAAGTCGCTAAAGCTGATGTCCCCAAAGGCGTCAGTGGGATCTTTCTTGGTGTGCTTATTACTTTCCCAACACTGGTCCTCAATGGCCTCCTCCAGATTAGCCTCTTTAATATGTTGGCCTTTAAATAAACCACATTTACAAAAGCCCTCCCTGCAATAAAGACAATGGCATAGATGAAGAAAGTACACTGTAAAAAACGATTTATAATGCTTACTTGAAAAATGAGTGGAAACTCGTTGCCTCAAATGAGTTGAGTAACCATAACTTATAACTTATCTTTTTAGATGTTCTGTGCTTTTAACTTGAAAAAGATAAGTTATAGTTACTTAACTCATTTGAGGCAACAAGTTTCCACTCACTTTTCAAGTAACCATTACAAATCATTTTTTACAGTGTAGCTGAGGAATAGAAAGTTTGTCTCCAAGTTTGAAAGGTGAAATGTTCATCTCCAAGTCCCCAACAGGTAAGATCAGAGAACTTCAATGCACAAGATCAGACCAGAGACCCACCTCCCCTCAGTCTGCATGTAAAAGCAGCACTCCTTCTTCTTGATGTTCTCTTTAATCCAGGACCTGAACAAGGGACGCTGAGGAGAGAAGGGCAGAAAGTCAGGCACTAGAGGGCAGGCCAATTCAAATGGAGACCTGGTGCGAGGCTGGGCCACCAATATTTATGGGCAATTCCACGAAAAAGTCTAACCTTACTCACGTCAGATGCAGCGCCCCCTCAGGCGTAGCCATCTGATGTCGAGTCCATTAAAAGGTATTTCAGGACCGATATTAAACGGACAGACCAACCAGGAGACGCGTACGAAGAACCAGACAGGATTTTTGACGTAACTCATCTCTAGCAAACTTACAAAACACATCTAACAATTATATTTGAAAGATATTATGCGAGTTGAATCGAGTATTATGGCAATTATGCTGCCGATTCTAGCGTTTATGTTTGTTTGGAACATGTGAAAAACTAGAAATCGCGTGGGCTCATGGGATGCAATTGGTAGGTTTCGATTTAAGTGGTTGAAGTAGGATGACGGACAAGTGGTTTATCCAAGTATATGTAAGTATTTTTGATGACGCCAGTCTTCTGAAACAATTCTCTTATCAAGCGACATCAGATGCATGCGCCCAAGGGGATGCTGCATCTGACGTGAGTGAGGTTAGAAAAAGTCAAGTTCACTTTAGAAATAAAAGTTTCATCTGCATATGCAGTATGTGCAAAGTATTTTGGAAAACTTGCAATACAAAAAGTATTGTCTTTAATGCAAATAATCAGCTGAGCAAGTTCTGAAAAGATACCTATTTGTTACAATTTTTACCCTATTCACACAGAATGTAACTACGGAAAGGCCTGTGGAATGGCCTATAATGGGCATGCAAATGTCACGATATCACACAGCGACTGGAATTGTGAATCCATAATGCATGCAGATGTCACGTCCATAGCGATGGATTGTCCTGCAGAGAGAGAGAGAGTGTGTGTGTGTGTGTGTGTGTGTCTAAGTGTGCTTGCGTGTGTGTTTGAGAGAGAGAGAGAGAGAGAGAGAGAGAGAGAGAGAGAGAGAGAGAGAGAGAGAGAATTACCTCTGCATTGGCCATAGCCTTGGCGAAAAATAAAATAAAACATTTATCTTACGTTTGGGATGGATATGATATGACTCTGTCCATGTTGGCCTGTTTTGTGGTCTGTCTCATCAGGGCAGATTTCCTCTGATGTAGGTATCATTTCTGGTTCATAATTATATGGAATGTGTGTAAGCTTTTTACATTAAAATTTATTAAAGAAAATATATAAATATAGCATAGGTATTTAGACAATATCTACAAGTGTGGTTTTAAACCTCAATCATATTTATATAGCATAAAATAACACAGAAAAGCAATATAATACAAGCAATCTTATTTTCAATTCAAAACTACAGTAATACCATATTTTACTCCTTTGTTGTAAAGTGTTTATATGTTGAGAGTAAAATAAAGAATTTAAAATGTAAAGAAATTGAGATTTCACATAAATTTGAAAGGGATATTAACCTAGAGCTCAATTTAGATTTTCATAATGCAAGCATGAAAGGGTAATCCACCCATAATCCAAAACAGATACACAACTTGCAAATTTTAGAATGCACATAGTAAAAAACTACGTACCGTACGTCAAATCTTTCTCCATCAACATGTCTGTGCAGGGAATCAAATACAGATTGAGTTTTGAGCCCAGAACACAGAATCTCATATGGCCGAGGTATGGGGAGGTTGGTGTAAAGGCTTCAGGCTTTTAATCACCTCATTTTCACTTTAGGTCTGTTTTTAAGGGCCGTACGTGACTAGCTGCATGAGGATGCTTGCAAACAGTAGATGCTTGCAACCCAGATTGGCCACAATAGTCTACTTTGAGTCATCAGAAAAAGATGCTACTCTGTGGTTACATGAGCATATGTAATTGCTTTAATGTGGGCTATAACGTTGACCTGCCTACGTGACTGTGGATGGAAACTCTGTTCTAATTCAAAGTGCTGCAATTTCAATTTCAATTCAATATAATTTGAAGAGTGCCAAACAGGCCCCAAGCAAACAGGGCGTGGGGGCCCTTCACCTCCCTTAAACACCTATATAAAACACATTGTTATAATCTTCAAGCACATTTCATTAATATAATTATTTGTGTTGAACTTGAAATTGTCTAACTCAGTCATGTCAGTCATATCAAATCAAACAGTCTTGGGAGGCCCTTTCAGCCTTGGGCCCCAGGCAATTGCCTGGTTTTCCTGTCCTGTTGCAACAGACCTGGCGACAACTAATTTGCCTCATGGCACTTTACAGACAGTGTATAAGAGGCACCCATTTGTAACATGGGTAAGGAAAAACACACTTTTATATGTAGTGATTAATTTTAGGAAGACGTCTTGGGCAGATCCATGCATCATGGGCTCAACCATGCAAAAATGCGAACGATGTGACCGCTTTCAGCTTCCGTATTCCAAGGGTTAGATGGCAGCAATACATGGAGAGTCTACCCGAGTTAATGTACATGCAAATGCGAAATTTCAAGCCAAAACGGACACACGGAATTGATAGTGGTGGTTAATATTTATGAGAAAGGACAAGCTTGACAACAGATAAAGTGAATTTTGATATTGAACAATAAAAACGTTACACATTTTACCTTTAAAAACTGTGCGTTTAATTTTACATTGACCCTCAGCCACTGTGGCCTGCAAACAGAAATGTTTGGCCACCACGACTAACAATGGAGCAGACCAGTGAGTATTAGGAATGTGATAACAGGAAATACTGACAGCCACACAGAGGGTTAATGGATCCTATAGTGCAGCCTAGGTCAAAGTTCACCGGAAAAACCAGTCCACCAGTGGTATGGATGAATATAGTGACAATGAATGATCTAGTGGAACCTGTGGGTAGGGTGTAAAAGGTAATCTTTGTCCAAGATGGGGGGCTTGTGATTAGATATGATTTGAGTCTACATGTTCCCCCGCTTCAGGCCAGCGTTGTGAATAAAGATTAGGCTACAGAACCAACAGAAGTTGCCTGAATCACATATTTTTGACCACAGTTTCAGTGCATAATAGATTTAACAGGTTTTACGCTTCAACTCTTCCCTTTTCTAATTTTTTTCCTTTTTTTTCTATTGTCACATTTAATTAACATTTTCTTTGCTGCTTGTATTGTAACTTTCATTGCCTAAACATTTCTCTTTATTGTAAATGCCTTCTTTTTTCTCTTGTCAATTTTAAATTGCACTTTTTTAAACATTTGCATAACCTGTGTAATTTTTTGGAATTGCAAATCTAGTTAAATTGTGCGTTCTATGTTCATTCTGTCTTTCTTGCTGGGAGAACTGAATAACTTAATTCATGAGCACTTTTCCTAATCACTCAACATTACCACTGGTCTTACAGCACAGTCAAAACACTAGACTTCTTGAACATACCCTCATCAACGAGGCTCAGCTGACATGACATAATGATCAAGTTCAACTATTCAACTGGGAAAATCTTATGGACTCCTAATATAGGCTACTCTTGAATTGCTTCAAATAGTTTCACAAATTAGCTAAACGGCTTTTTTGTTTGCATGTTTTTGTTCCTGTCTTCTTCTTGAACTTTACGTCACAGTAATGTTACTAAAACTATCGTGGTGAAAAAAATCTGGAAAAATACCGCGACCACGACTCAGGACAACGAGTGCAAAGTGATTAACTTGTGATTTGTTTCTTCTGCCCACAGCACATGCCGAGCGCAGAAGTGACCACCACACGTTCTCATCCCAATTTGTAACTTCTGCATTGGAAGTAGTGTCGTGTGCAGAGGCGCGCCACTGCATTTGTCACAAATTCCAGACGAGTGTCCATTTACTGTTGCAACTGCAAAGCCTCTGGTGTAACCTACATGTAGGTTATTAGAAAATAGAGATAGGATTATGTCCAGTAGCCAATAGCTAGTGCCCAACTAGGCCTGCTCCAAAACTGAACATGCTGACCTATTGCAAAGACGAAATTATTTGATTAGCCTAATTTTGGGGTAATAATGGGTACCCTTAGAAATGTTTCAGGACTCGTCTGTTTCCTCCTTCTCCTATAGGCGTATGTCTGTTTTCTCAGTGGTTTCTTCATCCACAGCTCAAACCAACAACATGCACACTACTATTGCCCGCTGGCAACGCTTACAGGAGGCGATGCCCATTATAGAACGTGACAGGCCAAACTCGAAGCGAACAAAGTGGGCGGGGTGCAGAAATTTGTTTAATGATTTTCACACTGTGCGAAGTTGTGTGACTGTCCAGCCTACAACCGTGTGCAGCTGAAAACAATTTTGCACTCGGCCTCTTGGTGTCGCCGCGGCTATAAAGCAGGCGTGTTTCAAGTACATTTATCAGCGACTCACTGAGCACAGAGAAGTCACTAGCTGTCTACATCTTTGGAAGCCTCTTGGAAGACGGGAAATTGCTGAAATGGACCCCTGCGATTGCACCAAGAGTAAGTAGCCTTTTCCTTGCAAATGTGTTGCCCTTCATAATGTTAAGGAGATATTTAACTAATATGATTTTATGTTTGTAGCTGGGACTTGCAACTGCGGTACTACCTGCAAGTGCACTAACTGCCAGTGTACCTCTTGTGGGCCTAAGAGTGAGTATTTGAATTTCTATTTTACCTCTCTGTTTAAGAGTGTTTAGTTGAAGTAGGGCTAGTCATTTAAATTCTATGTGGGTATATCTGGAAAAAAAAAATCTTTTAAGTGCTTGATCATCCCACATTAGAATTTATAGAGAACTGAATGCACGTGACGTTTTTAAGTGTTTGATGGGTTAGGGTCATTTGTAGCCTATAAATTACGCATTGAATTGTTGAATGGAAGGCAGGTTTCCGTGTAGGCTAGGCCTATGGAAACCAGAAGCCTAATGCTACAGTTGCTCCAATGCTCCTCCAGTTTGAATTATTTCTGAATTTGTGTAATTTTTGTCTTGTCTCCTCCTCAGGCTGCTGTTCCTGCTGTCCAGCTGGCTGCAGCAAGTGCGCATCTGGATGTGTGTGCACGGGCAAGACCTGTGACTCCAGTTGCTGTCCATGAGCCATGGCAGATGATTTGAACTGAATTTGTAACTTTTTTTCCCCCCACTTCCCCCTCCCATGTCACCCTTTTAATGTGAAACCAGTTTGTTGAACATATTCTCTTTTTTTATGTTGAATAAATGTGTATTTGAGAACTTTTTTTTTTTTGTTGATGCCACTTTGTTCTGAACCTGAAATTAAGAGCCCTCACTCTAACACAGTTGTGGGGGTTATGTAGTGAAGCTCAACTTGGTGTGGTTGTCAGATTCAAGCGTAGCACTTTATAATGGTAAATTATGGTTTTAGCATTTTAGTTGAAAAGTTATTATACTGTTAACTAATAATTGTTTATAATTTATTTAACATAGATTGTAGGTTGTCAATTATTTCTTGTGTACTTGAATAGCCTAGGTGATGGTCCACATCAGTAAGCATATCCCCAGTAACTGCCTCTGGAAACTTGTGAATAGATTGTTTGAAATATATATGTTATAACATCTGGAATGTCCGCATAGAAAGAGCTTAAATGCTTTACAACTGGAGGTTAGTTATTAATGCAACTTTACTATAGCCATCCAAATGATATTTCCAGATAGGCCTAGCTATTTTTTACATTTACAAACTTCAATTTACTGTGAATAAGTGATATTTTACCCTTATTTGAAATAAACTAATGCAAAAGCGACAGTGCAATATCATCTCTTTGTTAGCCTAGCGAAAATTCTTTGACATGACCACTTGGTTGTTGGTAGAGGTTTCTCTGGTGTTTTCAGAGTGTTGAGGATGTATTCATGTAGGTGACAAAAGGCAAAACAAAATACCATAAGCTATACTGTATGTCCATAACAACATAAGGTTTATTCACAAATATACATATTCCTTTTCTGTTACACTTTATTTGAAGGTACCTTCATTAACTATGACATGATATTGTGAATCTGTCATAAATTTTATACACCTGTCATGACTTCTGTCATTAAGTGTCACCCAGTGTTTGTCATGGTTAGGGTTTGGGTATGTCAGAAGTCATGACAGGATTATAAAGTTTATGACAGATTCATGACAGCGTCATGTCATAGTTAATGACAGTGTCAAGTCAGTCTTATGATGGTACTGTAAGGATCTGGCTGGATCCTCACGTTAATCCAGAGGAATAACAAACACAAAGTAAACGAAAAATACTGTCCGTAGTTTATTACCAGGAAGGATACCATAAAACGGACGGGCAGACAGAATCAGTGACAGGAATAAAGGTTAGACAAAAACAAAAAGGCATCCACGCCTGTCATGTCAAAAAGGGATAACAGAAGAAGCGCGTGGGGGCAACAACAATACACGTCATCACTAGGCGATCGTTACAGTACCTTCAAATAAAGTACCTCACATTTTCTCTACATTCTAGACTGAACTTTATATTCTCACAGTATTTTGTACATTTGTTTATTTACCGATTTTAAATATTCTTTTTCTTTTTACCTCCCATTTACAACATGCACAGTGTTTCACATCTTTGAGTTACTCTGTTTGCAGTCTTAAGATTGGACCTTTACATTTTTTTTTTCTTTAAACCTGAATCATATTTTTGACCTCAGTTTCAGTGCATGTGATAGGCTAGGCTATTACCATGTTTGGTTACACTTTATTTGAAGGTACCATCATAAGACTAACATGATACTGTCATTAACTTTGACATTACGTTGTCATGAATCTGTCATAAACTTTATACACCTGTCATGACTTCTGTCATTAAGTGTCAACCAGTATTTGTCATGGTTAGGGTTAGGGTATGTCAGAAGTCATGACAGGTTTATAAAGTTTATAACAGATTCTTGACAACGTCATGTCATAGTTAATGACAGTGTCATGTCAGTCTTATGATGGTACCTTCAAATAAAGTGTTACCCCATGTTTTAGGCTTGAACTCTCCCCTTTTCTAGATGTTTTTCTTTTTTTCTAATGTCACATTTAGTTAATATTTTCTTTGCTGCTTGTCTGGTAACTTACAGTATATTGCCTGAACAACTTTTCACTATTGTTAATGCCTTCTTCGTTCTCTTGTCAATATTAAATTGCACTTTTTTTAAAACATTTGGATGAAGTGTGTAATTTCTTGGCAAATCTAGCTAAAATTGTGTATTCTGTGTTCATTCACTCTGGTTCTTGCTGAGAGAATAATAATAATAATAATAATAATAATAATAATAACAACTTAATTCATGGGCACTTTTCCAAATCACTCATCATCACTATGGTTTAACACAGGCCTGGGCAAACTAAGGCCCGGGGCCACATGCGGCCCACGGAGTTTTCCCAAAGTAGAATAATTTATCTTTTAGCCAAGGAGACTTAGATTATAGGCCTAAATGATCAAATTTGTTGTAGACATGAAATACAAATCTCTTGCATGTTAATATGTCCTCTGAAGAAAGAGAGGCTATTGGTTTGAGACTTGCCAATTTACCGGCATCAACCAGTTGACGGCTAACACCCGGCCCATTAGTGAAAATCTACACGCCAATGTGGCCCTTCGACAAAAATAATTGCCCACCTCTGGTTTAACAGCACAGTCAAAACACTAGACTTCTTGAACATGCCCTCATCAACAAGGCTCAGCTGACCTGTCATGACATGATGATCTAGTTCAACTATTCAACATGGACAATCTCATGGATTACTAAATATACTCTTGAATTGCTTCAAATAGTTTCATACTTTATAGCCTTAAAGGAGCTACTGTATATGTAAGAAATGTAATAAACCCATGATTTGTAATTAACCCATGAAATGTCGGCATTGCCCCAGTATACCCTATGGCCAGTCCTTCCCTGGCAGCACCTGTACGTTACTTGGCAACCATTCATTAAGAAGAAATATATAGGCCTATTCTGGTGGAGGAATTGGTATTTAAGAATAACCAAGTACATTTCCAGTTGTTATGTTTTACTTTAGTTAAAACCATGGCAGGGTAATGTGGTTACAGTTTTAGAAACACAATAAATTGGTCCAGCAAAAGTATGGTGTCACAAGTCTCACGGTTTATAGCCAACTTGCATTAAAGGCAAATCCTATTGATGTTTTGCATCCTGACTATTTGGATTCGAGCACAGCCCCTTAGAATTTTTGTTCCTATTTTCTCTCTGTAGTCCAGCGACCTGCACAAGGCCATGTTCTCAGCCCTGGTGGGCCACAAGTCTGAGTTTGTGCAACTGCTGCTGGAGAACGGCGTGAGCATCCCCCAGTTTCTGTCTGGTAATAAAGGTAATGAAGTACTGAAGAAGCTCTACAACTCAATGCCCAGATCCCTCTACCTGCACAGGCTTTTCAAAGATCGCCAGGTATCGCCTGCAGACGTGGGGTAGGTGGTGCAACAGCTGCTGGGCAGTTTCACCCAGCCCATCTACCAGACTGATGAGTCAACTATGAATGTAAATGTCATTGATCTATACTCTTATGAATGCATGCTTTAAAGGTAGAGGTTTCTTGATTCTCACCGAAAAATCCAAAACCCTGTTGTGTCTGTTAGAGTGACCCTGGGAGAGATTTGTTCCTGTGGGCCATCCTGCAGAATAACAAAGAGCTGGCCCAGATAGCCTGGGAACAGGTACTATACAGGACAAAGAGGGAGCACTACATGACATTGCTTTGCATTGCATACTGATTTCTCTTTCCACACATTGGGAAATTGACACCCGAGAAAAAGATTCACAATTATGCACTTAGTGGACTGAAGCTGATCAGTTTTAGATAAATGAATAACAACGATTGTAGCCTACTTAATTTCATTGCATTCACAGACACATGGAATCGTATGAGCAGAGTATTATGAGAATGCAATTTGTGATAAGAGATAAGATTTTATTCATTCTAACTGAAAACACAGAACTGTGATGTTGCTGCCGGTTGGGAAAAGAATAGAGAGAAAAGAAAGAAAAGTTGATGTAACATAGGATCAATATCCAAATGGCAATCAACTAGCTAACAATTTTTGTCTATAACATAGCAATTTTCCTTATTCTTTTTCCTTCCGATGGCACTTGGCAACCTCAGGGCTATGGATTGATACCCCAGCATATCCCTTCATCAGTTCATAACTGTCACATTACTAATGGAAATGTTTTGACTCCACAGTGTAGAGACAGCATAGCTGCTGCTTTGGCAGCTAGCAAAATTCTGAAGAAGTTGGCACAGGATTCTGAGGATGATGACGAAGATGGTGCTAACGACATGAGAGAACTTGCCAACCACTATGAGAACCTAGCCATTGGTAATATATCCTAGGCAGGATGGTACTGATGAACATCTGTGTTTGTTTTTGAATGTCTTTGATAAACAAAAAAACGGTTCAATATGACAGATGGCTACTTCTGTCTCTTCTCTTATTTTCTGCCTGTTTTTTTTCTTGTCTCTTGTCTGCCTTACACATTCACCCCCCCTACACACACACACACACACACACACACACACACACACTGGTATCCATCGCAGGTATGTATAGTGAATGCTATAAAAAGGATGATAAGCGAGCCCAGGAACTTCTGATCCGAATCTCACCATCTTGGGGCAGAACCACATGTCTGCGTTTGGCACTGGAGGCTGAAGATAAGAGCTTTGTGGCTCACTCAGGGGTTCAGGTCAGTCTCTCTCTCTCTCTCTCTCTCTCTCTCTCTCTCTCTCTCTCTCTCTCTCTCTGGAAGATACAATTGAGGACAAAATGTGTCCAGAATAAACTGATCATCTTTTCTTGTAATTGTTTAATCTTCATTTTAGATCTCACTCTCTCCGTGTGTTTGAGACCAAAAGTGAACTTACCTAGTCAGCCAATTTGACCTAAGTTGTACTTAACCCAAACACACCTGTCACAGGCTCACCTGACCCAGATCTGGAGTGGGGAGCTGGCTGTGGACACCCCTCAGTGGAAGATCCTCCTCTGCATGCTGTTTCCCCCTCTAATCTGCACAGGCTTCATCACCTATAGGTACTCTCACAGTAAAGCTTTAGTGCCCACTTAAGGCCTTAAAAACAATAAATAAAACTTTGAACTGGATTCTAAAATGTGTGGGCAAATCCAGGCAGATGCCAAGACAGGGGTGATATGGTCACTCCTCTTTGAACCAGTCAACAGTCTTGCTGCTGCAGACATGTCAATGAAGACCAGGAGAGACCAATGTACAGTAGGGGGAATTGTAGTAGTCCAGGATTGATGTACTGAAGGCATGGATTACTTTATATTTGCTGCACACATTTACTGCAATAACATCATGGTTTCAGTGAATTTGTCCATACCTGATTCTTAATTAAGATATGATCCAAGTTTATCCATGTTAACTTTTCCACACAGATCTTTGTAAATATTTTTTTTACTTTTAATAGTGAGTCCATGCGGTCCATTTGGAGTTTTTGGGTTGTAACAACTTCTAGTTAAGTGCTAAACCTACCCCCATGTAATTGCATACACCTGAGGATGACCTACACAGGTCGAAATGTGTTCAATAAACTGGGAGCAACAGTGTGTGCAGAGTTCTCCTTAACACACAACCTACACACTCCTACACACAAATAAAACAATGCATCTTCCCAAACTGACTATCCTATGTCAATCATGACTATAGATGAATTGAATAAATACAAATAGTACTGCAAACTCTTAATAGCTTATGAATACATGGATCATCTTTCTTTACAGATGTGATGAGGACGTCAGAGAAGCTATTAAGAAAAATGAGATGTTGCAGGCCACAAAATCTGTTCCTGAAAGCTCAGCTGATGACAGGTTGAAAACTTTACTACGGTACAATGAAAGCCACTAGTGTTTGAATAAAATTAAGGACTGACAGTAGTTTGCTTTTTGTAATTTATTTGTATAATTGGAAACCTTTTGCTCATACAAGATCTTAAAATGAGAGACCTCTCCTCCTCCAGTGACCCCCAGGACAGTGCAGAACTGAAGCCCCTCACCTGTATGTCCAGACTGGGAAGCTTCTATGCAGCACCTCAGGTGAAGTTCTTCTGGAACATTGCCTCCTACTTTGGATTCCTGTGGCTCTTCTCCGTTGTACTGATGATCGACTTCCAGCCCACGCCGTCTTGGAGAGAATGGCTGCTCTATGTCTGGCTGACTTCTTTAGTGTTTGAGGAAGTCAGACAGGTGAGTAGAAATCATCTCTTCCTCATGTTATTTCTTGTTCTTGAGTACAAATACTATGTATAAAATGTACAGAAATTTTATGAAGTATTAATATACCTGAACCCTATTATTGATCTCTCATCAGCTTTTTCATGGTCCAGATGGCTTTGGGTTCCAAAAGAAGGCCACATTATATATTAAGGACTTGTGGAACATTCTAGATGTGACTTCCATCCTTCTTTTCATTGCTGGTCTTGCCTGCAGGTTAGATTGGACAATAGTTTGGTAATACTACCTTCAAAACTCTTGGGTACTTCTAGAACTACCCAGAATCCTTTGCTTTATTCTCCAGGTGGACTAGCAGCGCATTTTATGCTGGGAAGGTGATTCTCTGCATCGACTTCATCATGTTCTGTCTGCGATTGATGGCCATCTTTACCATCAGTAGAACCCTAGGCCCAAAAATCATCATTGTCAAAAGGATGGTTGGTGTCAAGGCTTCAAACATACATTAACCACCTATTTATTTCTCTTCTCTGTAGAGAGCAATAGCATTTGGCTCATGTGCTCTTATTTGCCCCTCTCTCCAGATGATAGACCTGTTCTTCTTCATGTTCCTGCTCAGTATCTGGGTTGTGGCCTATGGGGTGGCTAAACAGGGCATTCTGATCCACAATGAGGAGAGACTGGACTGGATCATCAGAGGGGCCGTCTATGAGCCCTACCTCATCATATTTGGCAATGTTCCAACCAACATTGACAGTGAGTAGGCTACCCTAACATCTACTCTGTGGTTACATGAGCATATGTAATTGCTTTAATGTGGGCTATAACGTTGACCTGCCTACGTGACTGTGGATGGAAACTCTGTTCTAATTCAAAGTGCTGCAATTTCAATTTCAATTCAATATAATTTGAAGAGTGCCAAACAGGCCCCAAGCAAACAGGGCGTGGGGGCCCTTCACCTCCCTTAAACACCTATATAAAACACATTGTTATAATCTTCAAGCACATTTCATTAATATAATTATTTGTGTTGAACTTGAAATTGTCTAACTCAGTCATGTCAGTCATATCAAATCAAACAGTCTTGGGAGGCCCTTTCAGCCTTGGGCCCCAGGCAATTGCCTGGTTTTCCTGTCCTGTTGCAACAGACCTGGCGACAACTAATTTGCCTCATGGCACTTTACAGACAGTGTATAAGAGGCACCCATTTGTAACATGGGTAAGGAAAAACACACTTTTATATGTAGTGATTAATTTTAGGAAGACGTCTTGGGCAGATCCATGCATCATGGGCTCAACCATGCAAAAATGCGAACGATGTGACCGCTTTCAGCTTCCGTATTCCAAGGGTTAGATGGCAGCAATACATGGAGATTCTACCCCAGTTAATGTACATGCAAATGCGAAATTTCAAGCCAAAACGGACACACGGAATTGATAGTGGTGGTTAATATTTATGAGAAAGGACAAGCTTGACAACAGATAAAGTGAATTTTGATATTGAACAATAAAAACGTTACACATTTTACCTTTAAAAACTGTGCGTTTAATTTTACATTGACCCTCAGTCACTGTGGCCTGCAAACAGAAATGTTTGGCCACCACGACTAACAATGGAGCAGACCAGTGAGTATTAGGAATGTGATAACAGGAAATACTGACAGCCACACAGAGGGTTAATGGATCCTATAGTGCAGCCTAGGTCAAAGTTCACCGGAAAAACCAGTCCACCAGTGGTATGGATGAATATAGTGACAATGAATGATCTAGTGGAACCTGTGGGTAGGGTGTAAAAGGTAATCTTTGTCCAAGATGGGGGGCTTGTGATTAGATATGATTTGAGTCTACATGTTCCCCCGCTTCAGGCCAGCGTTGTGAATAAAGATTAGGCTACAGAACCAACAGAAGTTGCCTGAATCACATATTTTTGACCACAGTTTCAGTGCATAATAGATTTAACAGGTTTTACGCTTCAACTCTTCCCTTTTCTAATTTTTTTCCTTTTTTTTCTATTGTCACATTTAATTAACATTTTCTTTGCTGCTTGTATTGTAACTTTCATTGCCTAAACTTTTCTCTTTATTGTAAATGCCTTCTTTTTTCTCTTGTCAATTTTAAATTGCACTTTTTTAAACATTTGCATAACCTGTGTAATTTTTTGGAATTGCAAATCTAGTTAAATTGTGCGTTCTATGTTCATTCTGTCTTTCTTGCTGGGAGAACTGAATAACTTAATTCATGAGCACTTTTCCTAATCACTCAACATTACCACTGGTCTTACAGCACAGTCAAAACACTAGACTTCTTGAACATACCCTCATCAACGAGGCTCAGCTGACATGACATAATGATCAAGTTCAACTATTCAACTGGGAAAATCTTATGGACTCCTAATATAGGCTACTCTTGAATTGCTTCAAATAGTTTCACAAATTAGCTAAACGGCTTTTTTGTTTGCATGTTTTTGTTCCTGTCTTCTTCTTGAACTTTACGTCACAGTAATGTTACTAAAACTATCGTGGTGAAAAAAATCTGGAAAAATACCGCGACCACGACTCAGGACAACGAGTGCAAAGTGATTAACTTGTGATTTGTTTCTTCTGCCCACAGCACATGCCGAGCGCAGAAGTGACCACCACACGTTCTCATCCCAATTTGTAACTTCTGCATTGGAAGTAGTGTCGTGTGCAGAGGCGCGCCACTGCATTTGTCACAAATTCCAGACGAGTGTCCATTTACTGTTGCAACTGCAAAGCCTCTGGTGTAACCTACATGTAGGTTATTAGAAAATAGAGATAGGATTATGTCCAGTAGCCAATAGCTAGTGCCCAACTAGGCCTGCTCCAAAACTGAACATGCTGACCTATTGCAAAGACGAAATTATTTGATTAGCCTAATTTTGGGGTAATAATGGGTACCCTTAGAAATGTTTCAGGACTCGTCTGTTTCCTCCTTCTCCTATAGGCGTATGTCTGTTTTCTCAGTGGTTTCTTCATCCACAGCTCAAACAGCTCAACAACATGCACACTACTATTGCCCGCTGGCAACGCTTACAGGAGGCGATGCCCATTATAGAACGTGACAGGCCAAACTCGAAGCGAACAAAGTGGGCGGGGTGCAGAAATTTGTTTAATGATTTTCACACTGTGCGAAGTTGTGTGACTGTCCAGCCTACAACCGTGTGCAGCTGAAAACAATTTTGCACTCGGCCTCTTGGTGTCGCCGCGGCTATAAAGCAGGCGTGTTTCAAGTACATTTATCAGCGACTCACTGAGCACAGAGAAGTCACTAGCTGGCTACATCTTTGGAAGCCTCTTGGAAGACGGGAAATTGCTGAAATGGACCCCTGCGATTGCACCAAGAGTAAGTAGCCTTTTCCTTGCAAATGTGTTGCCCTTCATAATGTTAAGGAGATATTTAACTAATATGATTTTATGTTTGTAGCTGGGACTTGCAACTGCGGTACTACCTGCAAGTGCACTAACTGCCAGTGTACCTCTTGTGGGCCTAAGAGTGAGTATTTGAATTTCTATTTTACCTCTCTGTTTAAGAGTGTTTAGTTGAAGTAGGGCTAGTCATTTAAATTCTATGTGGGTATATCTGGAAAAAAAAAATCTTTTAAGTGCTTGATCATCCCACATTAGAATTTATAGAGAACTGAATGCACGTGACGTTTTTAAGTGTTTGATGGGTTAGGGTCATTTGTAGCCTATAAATTACGCATTGAATTGTTGAATGGAAGGCAGGTTTCCGTGTAGGCTAGGCCTATGGAAACCAGAAGCCTAATGCTACAGTTGCTCCAATGCTCCTCCAGTTTGAATTATTTCTGAATTTGTGTAATTTTTGTCTTGTCTCCTCCTCAGGCTGCTGTTCCTGCTGTCCAGCTGGCTGCAGCAAGTGCGCATCTGGATGTGTGTGCACGGGCAAGACCTGTGACTCCAGTTGCTGTCCATGAGCCATGGCAGATGATTTGAACTGAATTTGTAACTTTTTTTCCCCCCACTTCCCCCTCCCATGTCACCCTTTTAATGTGAAACCAGTTTGTTGAACATATCATATATCTTTTTTATGTTGAATAAATGTGTATTTGAGAACTTTTTTGAGAACTTTTTTGTTGATGCCACTTTGTTCTGAACCTGAAATTAAGAGCCCTCACTCTAACACAGTTGTGGGGGTTATGTAGTGAAGCTCAACTTGGTGTGGTTGTCAGATTCAAGCGTAGCACTTTATAATGGTAAATTATGGTTTTAGCATTTTAGTTGAAAAGTTATTATACTGTTAACTAATAATTGTTTATAATTTATTTAACATAGATTGTAGGTTGTCAATTATTTCTTGTGTACTTGAATAGCCTAGGTGATGGTCCACATCAGTAAGCATATCCCCAGTAACTGCCTCTGGAAACTTGTGAATAGATTGTTTGAAATATATATGTTATAACATCTAGAATGTCCGCATAGAAAGAGCTTAAATGCTTTACAACTGGAGGTTAGTTATTAATGCAACTTTACTATAGCCATCCAAATGATATTTCCAGATAGGCCTAGCTATTTTTTACATTTACAAACTTCAATTTACTGTGAATAAGTGATATTTTACCCTTATTTGAAATAAACTAATGCAAAAGCGACAGTGCAATATCATCTCTTTGTTAGCCTAGCGAAAATTCTTTGACATGACCACTTGGTTGTTGGTAGAGGTTTCTCTGGTGTTTTCAGAGTGTTGAGGATGTATTCATGTAGGTGACAAAAGGCAAAACAAAATACCATAAGCTATACTGTATGTCCATAACAACATAAGGTTTATTCACAAATATACATATTCCTTTTCTGTTACACTTTATTTGAAGGTACCTTCATTAATTATGACATGATATTGTGAATCTGTCATAAATTTTATACACCTGTCATGACTTCTGTCATTAAGTGTCACCCAGTGTTTGTCATGGTTAGGGTTTGGGTATGTCAGAAGTCATGACAGGATTATAAAGTTTATGACAGATTCATGACAGCGTCATGTCATAGTTAATGACAGTGTCAAGTCAGTCTTATGATGGTACTGTAAGGATCTGGCTGGATCCTCACGTTAATCCAGAGGAATAACAAACACAAAGTAAACGAAAAATACTGCCCGTAGTTTATTACCAGGAAGGATACCATAAAACGGACGGGCAGACAGAATCAGTGACAGGAATAAAGGTTAGACAAAAACAAAAAGGCATCCACGCCTGTCATGTCAAAAAGGGATAACAGAAGAAGCGCGTGGGGGCAACAACAATACACGTCATCACTAGGCGATCGTTACAGTACCTTCAAATAAAGTACCTCACATTTTCTCTACATTCTAGACTGAACTTTATATTCTCACAGTATTTTGTACATTTGTTTATTTACCGATTTTAAATATTCTTTTTCTTTTTACCTCCCATTTACAACATGCACAGTGTTTCACATCTTTGAGTTACTCTGTTTGCAGTCTTAAGATTGGACCTTTACATTTTTTTTTTCTTTAAACCTGAATCATATTTTTGACCTCAGTTTCAGTGCATGTGATAGGCTAGGCTATTACCATGTTTGGTTACACTTTATTTGAAGGTACCATCATAAGACTAACATGATACTGTCATTAACTTTGACATTACGTTGTCATGAATCTGTCATAAACTTTATACACCTGTCATGACTTCTGTCATTAAGTGTCAACCAGTATTTGTCATGGTTAGGGTTAGGGTATGTCAGAAGTCATGACAGGTTTATAAAGTTTATAACAGATTCTTGACAACGTCATGTCATAGTTAATGACAGTGTCATGTCAGTCTTATGATGGTACCTTCAAATAAAGTGTTACCCCATGTTTTAGGCTTGAACTCTCCCCTTTTCTAGATGTTTTTCTTTTTTACTAATGTCACATTTAGTTAATATTTTCTTTGCTGCTTGTCTGGTAACTTACAGTATATTGCCTGAACAACTTTTCACTATTGTTAATGCCTTCTTCGTTCTCTTGTCAATATTAAATTGCACTTTTTTTAAAACATTTGGATGAAGTGTGTAATTTCTTGGCAAATCTAGCTAAAATTGTGTATTCTGTGTTCATTCACTCTGGTTCTTGCTGAGAGAATAATAATAATAATAATAATAATAATAATAATAATAATAATAACAACTTAATTCATGGGCACTTTTCCAAATCACTCATCATCACTATGGTTTAACACAGGCCTGGGCAAACTAAGGCCCGGGGGCCACATGCGGCCCACGGAGTTTTCCCAAAGTAGAATAATTTATCTTTTAGCCAAGGAGACTTAGATTATAGGCCTAAATGATCAAATTTGTTGTAGACATGAAATACAAATCTCTTGCATGTTAATATGTCCTCTGAAGAAAGAGAGGCTATTGGTTTGAGACTTGCCAATTTACCGGCATCAACCAGTTGACGGCTAACACCCGGCCCATTAGTGAAAATCTACACGCCAATGTGGCCCTTCGACAAAAATAATTGCCCACCTCTGGCTTAACAGCACAGTCAAAACACTAGACTTCTTGAACATGCCCTCATCAACAAGGCTCAGCTGACCTGTCATGACATGATGATCTAGTTCAACTATTCAACATGGACAATCTCATGGATTACTAAATATACTCTTGAATTGCTTCAAATAGTTTCATAGTCCCACAAATAAACGTTTTTTTTTGTTTTTTTTTTTGCTTGTTTTTGTCGATAATCTCTGTTTTTGTTGTTACTATTGTTTTTATGAAAGTCCTGTAGAGCTGTTACTGTCTTCTTGACCTTCAAGTCATAGTAACATTACTAAAACTATTGTGGTGAAAAATTATGGAAAAATACCGCGACCACGACTCAGGACAACGAGTGCAAAGTGATTAACTTGTGATTTGTTTCTTCTGCCCACAGCACATGCCGAGCGCAGAAGTGACCACCACACGTTCTCATCCCAATTTGTAACTTCTGCATTGGAAGTAGTGTCGTGTGCAGAGGCGCGCCACTGCATTTGTCACAAATTCCAGACGAGTGTCCATTTACTGTTGCAACTGCAAAGCCTCTGGTGTAACCTACATGTAGGTTATGTAAGGGATAACGGCCGCCGAGGTGTCCCGATATAGAGAGATAACGACGGCGAAGCCGAAGGGCTGTTTGCCTACGCGAAGTCCATTATCTCTCTATATTGGGACACCTCGAAGGCCGTTATCCCGCTTATCACCCGGTTGCAACTAAAACGTATAGATGGTAAGCAAGTGTTTGAAACATAAAAGAAACATGTGGCTCCGTTTAGAAAGAAGTTATCCTGTTCGGTTGGGGTACTATTTTCTTATGAAAGAAGATCCGCAAGGCTGCATTCTAAAGAGCATTGATAAAGAACGCTGGTTAAACTTTTTTAACCCAATAATGCCTCAGGTGTCCTGTTATCTAGAAATAACGGACACCCTGACAGCCAATCAGAAAACAGTATTCCATTCCACCGGGTGATAATAGAAAATAGAGATAGGATTATGTCCAGTAGCCAATAGCTAGTGCCCAACTAGGCCTGCTCCAAAACTGAACATGCTGACCTATTGCAAAGACGAAATTATTTGATTAGCCTAATTTTGGGGTAATAATGGGTACCCTTAGAAATGTTTCAGGACTCGTCTGTTTCCTCCTTCTCCTATAGGCGTATGTCTGTTTTCTCAGTGGTTTCTTCATCCACAGCTCAAACCAACAACATGCACACTACTATTGCCCGCTGCCGGCAACGCTTACAGGAGGCGATGCCCATGGCTATAGAACGTGACAGGCCAAACTCGAAGCGAACAAAGTGGGCGGGGTGCAGAAATTTGTTTAATGATTTTCACACTGTGCGAAGTTGTGTGACTGTCCAGCCTACAACCGTGTGCAGCTGAAAACAATTTTGCACTCGGCCTCTTGGTGTCGCCGCGGCTATAAAGCAGGCGTGTTTCAAGTACATTTATCAGCGACTCACTGAGCACAGAGAAGTCACTAGCTGGCTACATCTTTGGAAGCCTCTTGGAAGACGGGAAATTGCTGAAATGGACCCCTGCGATTGCACCAAGAGTAAGTAGCCTTTTCCTTGCAAATGTGTTGCCCTTCATAATGTTAAGGAGATATTTAACTAATATGATTTTATGTTTGTAGCTGGGACTTGCAACTGCGGTACTACCTGCAAGTGCACTAACTGCCAGTGTACCTCTTGTGGGCCTAAGAGTGAGTATTTGAATTTCTATTTTACCTCTCTGTTTAAGAGTGTTTAGTTGAAGTAGGGCTAGTCATTTAAATTCTATGTGGGTATATCTGGAAAAAAAAATCTTTTAAGTGCTTGATCATCCCACATTAGAATTTATAGAGAACTGAATGCACGTGACGTTTTTAAGTGTTTGATGGGTTAGAGTCATTTGTAGCCTATAAATTACGCATTGAATTGTTGAATGGAAGGCAGGTTTCCGTGTAGGCTAGGCCTATGGAAACCAGAAGCCTAATGCTACAGTTGCTCCAATGCTCCTCCAGTTTGAATTATTTCTGAATTTGTGTAATTTTTGTCTTGTCTCCTCCTCAGGCTGCTGTTCCTGCTGTCCAGCTGGCTGCAGCAAGTGCGCATCTGGATGTGTGTGCACGGGCAAGACCTGTGACTCCAGTTGCTGTCCATGAGCCATGGCAGATGATTTGAACTGAATTTGTAACTTTTTTTTCCCCCACTTCCCCCTCCCATGTCACCCTTTTAATGTGAAACCAGTTTGTTGAACATATTCTCTTTTTTTATGTTGAATAAATGTGTATTTGAGAACACTTTTTTTTTTGTTGATGCCACTTTGTTCTGAACCTGAAATTAAGAGCCCTCACTCTAACACAGTTGTGGGGGTTATGTAGTGAAGCTCAACTTGGTGTGGTTGTCAGATTCAAGCGTAGCACTTTATAATGGTAAATTATGGTTTTAGCATTTTAGTTGAAAAGTTATTATACTGTTAACTAATAATTGTTTATAATTTATTTAACATAGATTGTAGTAGCATATCCCCAGTAACTGCCTCTGGAAACTTGTGAATAGATTGTTTGAAATATATATGTTATAACATCTGGAATGTCCGCATAGAAAGAGCTTAAATGATTTACAACTGGAGGTTAGTTATTAATGCAACTTTACTATAGCCATCCAAATGATATTTCCAGATAGGCCTAGCTATTTTTTACATTTACAAACTTCAATTTACTGTGAATAAGTGATATTTTACCCTTATTTGAAATAAACTAATGCAAAAGTGACAGTGCAATATCATCTCTTTGTTAGCCTAGCGAAAATTCTTTGACATGACCACTTGGTTGTTGGTAGAGGTTTCTCTGGTGTTTTCAGAGTGTTGAGGATGTATTCATGTAGGTGACAAAAGGCAAAACAAAATACCATAAGCTATACTGTATGTCCATAACAACATAAGGTTTATTCACAAATATACATATTCCTTTTCTGTTACACTTTATTTGAAGGTACCTTCATTAACTATGACATGATATTGTGAATCTGTCATAAATTTTATACACCTGTCATGACTTCTGTCATTAAGTGTCACCCAGTGTTTGTCATGGTTAGGGTTTGGGTATGTCAGAAGTCATGACAGGATTATAAAGTTTATGACAGATTCATGACAGCGTCATGTCATAGTTAATGACAGTGTCAAGTCAGTCTTATGATGGTACTGTAAGGATCTGGCTGGATCCTCACGTTAATCCAGAGGAATAACAAACACAAAGTAAACGAAAAATACTGTCCGTAGTTTATTACCAGGAAGGATACCATAAAACGGACGGGCAGACAGAATCAGTGACAGGAATAAAGGTTAGACAAAAACAAAAAGGCATCCACGCCTGTCATGTCAAAAAGGGATAACAGAAGAAGCGCGTGGGGGCAACAACAATACACGTCATCACTAGGCGATCGTTACAGTACCTTCAAATAAAGTACCTCACATTTTCTCTACATTCTAGACTGAACTTTATATTCTCACAGTATTTTGTACATTTGTTTATTTACCGATTTTAAATATTCTTTTTCTTTTTACCTCCCATTTACAACATGCACAGTGTTTCACATCTTTGAGTTACTCTGTTTGCAGTCTTAAGATTGGACCTTTACATTTTTTTTTTCTTTAAACCTGAATCATATTTTTGACCTCAGTTTCAGTGCATGTGATAGGCTAGGCTATTACCATGTTTGGTTACACTTTATTTGAAGGTACCATCATAAGACTAACATGATACTGTCATTAACTTTGACATTACGTTGTCATGAATCTGTCATAAACTTTATACACCTGTCATGACTTCTGTCATTAAGTGTCAACCAGTATTTGTCATGGTTAGGGTTAGGGTATGTCAGAAGTCATGACAGGTTTATAAAGTTTATAACAGATTCTTGACAACGTCATGTCATAGTTAATGACAGTGTCATGTCAGTCTTATGATGGTACCTTCAAATAAAGTGTTACCCCATGTTTTAGGCTTGAACTCTCCCCTTTTCTAGATGTTTTTCTTTTTTTCTAATGTCACATTTAGTTAATATTTTCTTTGCTGCTTGTCTGGTAACTTACAGTATATTGCCTGAACAACTTTTCACTATTGTTAATGCCTTCTTCGTTCTCTTGTCAATATTAAATTGCACTTTTTTTAAAACATTTGGATGAAGTGTGTAATTTCTTGGCAAATCTAGCTAAAATTGTGTATTCTGTGTTCATTCACTCTGGTTCTTGCTGAGAGAATAATAATAATAATAATAATAATAATAATAATAATAATAACAACTTAATTCATGGGCACTTTTCCAAATCACTCATCATCACTATGGTTTAACACAGGCCTGGGCAAACTAAGGCCCGGGGGCCACATGCGGCCCACGGAGTTTTCCCAAAGTAGAATAATTTATCTTTTAGCCAAGGAGACTTAGATTATAGGCCTAAATGATCAAATTTGTTGTAGACATGAAATACAAATCTCTTGCATGTTAATATGTCCTCTGAAGAAAGAGAGGCTATTGGTTTGAGACTTGCCAATTTACCGGCATCAACCAGTTGACGGCTAACACCCGGCCCATTAGTGAAAATCTACACGCCAATGTGGCCCTTCGACAAAAATAATTGCCCACCTCTGGTTTAACAGCACAGTCAAAACACTAGACTTCTTGAACATGCCCTCATCAACAAGGCTCAGCTGACCTGTCATGACATGATGATCTAGTTCAACTATTCAACATGGACAATCTCATGGATTACTAAATATACTCTTGAATTGCTTCAAATAGTTTCATAGTCCCACAAATAAACGTTTTTTTTTTTTTTTTGCTTGTTTTTGTCGATAATCTCTGTTTTTGTTGTTACTATTGTTTTTATGAGAGTCCTGTAGAGCTGTTACTGTCTTCTTGACCTTCAAGTCATAGTAACATTACTAAAACTATTGTGGTGAAAAATTATGGAAAAATACCGCGACCACGACTCAGGACAACTAGTGCAAAGTGATTAACATGTGATTTGTTTGTTCTGCCCACGGCACATGCCGAGCGCAGAAGTGACCACCACACGTTCTCGTCCCAATTTGTAACTTCTGTATAATGAAAGTAGTGTCGTGTGCAGAGGCGCTCCACTGCGTTTGTCACAAATTCCAGGAATGAGGGTCCATAAGGCTACTGTTGCAACTGCAAAGCCCCTTTCTATGGGGTATGGTGTAACCTAGGATACACGTAGCCTATTAGAAAATAGAGATAGGATTATGTCCTTTGTAACCAATAGTGTCCAACTAGGCCTGTTCCAAAATTTAACATCCTGCAAAGAGGAAATTATTTGTGATTAGCCTATCTAGCATTTTGGGGTTATAATGGGTACCCGTAGAAATGTTTCAGGACTCGTCTGTTTCCCCCTTCTCCTATAGGCCTATGTCTGTTTTCAGTGGTTTCTTCACAGCTCAAACCAACAACATGCACACCACTATCCTGTCCGGTGGCAACGCTTACAGCAGGCGATGCCCATTATGGAACGTGACAGGCCGAACTCCAAGCGAACAAAGTGGCGGGGTGCAGCTGATTGTTTAATCATTTTCACTGATTGTCCGGCTGCCTACACCGTGTGCAGCTGAAAATAATTTTGCACTCGACCTCTTGGTGTCGCCGGCTATAAAACAGGCGTGTTTGAAGTACATTTCAGCGACTCACTGAGCACAGAGAAGTCACCAACTGTCTACATCTTTGGAAGCCTCTTGGAAGAAGGGAATTTGCCGAAATGGACCCCTGCGATTGCACCAAGAGTAAGTAGC
>JAODXP020000016.1:30509367-30563045 GCA_027497455.2 Sardinella longiceps | reverse complement strand
CCTGCTGCACGAGCCTTCTAACAGCAATATATTTCGCATGAAATGAAAGATTTTCGAACATCACAGACCTAACGTGAACGCGAAACACTTTACATTGAGTCAATGTAATCTCAGATCTTACTTTCGGTTTCCAACAGTCAGGTCCCATTGATTCAGTGTAAAGTGCCTGTTAGCTACTGCGTTCGCGTTCGGTCTGTGCTGTACCAAATTATTTTAATTAACTAGCGCATTTAGCAAGCTCTTTCAACAGGGCTGTGCTTGAATTCACTCCGGTACTCTCCTTTAAGTATACTACAGCTAAAATGTAACAGATGAGAGCAGGTTCACCCTGAGTGCCTTATAGACATGAAAGAGTCAGGAGAAGACAAGGATGCCATGTTGTCTCATTCAGCATGATATTATTTGGGGGCATGAAAAGGCAGTTTGACTGCCATTAGGTATTGAAATGAACACTAGGTATTGCATGTGGCGCAAGACGTTTCTTTGCAATCGCACAACAGCACATCATGGTCCATGCCCCCCAGAATCACATCAAATGTCTCAAACCATCACCACAATTTGTCTGCATTGCATGTCAACCTCTACATAATTTATTTTCTATATCAAAAAGTTGCTTTCTGATTCTGTTCTCAGATTTAAGATCCTTTGGACTTACCACAAGAAGCCCTTCTGTCCATCTCTCCAGCCTCATGAAACCAAGTTCAGCTTACAGACTTCATGGAAACATGAATATAAGATTGGTCTGATTTATTATTCAACCAACACACCACTCAAATAATCATCAAATAGCTTTCTAGTGTGACCATCAACCTTGAGTGCAGACCAGGTCAGTAGACTACTCAGAGGGATTAAGCCCAAGGCTGTAGGCTCCTGACTCCTCAGGACTTCAGTACCTCTTCAATTGAGCCTGCAAAAGGGAAAGGTACCTTTACTATGGAGAACGTCATGTCATGCCAGTGCTGCCAGACTACCAGCCAGACTCAACAGCCTTTTCCAACAGGCCATCAGACTGTTCAACTCACACATAAAAACTTCAAGAACATCCACCACCCCACGCTTACTGACACACACACACACACACACACACAAGCACAGGCTTATACATTTCCATGCACATTGCACACAGGCTTATTTTTGTGGCAAAAGAACGGTAACACTTTACAGTAAAGGTACATGAATTATCATGAATTAATGCATGAAATCATTCATGGTTAATTCATGATTCATGTATTACTTCATCTCTAGTGAATCATCAGGAATTAGCATGAATTCATTGTTTGTCATTAATGACCTCCTGCTGAAATAGCACATTATCTTAAGCATTAATTACTCTGGGTTAGACTATTGAACAAGTATCCATACGCATACATACAATAATGTGCTCAAACACAATAAGCCTAATAATAATAAAAAGACTTTTTTTCATTAACAATAAAAAAAACATTACCCTTGTTTTTGATCACACAATACAGGCCCTCCAGGATTTCAAACCAATTTCAACCAGGATTTCAATTTCAACCAGGATTTCAAACCAAATTCAACCAATCTCCGGTTTCTGGAGAGATCCCCAACCACTTCAGTCCTTCATGTAGCATATAATAAACTACAAGGGTGCAGAGTGTTTATCCTGTTCCTTATTTTGCGGTGTAAGATGAGCTGTGCAGCTACTAAACACCACTCTCTTGCCTTAGGCTATCGCCATTCAGAGTTAAAATGTTATGAGGCAAGTGTTACCAACATGTTTTGGAGTAATGAGCAATGACTTGATCTCTCTCTCTCTCTTTCTCTCTGTCTTTCTCTTTCTTTCTCTCTATGCTCGTGCTTGGCTGCATTCCAAAAACACCATTTATACCACTTCGATATAGGCCTATACAGTATAAAAATTAGGAAATCAAGTGGAGTTGCAAGTTATGGCTTAAGTACACTACCGCCATGAAGAATTCAACTAAATACATTTTGACTGAGCCCCTTTTGCCACAGGAGACTAAACGCACAATTCTTGGGTTTCGGATTCTTCATCGGGTCAACCAAAACAATCAAAAGCATCCTTTACCACCATGTTGACAGTTTTGTCATGGTTGTCACGATAAACACGCCATAATAATAAAGGGCTATTATTACATGGAAATTTGGCTAAAATCAGATTTTGTTTTATTGTAGCCTAATGCTTAAAGACATGCCCTACTAAGTGTAATCAATCAAGCCCAATATGATTAAAGTGACAGTGATTATAATAATAATAATAATAATAATAATAATAATCTTTTTATGTACAGGGATGACTGATCCCTGGCACATGTTGTACATGCCTGGTCATTAATATCCATCATTCAGAAAGCGGTTTCAAAGAGCTATGTGGACTGACAAGTAAAACTTAATTCCATAAAGTCAAAGCATTAGTTTTGATGCTGGCAGCAGGGCACCTGTAAGTGAAGTTGCAAGTTCCCAGCTCCTGTAAGTAAATCTTGTATTGATTTAGCTTCAATGACTTAATTAAGTAAGATCAAAAGAAGAACACATAGTTCAAAAGAAAAACACACCCTTTAACACACCCTGCATAGAAATCTTCAGCTATTCCTTGGAAACAACAATGACAGAAGCATTACTTCCTTCAGCTCTGCTTACCTCTTCCAATGTGATAAAGATGCAATACATAAGTACCCATGGTACACCAACTAAAATGGTGTGACCACAGAAGTGGGGCAATAAAGTTCAAAGGCGCAAAAAGCATTCCTACATAAAGGTGTAAAAAGTGTGCCTACGTAAGTTTTCTTGAGCAGATACTTCAAGTTAATATGAATCCATACTTTGGCTCAGATGCCCATGACACCATCTCTCTTTGCAATAACCCAAATTGAAAAACAAAATATTCCAGCATTTGGCTATAGTCTTGAACAAATCAAGTCATTCATCGTACATTAATGATTTATTCAAGTCTGTCTGATTTGTAGTCCATCTCATCAAGGCAGATTTTCCTCTGATTTGAAATATTTACTTTATAATGACTTTAGATTGATGTCCTTCAGTGACCAGTGGTTGCAAGACATTGTGCATGAATCTTCTCATCACACTTTAAAAAGGCCCTATGCAAGTGTGGTTGCACCGTCCAGTGGGCTAAGAATCAAACAAAACTGTTAGGCCTGCTAAACCTTTCTGTTGATAATTCTCTATAGAATTGTGTAGTCGATGGAGGAGGCACTATCAAAATGTATTGACGGTCAGATTGGATATGTAATTGTCAGAGGCAGCAAAACAACCCCAAAACATCTTTGAACATCCACCACATTTGACTTCACATACCATGTACTTTCCTTGTATACCTCATTTCATTTTCCATAATAGTAGAATGATGTTACAATGATAATGACGTACTTACACCCATGGTTGGAGAGAAAGCACTAGAGATTTCTTCTCTGAGAGAAATGGTCCATTTTATGGAAAAGAAATAAGGTTATAACCAGTTTTAAAGACCTCCATAGGCTTTAATGGACATAAACACACACCAGATTGGCCACAATAATCTACTTTCAGTCTAAACTTTTCTTGTCAGCAGGAGAATAAATTTCCAGATTATTTCAAGCAAAAAACATTTACACTGCTTTCCATATAAGTAGTTTTTGTTGAGTTTGCTATATGCCTATGTGACTAAGGATGGAAACTTTCTGCCTGTCCAACTATTCATGTTTGACATTGAGATTGATTTAAAGGAGAAATCCGTTGGGAATCAGTCAGTAGTTCAGTTATTCCAGGTACCTGAATGCTGTTTTTAAGAAGCAAGAATTAGAAAAGGCCAGGCCCAGAACTACATCAAATAAATGAAGAAAGTGTCTCTTTGGTATCAGAATATGAGATAGATGCAAAAACAAGACAGACTGGTGGCCGCTGCCTGATGCTGCCCCCTACTGCCCAAAGAAAGAAGCACCTTTCTCATGTTCTCCCCCTAGCCTGCACCAGCTTCTCGTCAGTAAACAGCAAGTCACACTCAAAAACAGTATAACATCCCCATGTCCCCCAAGTCCTCTCCACCCAGTTTGAACACAGGAGCTGACAGCCTTCAGAACTCCATCAGCTAATGTTATATGAGCATCTATTTTTGTAGGCAATTATTATTCTTTCACAGTTAAACATTTGGCCCAATTTCTTTAAATCAACCAACTCATTCTGAAATACAGACAATTAAATATAGACAGCTGTAAATTGCAGGACTTTCAAGTAGAGCATTGTTTTCATACGTTGTCATATAGGCAGGTCAGTTCTTTAGCCCACATTAACAGGGCCCTTTCAAGGTATGTACTTAGGGGGCCCCGAGCAAACAGGACATGAGGGCCCTTCACCCCCCATAAACACCTACATGAACCACATTGTTATAATCTTCAAGCATCTTCAATATAATTTGTATTGAACAGTTGTCTAACTGTAGTCTAAAGTCATTTTTATTGAAAAACAACACCAACTAAACTACTTAAATGGTTAAACATTCAATCTTGGGGGCCCCTTTCAGCCTGGGGCCCCAGGCAATTGCCTGGTTTACCTGTCCTGTTGCACGGTCCTGCACATTAAGGCAACTCATATGCTTCTATATGTTTCTGATGACAGGAAAAGGTAATACTGAAAGTAGGCTATTGTGGCCAATCTGTGAGATGTTAGCTGCAGCAGCTAGTCACGCACACACCCTACCCCTGAACCACCATTGTTCTATATTGGCCGGACATAATTCTGTGTTCTTGGCACAAAACTCAATCTGTATTTGACTCCCTGCACCAGGCATGGACTGGCCATAGGGCATACAGGGCAATGCCCGGTGGGCCGACTGCCATTTTTGGGCCGGTGCTGTCATAATTTACTCATTTCATATTGAATAAAATCATGGTGGGCCCCCATGGCCAAAAATGCCCGGGCCATTTCTTGGTCCCAGTCAGGCCCTGCACTGCACTGACTTACCTGTTGATGGAGAAAGATTTGACATATGGTAGGTAGGCCTACTTTTCACTGTCCATTTTAGAATTTGGCAAGTTGTGTAGTAATATCTGTTTGGGTTACGGATGGGTCACTCTTTCATGTGTGCATTATGAAAATCAAAATTAAGCTATAAGTAAATATTATTTGTTTATCTATACTCTTACTTAGAGTATGCACTTGCACTTGTAACTCACTATGTGTCATAAGTAACAGGAGTCATAACAGAAAAATGATCAAACTGATGCATTAAAATGCTTTGTGACATTTCATGTTTTAAAGGCTAAAGTTAACATTATAATGCTTTATGAGTACAGTCATGATAATGTACAAACATGAACACTAATGTCATAAGTTACAAGACTATAAATGTGCCATAATGCCTTTATAAATGTGGTGGTGGTCAGTGAGGTCCCCCTCCACTGGAAAGCGCTTTGGGTGTCTAGAAAGGCGCTATAGAAATAGAATGTGTTGTTATGCTTACAATGCTGCATGGATACAGATTTTCTAAGTATTACTTAGTATAAAAATACAAACATAGCTAAATAAAAGGTGGCACATCAATGGTACAGGAAGATTTAGTCTATGCAAAAACCTGCTGATAATAGCACCTCACTTTGATTCAGCATGCCTTCTCACTCTTACTTCATATACACTATGTCACAACAGCTTGTGAGCCATGTAGTCAGCGATGTGCCCATTCTTTTGTCTTTCTTTGGTTATACAGTATATATATATAACTTACAATCAATATGTTTAATAAATTATGAACAATTAATGAATTGTTCATAATTTACCATTTATAGACGACGGTTATTATAAAGTGCAACCCAAAATACTTGTAGGCTACTACTTGCAATACGTGTCCATTGTTCTAAATTAGTCCAAATGAAAAAGAAAAAGAAAGTTTCAAGAAAGCAAGCGGAGAGCATGTACTGTAAGACTCCAGAAGGCCCTTTTTCCTCTTTTCTGTTGGGTGTCTGAGCAGAACTACAGACATGGGGATGGTGCCATCTCCTCTCTCGTCATCTATTTCAGCTCATCTTCACTTTCTGCACTCCAGGCTGTGGGGATAGAGGAGGATGATAAATGACATTTACTTACGGGTCCCGTGTTAATCATGGAATTGCTTTAGGAAGGAGGCAGTGTGAAGTAATCACTCACACATGGAGGGAGGATCCTCTTTAGACTGGCCTTGGGCCTTTAGAGTGTCTATGATCCATTGCAGAGCTTTGGTGGACTGGGACAACTGCAGTACAAGGAGCATTGGAAGTTTGTGGACATACCTTGGTCATACTCTGGTTACCAATCCAGGAATCAATCAGAATCATCCGTCCGAACCTGTTCTCCATCTTATCCAGTCTCTTGGCCAAGGAGCCCCTGTCCTGCTCTCTCTCCAGCAGCTCTGACATGGAGCCAACCCTGCGGAACACGCCAGAACAACTAATTTAAGAGACACCAGGCCACACCATTAATGCCATAGACACATTTAATGACAATAGTGCAAGGAATCCCTTGTCGTGGCATGAACTACTACTACCTCTGTTGTCACTATGCATAAAAAAAATCCTGTGTGCATTAATACAGAGGACAGTTGTGTGACATCACAGAATGCAGTTAGTGGGAAAAACAACAACAAAAAAGATACATCATAGATCAACGAAGAAAATCAGCTGCTAACACTGGCCTCCTAGGTCACATAAAGTTACTTTCACTTTCATTTTGCTACAACTGCTGGTTTGCTTGTTGATTTGTGTTGCTTCACATTTTCTGTGTCTTTTTCCTGCACACAGCACTCAATGACCTGGACGACCAGGGTCACACAAGATTCCTCCATTTGCAGGCAGAAACTAGACTGTAAGTGCCCAGAGAAGGTTCCTGCTCTGAGAGCCTTACCGGTTGGCCATGTCCTGGATGCGATGCTCCATGCTCTCACTTCTCTCCTGAAGCTGGGCGGCCACATAGTTATCCTTCATGAAGGCCTCCCATGCCAGTAACTCCTCTTCTTTCTGCAACTTCTTTTCCTCCTGTAACTTCGCTTCTTCATCAGCTTAAGACAGGAGGACACAAATACTGTCAATTTTGTTTATCGCATAGATTAATGCACTCAGAGCTTCTGTTTCGTGTCAATCGACAGCCAGAGGAAGACAGAAAAAAGTTTTGTGTATTGCAAGGATTAATGCATTCAGTGCTTCTATTTTGTTTCTACTGACTTATTGAGTGCCAGAGGAAGACACAAAAAAGTTTTGTGTGTCGCATGGATTAATGCATGCAGTGGTATCATTGTCATAGACCCAGGCTATTTAATTGGCCATCACCAGACCACATTCAACCTACTGTACAGCATAATTTATACTGGCCCTTTAAGATGGGTGTACAAGAAGCTCTCCACAACTGCATCTCCCAAAGGCATGACATGATATTGTTGCATGAAAGCTATTTTGTCCATTAAGGCAGGAGATCCTGGTGTTTCATTGTAATTCAGAAAAGGCCCATTCTCTGCCACTTTAGCCATACGTGGATGCATGAGTTAGGTTCAGGAGTTAAAGTATAATAGTTCAGGCGAATATACAGTAGTACGTTTAGTTTATTAAAAATTGTTATTATTTATTTATTGTTCTTACAATGCCCTCAGTGTAAAAGTCTTTGGTTGATACAGTTATTAGGCAAAGATGATACTCACTCAACACCTTGCGTTTTTGGGGGGTACATTGCATGATGCACTTGAAGAGGAGGAAGAGGTGGCTGAGCAGGATGAAGGGCGGGGGGACAGCCGGACGACTGCCGTACTCGTTAATCAGCTCGTACCTTTGGAACTTCCATATGGCATCCGTGTTGTCCTGGACCACCTGAAATGTGTAGCTGTTGGAGGAGAATCAGTGGCACAAGACTTAGTGTGACCACAAGAATCTGCCTTGTCCTGAATGTCATGCATGCAGAAGGATAGCTCTACGATCGCGGATCTGGCTACCACCAATTAGAGCAACGTACTCACTAAGCAATTCAATTTGTTACGTCTAGGGTACATCTTCAGACTTTGAGATTGATCGGTCCGCACACTGGGTATAAGCTCCAAAAATACACTTTATTTTAACATAAAAACGGCAACGTTTCGATCCTCCACTGGGATCTTCCTCAGGCCTCCGGCACCTGGATTATTGTTTCTGTGGATGTGCGCACCTCAACCAAACCAAGCCTACATCTTCATACTTGACATTGTCAAAAACATTTGCTATCATAATGACATTGACAAAAAGCCAAAGTTAACCTCTTAGCAGGGAACGAGGGTTGAATAAAACAGAAAGAAAAAGAAGACAAAACTTATGAAGGCAAAAACATCTGCATCTGGGCCATCTCTGTCACTCACTGAGCTTGACAGCAACAATTAGACAGAAACCTCAATATAGCCTCCTTAGGCTTTTTTTTGCGATTGAACCAGAGGCGGGACTTCGATTATGTTTTGTCAATGTCACTTCTGAAGTCTATATCACAGATCAAACTAACCGAGAAGTTAGTCTAACCGAGAGTCAGATAAGGAAGTAAAGGGCAGATATTTGGTTTTTATGAGAGAAGGGAAACTCACTTGAAGATGGCAATGAGGAGGTTGAGGAGGAGGATGTTGGCAAAGAGAAGGTAAACACACAGCATGATGATGGTGAGCCACGCCGGAAAGACTGGCTGGTGGTTAGCATCAAGTACAGGACATTTGGGTCGAATCGGATCAGTACCATTCACAGTGCAGGTAGACATGTCAAACTCAGCATCTAGACAGTTTTGCACACATTCACAATTTGAACAATGTTGCATGTAGTTTAACAACATTTATCAGTAAGTTGCACATGTGGGACAATGTCAGCGAAATCTATAACCTAGCTACAGTACATAGATACGTAAGCATTTTACATGCATTCTCCTTATTGCGCCAACTTCTTAACAATGAGTTTATTTTCCAATGACAAATAGACTCGGAGAGTGCAGACCTCCTTCAAGGCAATATGGCCACTGACACCTGTCTTCACTGCTCTCGTCTCTCACAACAACTTGATTGGCCCACTACCATTTTGGACTTGCAGCCTCAATCCTCAACCAGGATTTACGAGACTGACCCTGGCTTAAAATTTGTGAGGCACGTCTAGATTTCTAGGATAGGTTAATAGATGATTTTGCAAAATACAATTGAATTGAAGAGCTAATTGAATACTGCGATTAATACATGGGCATGTTTAATAAATCAGGATATTAGGGTAGCCTACTCACTGTCGATGTTGGTTGGAACATTGCCGAATATGATGAGGTAGGGCTCATAGACGGCCCCTCTGATGATCCAGTCCAGTCTCTCTTCATTGTGGATCAGAATGCCCTGTTTAGCCACGCCATAGGCCACAACCCAGATACTGAGCAGGAACATGAAGAAGAACAGGTCTATCATCTGGAGAGAGGGGCAAATAAGAGCACATGAGCCAAATGCTATTGCTCTCTACAGAGAAGAGAAATAAATAGGTGGTTAATGTATGTTTGAAGCCTTGACACCAACCATCCTTTTGACAATGATGATTTTTGGGCCCAGGGTTCTACTGATGGTAAAGATGGCCATCAATCGCAGACAGAACATGATGAAGTTGATGCAGAGAATCACCTTCCCAGCATAAAATGCGCTGCTAGTCCACCTGGAGAATAAAGCAAAGGATTCTGGGTAGTTATGAAAAGAAGTACCCAAGAGTTTTGAAGGTAGTATTACTTAACTATTGTCCAATCTAACCTGCAGGCAAGACCAGCAATGAAAAGAAGGATAGAAGTCACATCTAGAATGTTCCACAAGTCCTTAATATATAATGTGGCCTTCTTTTGGAACCCAAAGCCATCTGGACCATGAAAAAGCTGATGAGAGATCAATAATAGGGTTCAGGTATATTAATACTTCATAAAATTTCTGTACATTTTATACATAGTATTTGTACTCAAGAACAAGAAATAACATGAGGAATAGATGATTTCTACTCACCTGTCTGACTTCCTCAAACACTAAAGAAGTCAGCCAGACATAGAGCAGCCATTCTCTCCAAGATGGCGTGGGCTGGAAGTCGATCATCAGTACAACGGAGAAGAGCCACAGGAATCCAAAGTAGGAGGCAATGTTCCAGAAGAACTTCACCTGAGGTGCTGCATAGAAGCTTCCCAGTCTGGACATACAGGTGAGGGGCTTCAGTTCTGCACTGTCCTGGGGGTCACTGGAGGAGGAGAGGTCTCTCATTTTAAGATCTTGTATGAGCAAAAGGTTTCCAATTATACAAATAAATTACAAAAAGCAAACTACTGTCAGTCCTTGTCAGTCCTTAATTTTATTCAAACACTAGTGGCTTTCATTGTACCATTTCATTGTACCATAGTAAAGTTTTCAACCTGTCATCAGCTGAGCTTTCAGGAACAGATTTTGTGGCCTGCAACATCTCATTTTTCTTCATAGCTTCTCTGACGTCCTCATCACATCTGTAAAGAAAGATGATCCATGTATTCATAAGCTATTAAGAGTTTGCAGTACTATTTGTATTTATTCAATTCATCTATAGTCATGATTGACATAGGATAGTCAGTTTGGGAAGATGCATTGTTTTATTTGTGTGTAGGAGTGTGTAGGTTGTGTGTTAAGGAGAACTCTGCACACACTGTTGCTCCCAGTTTATTGAACACATTTCAACCTGTGTAGGTCATCCTCAGGTGTATGCAGTTACATGGGGGTAGGTTAAGCACTTAACTAGAAGTTGTTACAACCCAATTGCCCACACATTTTAGAATCCAGTTCAAAGTTTTATTTATTGTTTTTAAGGCCTTGGGCACTAAAGCTTTACTGAGAGAGTACCTATAGGTGATGAAGCCTGTGCAGATTAGAGGGGGGAACAGCATGCAGAAGAGGATCTTCCACTGAGGGGTGTCCACAGCCAGCTCCCCACACCAGATCTGGGTCAGGTAAGCCTGTGACAGGTGTGTTTGGGTTAAGTACAACTTAGGTCAAATTGGCTGACTAGGTAAGTTCACTTTTGGTCTCAAAGACACAGAGAGAGTGAGATCTAAAATGAAGATAAAACAATTACAAGAAAAGATGATCAGTTTATTCTGGCCACATTTTGTCCTCAATTGTATCTTCCAGAGAGGGACAGAGAGAGAGGGAGAGACTGAGAGAGAGAGAGAGAGAGAGAGAGAGAGAGAGAGAGAGAGAGAGAGAGAGAGAGAGAGACTGACCTGAACCCCTGAGTGAGCCACAAAGCTCTTATCATCAGCCTCCAGTGCCAAACGCAGACATGTGGTTCTGCCCCAAGATGGTGAGATTCGGATCAGAAGTCCCTGGGCTCGCTTATCATCCTTTTTATAGCATTCACTATACAAATCTGCAATAGATACCAGTGTGTGTGTGTGTGTGTGTGTGTGTGTGTGTGTGTGTGTGTGTGTGTGTGTGTGTGTGTGTGTGTGTGTGTGTGTGTGTGTGTAGGGGGGTGGGTGTGTAAGTCAGACAAGAGACAAGACAGAAAAGAGAAAAAAACAGGCAGAAAAAAAGAGGAGACAGAAGTAGCCACCTGTCATATTGAGCCATTGTTTGTTTATCAAAGACATTCAAAAACACAGATGCATGAAACAAGAGTTCATCAGTACCATCCTGCCTAGGATATATTACCAATGGCTACTTTCTCATAGTGGTTGGCAAGTTCTCTCATGTCGTTAGCACCATCTTCGTCATCATCCTCAGACTCCTGTGCCAACTTCTTCAGAATTTTGCTAGCTGCCAAAGCAGCAGCTATGCTATCTCTACACTGTGGAGTCAAAACATTTCCATTAGTTATGTGACAGTGATGAACTGATGTAGGGATATGTAGCCTGATTGGCGTCAACTTTCAAAGCTCTGCGAGACTTTGGTCTGACCAAGAGCCTATAGCGCTGTCTCAAATCGCATGGTTGACCCGCCTCCCTCTAATGCTTTGGTTTGCTACTGGTCGATGTTAGAAAATGCTTTCTGAATTCCACATTCCACAGAAATCCATTCAGATCAGCAGTTGGCCAGACCAGCGACAGCAACACTAAAGGTGTTACGTCACGGGCGTGACAGGCTAATATAGCCCTGAGGTTGCCAAGTGCCATCAACAGGAAAAAGAATAAGGAAAATTGTTATGATATAGACAAAAATTGTTAGCTAGTTGATGTTACATGCCATTTGGATATATTGGGCCTATGTTACACCAACTTTTCTTTCTTTTCTCTCTATTCTTTTCCCAACCGGCAGCACTCAGCAACATCACAGTTCTGTGTTTTCAGTTCGAATGAATAAAATCTTATCCCTTATCACAAATTGCATTCTCATAATACTCTGCTCATAAATATGATTCCATGTGTCTGTGAATGCAATGAAATTAAGTACAATTGTTGATATTCATTTATCTAAAGCTGATCAGCTTCAGTCCACTAAGTGCATAATTGTGAATTTTTTTCTCGGGTGTCAATTTCCCAATGTATGGAAAGAGAAATCAGTACACTGGTTTGTAAGTGTTGCATGCAATGCAATGTCATGTAGGGCTCCCTCTTTGTCCTGTACAGTACCTGTTCCCAGGCTATCTGGGCCAGCTCTTTGTCATTCTGCAGGATAGCCCACAGGAACAAATCTCTCTCAGGATCAATCTGAGGGAACAGACACAACAGGGTTTTTGATTTTTCGGTGAGAATCAATAAACCTCTACCTTTAAAGCATGCATTCATAAGAGTATAGATCAGTGGTTCTCAAACTTTTTCTGTCATTCCCCACTTTGGAAGGCAAATCATTTTGACGCCCCACCTGGAAGGCTCAATTTGCGCACAATATCTCTGTGAGGAATACTTTGCGAGTACAGGGTTTTTGTCAATGTTAGAATTTTCATGTTACTAATTCAAAGCCAAATTTCTCTCAAACCCCTCGTCACAGCAACTAGCAAACACCATTGGAAAGCTCAATTTACTGTCATATGCACATATCTGACAAATAGCTGTGAATTTGGGTGGCATGGTGCAGCCGTTGGTCGATTGCAAAGAGATGTCTCGCGCCCCACCTGCCATGTGTCTGCGCCCCACTAGTGGGGCCCGCCCCACAGTTTGAGAAACACTGGTATAGATCAATGACATTTACATTCATAGTTGACTCATCAGTCTGGTAGATGGGCTGGGTGAAGCTACCCAGCAGCTGTTGCACCACCAACCCCACGTCTGCAGACGATACCTGCGCGATCTTTGAAGAGACTGTCCAGGAAGAGGCATCTGGGCATTGAGTTGTAGAGCTTCTGCAGTGTGTCATCGCCAGACAGGAACTGGGGGATGCTCACACCGTTCTCCAGTAACAGTTGTACAAAATCTGCCTTGTGGCCCACCAGGGCTGAGAACATGGCCTTGTGTAGGTCGCTGGACTACAGAGAAGAGGGGAACAAAAATTCTAAGGAGCTGTGTGTGTCAGCTTCAAATAATCAGGATAGCAAAATATCAATAGGATTTACCTTTCCTACAAATAAGCAATAACATAACAGTTACTCGAACAGTTTATTGCATTTCTAAAACCTTTAACCTGGCATGGTTTTATGGTGTTAAACTAGAAATGTAACAAATTACCAATTCCACCGCCAAAAATATATTTCTCTTAGTGAATGGTTGCCAAGTCACGCACAGATGCTTTATATGGCACAGCAGTAGTATAGAATGAAATTCAGTCAGAGACCTTGTAAATCATGAATTAACAACAGCATCAAACATGACTCAACCAATCACAATCAAGGATTGCAATTATCAGTTTTAGAAATGCCATTTAAAAGAGTGCATTTACAGACGGTCATTGGGATCACTGAAGCAAATATTTCAATTTAAACTCAATTCATGGGTTTATTACAAATCATAGGTTTATGACATATTTTTTTTACATATAGCTCCTTTAAGGATAAAAAACGTCTGAGAACTGTGTTGAATGCCAACCTTCCACTGGCTCTCCTTAGTGAAGATCTCACTCTCAGCAATGTCCACACGGTTCCAGGCTACCGCCAGCTCCAGCTGCCTCTCCCAGCTCTTCTGACCTGAACCCTCCTCACTCCTGGAGGCTAAGACAGACAGACACACACACACACACACACACACACACACACACACACACACTGGAATTTGACTAAACCTGTAATTGATCCATTTTTTCTATCATTTTTTCTACCTTTAATGTCATTTGACTAACATTAAAGGTACACTACAGAACTTTTCACCACTATTTGAGGTATGCTTTAGATGATGGGCCTACGCGGCACAGAGGGAAATGAGGATAAACACCTTTGAATAAGGCCTGCAGGATAGCCACGTCCAAGTCACCGTTCTTTTCCTTATCCATGCAGAATACAGTCAGTCGGTTCTGCAATCTAATGATTTCCTTGATCTGAGATAGTTTCAGGGTTAGGTGTGGGTATATGTTTTTTGTTGATTTTTTTAAGCACTGAAGAGTACTATTTAAGTGTCCTGCATTGTATTCTTGCACATTTTAAGGCATTGCCCTGTTGTTTAGTTAAAGCTAAGCAAGTTGTCAAAATTTGGGACCTAAAACAAAGCTATAGTACAGTATGAAATGCACAATGTCCTCTACATGGCAGCCTGATAAGCCACACTATAACATAACACACTGCACCCACGAGCCACATAAAATGTGCACTTTGGGATTTAAAATACTTGCCTCCAGTTGTCATGAAAATTGTTATTAATAAGCAATTTTAATTCAATACAATACAAGATTGATTGGTACAGCATTCGTTGGATCAGAATCAATGCAAAAAATATATTGTCACATAGTCACAATACAATAGCAGGGTTACCTATTTATATTATTAATTGGAGATAAAAAAAACAGATGTTAATAACTTATCTATTAACCTATAACTAATTCCATCTCACTACATTATCATCCAATAACACTATGATCAAAACTCTAGTATTCTGCATTACCTTTTTAGTCCACTCGATGATCCTGGTGTCAGAGAAGTCTTTGTACTCATCAGGAAAGAATTTGTTTATGCAGCTCTTGATCAGATCTTGGTCGACCTTAGACACCTCCTTCCGAGCTACATGAGCAATCACATCTGCCAATCGACCCGAGCCCTCCAGAACCATACATGGGGTGCCACTCCGGATGGCATTGTAGATGGTCTGTTAGGAAACAGAATGGACCAGTATGGACCACTAAAACCCTAACAGTTTATCTAAATCAAAATAATAATTAGCAGAATATTTTGAAAATGCTCAAGATAAGATAATCCATAGCATCTCGTAGCATCCATAACAAGATACTGTCTCACTTATGAGCCTTTTAAAAATGCCTTCATTACTACAGTATTATTTTTCTTTTCTGGTTTGCAAGCAATTCCACATGGTGAGAATTTAGGATGTCAGTGACTAAAGCTCTTACATTCAGAGTGCCATTTCCTCCATCCAACACCACACACACAACAGGGATCTTCATGCTCCCTAGAAGAGGTGAGCAAGACAGTTACAAACACAAAAGGAGACTGCAACCATAATCTAATGTCTGTGCCTAGTATGCCACAAATGTTGATAGATGCTATATATACTTCAAACCAACCACAGAGGAAAGAAGAACCTTTATAGTTATTATTAAAGCGACACTATGGGTCCTATCATGATCACTAGCGCCTTCTCAACAGCGTTAAGATGAAGAGCGTGTGTGTATGAGACGGTTGACCTCTGTTCCCCAGGGGCTGATCAGCGATGTGTTTCTCCAGACGGCTGCGCAGGTCGATCTCCACACCGTAGCGGTCGTGGGTGCCATCGTCCACCAGCAGGAAGTGGGAGTGGTTGTTATCCAAAGGGGAAACGTTGTCATTCTGGCTTGGCTCTTCCAATGTGTAGAGGGCAGGGAAACAGCCCTGAGAGGACTGCTGCAATAAAACAAACAAACCGATTCTAAGATTGGATAAGGATACAGGAGGTGGCATAGAGTGGCATTGTTTAAGTGAAGCATATGAAGTTTGTTTAGTTTTTAAATATATTTTTGGGGGCTTTTTGCCTTTAATCAGATAAGACAGTGTAGAGATGGACAGGAAGCAAGTGGGAGAGAGAGATGGGATGGGATCGGGAATTGACCTCGGGTCAGAATCGAACCCTGTTCCCCGGAGTAGGCTAATGGTCTGACGCTGTTGTCATGCCTCGGTCGGCCAGTAGAGGACGCCTGGTCCACCAAGCCCCTGGGAACCAGCCTGGGGAAATCCTGTGGCAGGTGATCAAGGAGATCACCTGCAGCTCATGGTATGCCCTACTTAAGCCCATGCTTGCTGTGACTCTGTGCTCGGTCATGGTGGATTATCGTGGACACTTTCTACTGCTGTCTTGCTGCATCTGCCCTTGCTTCTCTGGAGTGATCCCTGCAAACGAACTTTGTTACTACTTTGATTGCCACAGCACTGGGTCGGTACACACTCTCCTTGTTTCTTGAGTTGGATTTAGAAGTTGTCTGCAAAGACTGTGTATTGAAATTGTTATTGATGGAACTTTCCTTTGTTGAATCCTGAAGAACTTGCCTGTGAAGATTTCCTGTGTTTAAAACCAATGGAACTTACCTTTGTTGAATTTTGAAGAACTTATCTGTGATTTTCCTGTTTTTTACTGAAGAACTTACCTGTGATGAAATCCTGTGTTTACTGTGGAAGAACCTGCTTACCGTTATTACTTGCCTGAGTTGATGTCTGAAGAATGCCTGAGTTTGTTATTGGAGGACAATTTAAGTGTGATACTTACCCAAGTTGCATTGTGTGCTGAAAAGTTCCAAGTGTGATTCTGCCGACCCGTGCTGTAAAATAAATACTATTCTGTGAACGCATATCTTCTGTCTCCTGCACTAGTGTTCCATCAGCCTTGTGACAGCTGTAGCCACTGAGCCACGGCACCCCCTTATTTTGTTTTTAATGAGTTCAGATGTGTTTCTTTATAGCCAAATAGGAACACTGTATCTGCCATATCCAGTCATGGCCAAAAGTGTTGGCACCCTTTAATGTTTATTTATTTATTTGTTTGTTTATTTTAATTATTTAGCTACTTATTTTAGTGAAACGCACTATTTCTACCAGAAAACATTTGCATTCACAGATATTTTTGCATTTAACATATTTATACGCAAAACATTTGTAACTGCAATTATTTTCTGCGAGAAATGGTGCATTTTCTGGATAAAATGCAGGGGTGGCAACACTTTCGGCCATGACGTACTGTATACCTCAGGGTTGATGAGAGACTCGCGGCGGGGCACAGTGCCCCAGGGGGTCACTCCAATGGCTACAATCTCCCCACGATGTGAGCTGCTGCTAAGGATGTGGTCACGGACAGCCATCCCCACTTCCTTCATTACCCCAGAGTGGGTACCCCCGGTGATGATCCAGGCATCTGAACAACCAATGACATGCAAGAAACATATAGACAGGAGCCTCTGATGTTAGTGATTGAATCAGATAAATTATATACTGTTTTCTAATTGGCAGGTGTGTGTTATTAACAGGGAGATCCCCCCAGTAAGACAAGCCTCTCAATTGTGCGATTAGGTATAATTACGGCCATAAAGGGCGAAATCTGATATGAATCTGTAGCCCTGTTCTTGCAAGTCAGTGAGTGCTGTCAAAAAATTGTTTGAAAAAGTACAAGAACATCTTATACAACATACACCAAATAGTGAACTGTCAGCTAAAACTGGCTGAATAATATTATGACCATAAAACTATGGAAGTGCCTGTGGCCTCAATAAAATGATCACTATGAAGACTAAATCTTGGCCTGTTATGTATTGTATCAGATGTTGAGCTCCTATGGATGGAGAACTGTATAGACCTGTGCTCTGGGCGACTTTGATGAGTCCTCTGCGGAACTTCTCCTTCAGGTGTGTTTTCATGTAGAATTTCTTGGCCCCACCTGTCACTGATATGAGCAAGTTAGGAGGACGGAGCTTCCAGTGTTCCGTCATCAGATGGTACAGAACGTCAGGTGGGGTGTCTGAGGACACACGCACATACTGCACACACACACACACACACACACACACACACACACACACACACACACAAAATACAAAATGTATGGATAAATACACAAATGCACAAGGAGATGTATGCAGAGACATTTATTAATTTTCACACTCACCAGAAGATCTATGCACTTCTATGCACTTTGCAAAGACACAAAAAACTACATCGGATCACAAGGGGAGAATGGAACAGGTATACTGAATTATATGCATTCACCTTGCCTGTGCTGTGACCAAAGTCGCTAAAGCTGATGTCCCCAAAGGCGTCAGTGGGATCTTTCTTGGTGTGCTTATTACTTTCCCAACACTGGTCCTCAATGGCCTCCTCCACATTAGCCTCTTTAATATGTTGGCCTTTAAGTAAACCACATTTACAAAAGCCCTCCCTGCAATAAAGACAATGGCATAGATGAAGAAAGTACACTGTAAAAAACGATTTATAATGCTTACTTGAAAAATGAGTGGAAACTCGTTGCCTCAAATGAGTTGAGTAACCATAACTTATAACTTATCTTTTTAGATGTTCTGTGCTTTTAACTTGAAAAAGATAAGTTATAGTTACTTAACTCATTTGAGGCAACAAGTTTCCACTCACTTTTCAAGTAACCATTACAAATCATTTTTTACAGTGTAGCTGAGGAATAGAAAGTTTGTCTCCAAGTTTGAAAGGTGAAATGTTCATCTCCATGTCCCCAACAGGTAAGATCAGAGAACCTCAATGCACAAGATCAGACCAGTGACCCACCTCCCCTCAGTCTGCATGTAAAAGCAGCACTCCTTCTTCTTAATGTTCTTTTTAATCCAGGACCTGAACAAGGGACGCTGAGGGGAGAAGGGGAGAAAGTCAGGCACTAGAGGGCAGGCCAATTCAAATGGAGACCTGGTGCGAGGCTGGGCCACCAATATTTATGGGCAATTCCACGAAAAAGTCTAACCTTACTCACGTCAGATGCAGCGCCCCCTCAGGCGTAGCCATCTGATGTCGAGTCCATTAAAAGGTATTTCAGGACCGATATTAAACGGACAGACCAACCAGGAGACGCGTACGAAGAACCAGACAGGATTTTTGACGTAACTCATCTCTAGCAAACTTACAAAACACATCTAACAATTATATTTGAAAGATATTATGCGAGTTGAATCGAGTATTATGGCAATTATGCTGCCGATTCTAGCGTTTATGTTTGTTTGGAATGTAGAGGGGCTGGGTTGATGAACTAACTAAGTAACTTTCTTTTATGGGTATAAAAAAATGGAAAGGACAAACGTTAAAGATTTCATGATTTTAAAATGTAATACTGATATAATGTGATTTGTATTCATGACATTGGGGAAGGTGTTGGGCTCCAGGCCTGCAGATGGCACTGGATGATGGGAGGGAAAGGGCAAGTATATAGCTGGCAGAGAAGAAGAGATTTTGAATGCCAGTGTGCAACATCCTTTAACATACTTGTTTGTGCTCTCTCATTCTTAAGGTATGTTTGAAACCTTATTATTTTTATTTCTTATTTGTTTTGTGATTAATGCCTTATTTTCTGTGCCTATAGTTTGTGTTATCTTTTTGTTAAAATGGGTTTTGAGTGTCTGATTGGACAGGAGAGCAAATGTTTGGTGCCACCATTGGCCGTGTGATCTTGTGGTTTTACAGTGTTAAAGTTGATTTGATGAATTAGAAAGGTGTAGGTATTATACTTGTCAGTGTGTGCATTAAGGCAGTATTATTGGAAACATGTTGTAAAATGTGTGAATGGTTACATTACATTTGTTTGAATGTGGATTACGAACTAAATGCAATGTCTATTATATGCTTAAAAGTTCATATGTATAACTGATGTGGATATGTCAACATGCTAATATTTCTTTAATGAATTTCATTCAATGATTGAGTCTTTTAACATTAATAAATGTGAATGCCAGTGTGCAACATCCTTTAACATACTTGTTTGTGCTCTCTCATTCTTAAGGGAATGTGGGCTTTGCCGTGCCTCAAGTTCCCCTAGACTTGGAGGCCGGTAACAATTTTGGGGGCTCTTCCGGAAGGTTTGAAAAGTGACATTGGCCTGAGAGATCCACATCGCTGAGAGGGCGGCCATCTTGGGAAGGTCATCCAACAAGGAAGGTGGAACTGCAGGAAATGGCAACATCCGAACCACGCCAGGTGCTCGAGTGGGAAATCCACAAAAAGCTCCCCCTGCTGAGCGCATCCCAGTTGTACCAGCTGGCAGCAACTTTGGTAGAAGAGGGGGATTCTTCAGACCTATCTGAAAAGTCGGAACCTCAACTTTACTACTTCATTTCCGATTACCTGAAAAGTGACAAGCTGAGGAACCTGGAAGATGAAGGCATGGCTCACCTGCTTTCATTCCAAGACAAAATGACTGAACTACTAGCCAGCAAAGACATAGGAGGACAACAGGGCAGCAAGCAGGTGCGCTCCACTGAGACTGTACAAGGAACTGTAACAGCAAGAGAGACATCAGTAAGCAATACAGCACCACAGGTGGACTATGCGGTACATAACACTCAAACAGCACCACATGCATTTTCTGAGGGTTTGATGTCATCAAATAGGTCAAATGTACAGTGTAATATGTCAGACCAATGGGTTAAACTTACTGATGTTGCAGCTTTTTTACCACGCAGGGAATTTAAAATTCAAGGGGGACAAATTTCTGATTGTGGTTCTGAAATTTCTTATGCTCATATGTGTAAACAGATTGATGAAGGTATCCGTGATGGGTTTACTGAGTCTGAAATAATGAGGGCTATCTTAAAGGTGACCAAAGGGGGTGTTTTTAAAGACCTACTCACCAATAAGGATGATATGACCATAATGGAGTTAAAAAAGTTCCTTAGGTCTCATATCATGGATAAAAGTGCAGCGGAGTTATTTCAAGAACTCAGTAATGCAAAGCAACAGGAAAAAGAAACACCTCAACAATTTCTATATAAGATAATGGGTTTAAGACAGCGAGTGTTACTTGCATCAAAACAAAATGGGGCTGAATTTCAGTATGATAAGGGGCTTGTACAAGGAGTTTTTCTTCACACACTGTATCAGGGGTTGAATGATAGACATGGTAATATTCGCCAAGATTTAAAACCTTTTGTGTCTCAACCGCAAGTAACTGATGATGTCCTGTTAGAGCAATTAACAAAGTCAGCTTGTATTGAAGCAGAAAGAACCAAACGATTTTCCACTGTGTCAAAATTTAGACCAGTTACTGTTAATGTGACTCAGCAGTTGGAGAGTGAACAGGGCAGTCAGCAAAAGCAACAAGCAGTAATGAACCCTGAAATAGAAGCCAATCGCACAGCTATTATGCAATTGACAGCCCAAGTATCAGCCTTAACTAGGAGCATGGAAATGATGTCAAAGTCAGGCCCGTCTGAAGCTACATCTACCCAATCTCATCGGAAGTTCACTAAAGCAAAATGTCGTGATTGCACGCAACAAAAACTGGATAAATGTTTCCATTGCTTCCGTTGTGGACAAAGCGGACATCGAGCGGTAGGCTGTTTAAGCAGAACAACGTCGGGAAACCAGCTGAGGTCACAGGAGCGGGACGACCAGTGACCACTACTAGTTTTCAGTCCCCCATTAATATCCAATCAGCAAATGTGGAGCAATTAGGTTTTAACATAGTCCATGGCCATCAGAAAAGAACCGCCCAATTGATTGGGGGCAAATGCCTCATTTCATGTTTAGTTAATGGGGTTGGGGCCCAGATGTTAGTGGATACAGGGGCACAAGTCAGTGTGATTGGGAAAGACTGGGTGGAAAGGAATCTGCCTGAAGTAAAGATTGAACCACTCAGTAATTTAGTCACTGAACCTCTGTATGTCGTCGCAGCTAACGGCTCAAATATCCCATTTGAGGGTTGGATTGATGTTTACCTGCAAATATTAAGTGAAAGTCAGGGGCAAATGGCTATCCAAGTTCCTTTTTTAGTCTCCCGCAACTGTTTGGATAATCCCCTGTTGGGTGTGAATGTCATTACAGAATTGATTCGGGAAAATTGTGACATGACTAGTACTGTTAACCTCAGCATTCTCCTCAGTGAGGCTTTGAATATTAACCCAAGCACGGCTCATACTATTGTCTCTGCAGCCCAAGTTGAAATGACAGAAGAAAAGTTTCTGTGTTGTAGTGCTAAAGTGGGTAAGCAGGGACTTGTCATTCCAGCCAGGAAAATGGTGGACGTGAAGTGCAGGATCAGGGAGTGGCCTGAGGGTGGTGCTATGTCTTTTGAGCCTGCCTTGGAACGTCACTGGCCTGATGACCTAGAGCTTTTTCCTGCTGTTATTGAGGTTCCTGCAGGCCATTCAAAATTGGTGACCATCCCCATCCAGAACTTATCTCAGCATGACATCTACTTACCACCTAAAACTGTCCTGGGTCAAATAGAAGAAACTGTCTCCATCTTGCCAGTGTCCTGCCTACAGCAGGATCATCCAGTTACTGTACAGGCGCAGTCTATTTCAGCTTCCAATGAGACAATCGTACGAGATAAGTGGCATCCTCCTGTTGATCTGTCCCAACTTCAAGAGGATGAGCAAATATTAGCCAGAGAAATGCTGTATGAAGAATCAGATGTGTTTTCCAGGGGTGAGGGCGATATAGGCTGTATTCCTTCCTTAAACTTAAAAATTCATCTTAAGGATGACATTCCAGTGCAGAAGTGCTATAACTCCATCCCTAAGCCTCTTTATAAGGAAGTTAAAGAATATGTGCAGGGCCTCCTAGAACATGGCTGGATTCGAAAGTCAGCATCCCCTTACTCATCTCCGGTGGTCTGTGTACGAAAAAGGACTCTACCCTGCGCCTTTGTGTAGACTATAGAGAACTGAATCGTAAAACCATCCCTGACAGGCATCCTTTGCCCCGTATTCAGGATCTTCTTGATAGTCTCGGGGGGCATTCCTGGTTTTCTATCCTGGATCAAGGTAGCGCCTATCACCAAGGCTTTATTCACGAAGAATCACGGCATGCCACAGCTTTCAGCACCCCCTGGGGGCTATATGAGTGGATACGCCTCCCTTTCGGATTATCTAACGGGCCTGCAGCTTTTCAGCGGTGTATGGAGGGTGTCCTTGAGGGGGTGCGGGATGAATGTTGCGCCCCCTATCTTGATGATGTTCTTTGTTATTCAAAGACCTTTATAGACCATCTTTCAGATCTGAGGCGAGTTTTGGCAAAGATGCGAGAGAGCGGGATTAAATTACGACCAAATAAATGTGAGCTGTTTAAGCGGCAAGTGCGCTTCGTTGGCCGTTTAGTGTCAGGGGAAGGGGTGAAGATTGATCCTAAAGATGTTGAAGCTGTTGTTCTGCTTAAAGAGAGAAGACCAGCTACGGTTGGGGAAGTCCGGGCCTTGTTGGGCTTTCTTGGCTACTACCGCTCCTTCATACAGGATTTTGCCAGAATAGCAAAGCCTCTCTTTGAACTTTTGCAACATCCTAGAGAGGGGCTAAAACGGATTCCTGTACTGAGGTCGAACAAGCAGAAGCCAAATCAACAGTTGTCTTCCAAGGCTCCAGTGAAGTGGACTCAAGGCCATAGCGATATTGTGGCCAAACTGGTAGACCTTTTGACCACACCACCCATCCTTGCCTTTCCTGACTTCACTTTACCCTTCCTCCTGCATGTTGATGCTTCTAATGCTGGTCTCGGAGCAGTCTTGTATCAGCGCCAACAAGGCAAACTTCGTGTCATTGGCTACGGCTCCAGGACACTTACGCCGGCAGAAAGAAATTATCATCTCCATTCAGGAAAGCTGGAATTTTTAGCTCTAAAATGGGCAATTTGTGACAAGTTTAGAGATTATCTGTATTATGCTTCATCCTTTACTGTTTATACTGATAATAACCCACTCACCTATGTCCTTAGTACAGCACGGCTTAATGCCGTCGGACATCGATGGGTGGGGGAGTTGGCTGATTTCCAGTTTGATATTAAATATCGCCCTGGGAAGATCAATATAGATGCAGACACCTTGTCACGATTTCCTGTTCCCCTTACTAATATCACAGAGTACTCTGAAAGTTTGTCACCTGATGTCATCGCTGCTGTATGGCAAGGGAACCAGGCCATGGGAGAGGAAGCGGTGCCTTGGGCAGCAGTGTTGCAGCTTTCAGGGACTACTGATGGCCCCACCCTGGATGTGCCAGTCATCCCACCCCAGGAAATAAGAGCAGCCCAGGAGGAGGATCCAGTGATAAGGGAAGTATTGTGTTGGAAAAGAAGAGCATGGTGTCCAACTATTGAGGAAAAGAGAGGTCTGCCAAGAGATGCCAGGAAGTTGCTGCATGAATGGAACCGCTTAAGCCTTGACGGTGGAATACTGTATCGACAAGCCGGGGCCCGCCGACAGCTCGTCCTACCCCAGCAGTTTAAATCAGTAGTCCTGAAATATCTACATAATGATATGGGTCATGTGGGAGCCGACAAGGTGATTCAGCTAGTCAGGGAGAGGTTTTATTGGCCCTATATGCAGCGTGAGGTGGAGGACTATGTTATTAGGAGGTGTACCTGTATTGCTAACAAGCGCCCCGCTGTTCCAGACAAGGCCCCTATGGGTTCAGTCTCCTCTACTGCACCCCTTGAACTGGTGGCCATAGATTATCTCCATTTAGATCCTAGTCGCGGTGGATATGAATATATTCTTGTTCTGATGGACCATTTCACACGATTTGCACAGGCTTATCCCAGCAGAGATAAGTCTGGCAAGACGGCTGCAGACCGTATATTTAATGATTTTATTCCCCGCTTTGGTTTTCCACAGAAATTGCACCATGATCAGGGTAGGGAATTTGAGAATAAGCTGTTTTCAAGATTGCAACAACTGTCTGGGATTTCTCACTCTAGGACAACCCCTTACCACCCTCAGGGGAACCCGGTGGAGCGGCTTAATCGTACATTATTGCAGATGCTTCGCTCCCTGGCTGAAGAGAAAAAGGCTGAGTGGAAAGACCATCTCCCACACATGGTGCATGCATATAACTGTACCAAACATGAGGGAACAGGTTATTCACCACATTTCCTTCTCTTTGGAAGGCCACCTCGCTTGCCAGTTGACTTGCTGTTTAACCTAAGGCCAGAGAATGGAGAGGAAACCAGAGATCAGTTTGTGCAAAAATGGGCTGCCAGAATGCAGGAGGCTTATAAAATTGCAGCAGAAAACAGTAAGAAATCCTCCGCTAAAGGGAAGCGCTATTATGATAAAGGGGTTAAGGGGTTGCCACTTCAGCCTGGTGATAGGGTTCTTGTAAGGAACCTCTCAGAGAGGAATGGGCCAGGCAAGCTACGCAGTTACTGGGAAAAGAATATACATATTGTCATGAGTAGAGTGGGAGATTCTGCAAGTCCAGTGTACAAGGTTCAAGAAGAAAATGGTGGAAAAACAATCCGGACACTACATAGGAACCTTCTCTTGCCTGTGAATGACCTGTCTTTTGCAGAGGAACTAGACAAGCAGCCTGTGGGGAAGAACAAGCCTGTAAGGAGAAAACAGAAGAGTGAGATGAGGATTCCTGAGGTGGAGGAGTCTGACAGTGAAGATCCAGGGGAGGGAGTGACGTACAATCTTCGTTCATGGACCCAACCAGTGATGCCTTCGGGGCCACAGCCGGGTATCCCTCTGATGACTCAACAGAGATCTCCATCCAACTTGAGGGCTACGGCCAGAGAGTTTACACCTGTGAGGCCTGAGACGGCGCTGCAATTAGAGGATATGTTACCGGAGGCAGAACCAGATGTGGGCCATAGACGAGAAGAACAAGATGTGTCGGAAGGGGAAGTTCCAGTTGAACTCCCAGACAACCAGCCGCATCCCCAGCAGGCACCAATACCGGATATAGAGGGACCAGGAGTGAGGCGATCCTTACGTACTCCAAAGCCCAGAGAAGTGTTGACTTACCCTAATCTGGGGCAGCCAATATACCAACCAGTGAGTTCTGAGGCTAACGCAGTAATAGTTAATCCTACCTATGTGCAGAATGAAATGATGTATCCAGTGCTCCCTACACCATTCTATTATCCGAGACCGGTAATTTGGAGTTATTAGTCTTATTTAACAGAAATCAGTCTGGATGCCAGGAGTCATCTTCTAAAGTAGGGGAGAGTGTAGAGGGGCTGGGTTGATGAACTAACTAAGTAACTTTCTTTTATGGGTATAAAAAAATGGAAAGGACAAACGTTAAAGATTTCATGATTTTAAAATGTAATACTGATATAATGTGATTTGTATTCATGACATTGGGGAAGGTGTTGGGCTCCAGGCCTGCAGATGGCACTGGATGATGGGAGGGGAAAGGGCAAGTATATAGCTGGCAGAGAAGAAGAGATTTTGAATGCCAGTGTGCAACATCCTTTAACATACTTGTTTGTGCTCTCTCATTCTTAAGGTATGTTTGAAACCTTATTATTTTTATTTCTTATTTGTTTTGTGATTAATGCCTTATTTTCTGTGCCTATAGTTTGTGTTATCTTTTTGTTAAAATGGGTTTTGAGTGTCTGATTGGACAGGAGAGCAAATGTTTGGTGCCACCATTGGCCGTGTGATCTTGTGGTTTTACAGTGTTAAAGTTGATTTGATGAATTAGAAAGGTGTAGGTATTATACTTGTCAGTGTGTGCATTAAGGCAGTATTATTGGAAACATGTTGTAAAATGTGTGAATGGTTACATTACATTTGTTTGAATGTGGATTACGAACTAAATGCAATGTCTATTATATGCTTAAAAGTTCATATGTATAACTGATGTGGATATGTCAACATGCTAATATTTCTTTAATGAATTTCATTCAATGATTGAGTCTTTTAACATTAATAAATGTGAATGCCAGTGTGCAACATCCTTTAACATACTTGTTTGTGCTCTCTCATTCTTAAGGGAATGTGGGCTTTGCCGTGCCTCAAGTTCCCCTAGACTTGGAGGCCGGTAACAGGAACATGTGAAAAACTAGAAATCACGTGGGCTCATGCGATGCAATTAGTAGGTTTCGATTTAAGTGGTTGAAGTAGGATGAAGGACAGGTGGTTTATCCAAGTATATGTAAGTATTTTTGATGACGCCAGTCTTCTGAAACAATTCTCTTATCAAGCGACATCAGATGCATGCGCCCAAGGGGATGCTGCATCTGACGTGAGTGAGGTTAGAAAAAGTCAAGTTCACTTTAGAAATAAAAGTTTCAGGTACATGTACAGTATGTGCAAAGTATTTTGGAAAACTTGCAATAGAAAAAGTATTGTCTTTAATGTAAATAATAATGTAAATAAAATGATGATATCACACAGAACTACAATTGTGAATCCATAATGCATGCAAATGTCACGTCCATAGCGATGGAATTGTCCTGCAGAGAGAGAGAGAGAGTGTGTGGGTGTGTGTGTGTGTGTGTGTGTGTGTGTGTCTAAGTGTGCTTGCGTGTGTGTTTGAGAGAGAGAGAGAGAGAGAGAGAGAGAGAGAGAGAGAGAGAGAGAGAGAGAGAGAGAGAGAGAGAGAGAGAGAGAGAGAGAGAGAGAGAGAGAGAGAGAGAGAGAGAGGAGAATTACCTCTGCATTGGCCATAGCCTTGGCGGGAAAAAAAATAAAACATTCATCTTACGTTTGGGATGGATATGATATGACTCTGTCCATGTTGGCCTGTTTTGTGGTCTGTCTCATCAGGGCAGATTTCCTCTGATGTAGGTATCATTTCTGGTTCATAATTATATGGAATGTGTGTAAGCTTTTTACATTAAAATTTATTAAAGAAAATATATAAATATAGCATAGGTATTTAGACAATATCTACAAGTGTGGTTTTAAACCTCAATCATATTTATATAGCATAAAATAACACAGAAAAGCAATATAATACAAGCAATCTTATTTTCAATTCAAAACTACAGTAATACCATATTTTACTCCTTTGTTGTAAAGTGTTTATATGTTGAGAGTAAAATAAAGAATTTAAAATGTAAAGAAATTGAGATTTCACATAAATTTGAAAGGGATATTAACCTAGAGCTCAATTTAGATTTTCATAATGCAAGCATGAAAGGGTAATCCACCCATAATCCAAAACAGATACACAACTTGCAAATTTTAGAATGCACATAGTAAAAAACTACGTACCGTACGTCAAATCTTTCTCCATCAACATGTCTGTGCAGGGAATCAAATACAGATTGAGTTTTGAGCCCAGAACACAGAATCTCATATGGCCGAGGTATGGGGAGGTTGGTGTAAAGGCTTCAGGCTTTTAATCACCTCATTTTCACTTTAGGTCTGTTTTTAAGGGCCGTACGTGACTAGCTGCATGAGGATGCTTGCAAACAGTAGATGCTTGCAACCCAGATTGGCCACAATAGTCTACTTTGAGTCATCAGAAAAAGATGCTACTCTGTGGTTACATGAGCATATGTAATTGCTTTAATGTGGGCTATAACGTTGACCTGCCTACGTGACTGTGGATGGAAACTCTGTTCTAATTCAAAGTGCTGCAATTTCAATTTCAATTCAATATAATTTGAAGAGTGCCAAACAGGCCCCAAGCAAACAGGGCGTGGGGGCCCTTCACCTCCCTTAAACACCTATATAAAACACATTGTTATAATCTTCAAGCACATTTCATTAATATAATTATTTGTGTTGAACTTGAAATTGTCTAACTCAGTCATGTCAGTCATATCAAATCAAACAGTCTTGGGAGGCCCTTTCAGCCTTGGGCCCCAGGCAATTGCCTGGTTTTCCTGTCCTGTTGCAACAGACCTGGCGACAACTAATTTGCCTCATGGCACTTTACAGACAGTGTATAAGAGGCACCCATTTGTAACATGGGTAAGGAAAAACACACTTTTATATGTAGTGATTAATTTTAGGAAGACGTCTTGGGCAGATCCATGCATCATGGGCTCAACCATGCAAAAATGCGAACGATGTGACCGCTTTCAGCTTCCGTATTCCAAGGGTTAGATGGCAGCAATACATGGAGAGTCTACCCGAGTTAATGTACATGCAAATGCGAAATTTCAAGCCAAAACGGACACACGGAATTGATAGTGGTGGTTAATATTTATGAGAAAGGACAAGCTTGACAACAGATAAAGTGAATTTTGATATTGAACAATAAAAACGTTACACATTTTACCTTTAAAAACTGTGCGTTTAATTTTACATTGACCCTCAGTCACTGTGGCCTGCAAACAGAAATGTTTGGCCACCACGACTAACAATGGAGCAGACCAGTGAGTATTAGGAATGTGATAACAGGAAATACTGACAGCCACACAGAGGGTTAATGGATCCTATAGTGCAGCCTAGGTCAAAGTTCACCGGAAAAACCAGTCCACCAGTGGTATGGATGAATATAGTGACAATGAATGATCTAGTGGAACCTGTGGGTAGGGTGTAAAAGGTAATCTTTGTCCAAGATGGGGGGCTTGTGATTAGATATGATTTGAGTCTACATGTTCCCCCGCTTCAGGCCAGCGTTGTGAATAAAGATTAGGCTACAGAACCAACAGAAGTTGCCTGAATCACATATTTTTGACCACAGTTTCAGTGCATAATAGATTTAACAGGTTTTACGCTTCAACTCTTCCCTTTTCTAATTTTTTTCCTTTTTTTTCTATTGTCACATTTAATTAACATTTTCTTTGCTGCTTGTATTGTAACTTTCATTGCCTAAACATTTCTCTTTATTGTAAATGCCTTCTTTTTCTCTTGTCAATTTTAAATTGCACTTTTTTAAACATTTGCATAACCTGTGTAATTTTTTGGAATTGCAAATCTAGTTAAATTGTGCGTTCTATGTTCATTCTGTCTTTCTTGCTGGGAGAACTGAATAACTTAATTCATGAGCACTTTTCCTAATCACTCAACATTACCACTGGTCTTACAGCACAGTCAAAACACTAGACTTCTTGAACATACCCTCATCAACGAGGCTCAGCTGACATGACATAATGATCAAGTTCAACTATTCAACTGGGAAAATCTTATGGACTCCTAATATAGGCTACTCTTGAATTGCTTCAAATAGTTTCACAAATTAGCTAAACGGCTTTTTTGTTTGCATGTTTTTGTTCCTGTCTTCTTCTTGAACTTTACGTCACAGTAATGTTACTAAAACTATCGTGGTGAAAAAAATCTGGAAAAATACCGCGACCACGACTCAGGACAACGAGTGCAAAGTGATTAACTTGTGATTTGTTTCTTCTGCCCACAGCACATGCCGAGCGCAGAAGTGACCACCACACGTTCTCATCCCAATTTGTAACTTCTGCATTGGAAGTAGTGTCGTGTGCAGAGGCGCGCCACTGCATTTGTCACAAATTCCAGACGAGTGTCCATTTACTGTTGCAACTGCAAAGCCTCTGGTGTAACCTACATGTAGGTTATTAGAAAATAGAGATAGGATTATGTCCAGTAGCCAATAGCTAGTGCCCAACAAGGCCTGCTCCAAAACTGAACATGCTGACCTATTGCAAAGACGAAATTATTTGATTAGCCTAATTTGGGGGTAATATTGGGTACCCTTAGAAATGTTTCAGGACTCGTCTGTTTCCTCCTTCTCCTATAGGCGTATGTCTGTTTTCTCAGTGGTTTCTTCATCCACAGCTCAAACAGCTCAACAACATGCACACTACTATTGCCCGCTGGCAACGCTTACAGGAGGCGATGCCCATTATAGAACGTGACAGGCCAAACTCGAAGCGAACAAAGTGGGCGGGGTGCAGAAATTTGTTTAATGATTTTCACACTGTGCGAAGTTGTGTGACTGTCCAGCCTACAACCGTGTGCAGCTGAAAACAATTTTGCACTCGGCCTCTTGGTGTCGCCGCGGCTATAAAGCAGGCGTGTTTCAAGTACATATATCAGCGACTCACTGAGCACAGAGAAGTCACTAGCTGGCTACATCTTTGGAAGCCTCTTGGAAGACGGGAAATTGCTGAAATGGACCCCTGCGATTGCACCAAGAGTAAGTAGCCTTTTCCTTGCAAATGTGTTGCCCTTCATAATGTTAAGGAGATATTTAACTAATATGATTTTATGTTTGTAGCTGGGACTTGCAACTGCGGTACTACCTGCAAGTGCACTAACTGCCAGTGTACCTCTTGTGGGCCTAAGAGTGAGTATTTGAATTTCTATTTTACCTCTCTGTTTAAGAGTGTTTAGTTGAAGTAGGGCTAGTCATTTAAATTCTATGTGGGTATATCTGAGAAAAAAAATCTTTTAAGTGCTTGATCATCCCACATTAGAATTTATAGAGAACTGAATGCACGTGACGTTTTTAAGTGTTTGATGGGTTAGTCATTTGTAGCCTATAAATTACGCATTGAATTGTTGAATGGAAGGCAGGTTTCCGTGTAGGCTAGGCCTATGGAAACCAGAAGCCTAATGCTACAGTTGCTCCAATGCTCCTCCAGTTTGAATTATTTCTGAATTTGTGTAATTTTTGTCTTGTCTCCTCCTCAGGCTGCTGTTCCTGCTGTCCAGCTGGCTGCAGCAAGTGCGCATCTGGATGTGTGTGCACGGGCAAGACCTGTGACTCCAGTTGCTGTCCATGAGCCATGGCAGATGATTTGAACTGAATTTGTAACTTTTTTTCCCCCCACTTCCCCCTCCCATGTCACCCTTTTAATGTGAAACCAGTTTGTTGAACATATCATATATATTTTTTATGTTGAATAAATGTGTATTTGAGAACTTTTTTTTTTTTGTTGATGCCACTTTGTTCTGAACCTGAAATTAAGAGCCCTCACTCTAACACAGTTGTGGGGGTTATGTAGTGAAGCTCAACTTGGTGTGGTTGTCAGATTCAAGCGTAGCACTTTATAATGGTAAATTATGGTTTTAGCATTTTAGTTGAAAAGTTATTATACTGTTAACTAATAATTGTTTATCATTTATTTAACATAGATTGTAGGTTGTCAATTATTTCTTGTGTACTTGAATAGCCTAGGTGATGGTCCACATCAGTAAGCATATCCCCAGTAACTGCCTCTGGAAACTTGTGAATAGATTGTTTGAAATATATATGTTAACATCTAGAATGTCCGCATAGAAAGAGCTTAAATGCTTTACAACTGGAGGTTAGTTATTAATGCAACTTTACTATAGCCATCCAAATGATATTTCCAGATAGGCCTAGCTATTTTTTACATTTACAAACTTCAATTTACTGTGAATAAGTGATATTTTACCCTTATTTAAAATAAACTAATGCAAAAGCGACAGTGCAATATCATTTCTTTGTTAGCCTAGCGAAAATTCTTTGACATGACCACTTGGTTGTTGGTAGAGGTTTCTCTGGTGTTTTCAGAGTGTTGAGGATGTATTCATGTAGGTGACAAAAGGCAAAACAAAATACCATAAGCTATACTGTATGTCCATAACAACATAAGATTTATTCACAAATATACATATTCCTTTTCTGTTACACTTTATTTGAAGGTACCTTCATTAATTATGACATGATATTGTGAATCTGTCATAAATTTTATACACCTGTCATGACTTCTGTCATTAAGTGTCACCCAGTGTTTGTCATGGTTAGGGTTTGGGTATGTCAGAAGTCATGACAGGATTATAAAGTTTATGACAGATTCATGACAGCGTCATGTCATAGTTAATGACAGTGTCAAGTCAGTCTTATGATGGTACTGTAAGGATCTGGCTGGATCCTCACGTTAATCCAGAGGAATAACAAACACAAAGTAAACGAAAAATACTGCCCGTAGTTTATTACCAGGAAGGATACCATAAAACGGACGGGCAGACAGAATCAGTGACAGGAATAAAGGTTAGACAAAAACAAAAAGGCATCCACGCCTGTCATGTCAAAAAGGGATAACAGAAGAAGCGCGTGGGGGCAACAACAATACACGTCATCACTAGGCGATCGTTACAGTACCTTCAAATAAAGTACCTCACATTTTCTCTACATTCTAGACTGAACTTTATATTCTCACAGTATTTTGTACATTTGTTTATTTACCGATTTTAAATATTCTTTTTCTTTTTACCTCCCATTTACAACATGCACAGTGTTTCACATCTTTGAGTTACTCTGTTTGCAGTCTTAAGATTGGACCTTTACATTTTTTTTTTCTTTAAACCTGAATCATATTTTTGACCTCAGTTTCAGTGCATGTGATAGGCTAGGCTATTACCATGTTTGGTTACACTTTATTTGAAGGTACCATCATAAGACTAACATGATACTGTCATTAACTTTGACATTACGTTGTCATGAATCTGTCATAAACTTTATACACCTGTCATGACTTCTGTCATTAAGTGTCAACCAGTATTTGTCATGGTTAGGGTTAGGGTATGTCAGAAGTCATGACAGGTTTATAAAGTTTATAACAGATTCTTGACAACGTCATGTCATAGTTAATGACAGTGTCATGTCAGTCTTATGATGGTACCTTCAAATAAAGTGTTACCCCATGTTTTAGGCTTGAACTCTCCCCTTTTCTAGATGTTTTTCTTTTTTCTAATGTCACATTTAGTTAATATTTTCTTTGCTGCTTGTCTGGTAACTTACAGTATATTGCCTGAACAACTTTTCACTATTGTTAATGCCTTCTTTGTTCTCTTGTCAATATTAAATTGCACTTTTTTAAAAACATTTGGATGAAGTGTGTAATTTCTTTGCAAATCTAGCTAAAATTGTGTATTCTGTGTTCATTCACTCTGGTTCTTGCTGAGAGAATAATAATAATAATAATAATAATAATAATAATAATAATAATAATAATAATAACAACTTAATTCATGGGCACTTTTCCAAATCACTCATCATCACTATGGTTTAACACAGGCCTGGGCAAACTAAGGCCCGGGGGCCACATGCGGCCCACGGAGTTTTCCCAAAGTAGAATAATTTATCTTTTAGCCAAGGAGATTTAGATTATAGGCCTAAATGATCAAATTTGTTGTAGACATGAAATACAAATCTCTTGCATGTTAATATGTCCTCTGAAGAAAGAGAGGCTATTGGTTTGAGACTTGCCAATTTACCGGCATCAACCAGTTGACGGCTAACACCCGGCCCATTAGTGAAAATCTACACGCCAATGTGGCCCTTCGACAAAAATAATTGCCCACCTCTGGCTTAACAGCACAGTCAAAACACTAGACTTCTTGAACATGCCCTCATCAACAAGGCTCAGCTGACCTGTCATGACATGATGATCTAGTTCAACTATTCAACATGGACAATCTCATGGATTACTAAATATACTCTTGAATTGCTTCAAATAGTTTCATAGTCCCACAAATAAACGTTTTTTTTTTTTTTTTTTTTTTGCTTGTTTTTGTCGATAATCTCTGTTTTTGTTGTTACTATTGTTTTTATGAAAGTCCTGTAGAGCTGTTACTGTCTTCTTGACCTTCAAGTCATAGTAACATTACTAAAACTATTGTGGTGAAAAATTATGGAAAAATACCGCGACCACGACTCAGGACAACGAGTGCAAAGTGATTAACTTGTGGTTTGTTTCTTCTGCCCACAGCACATGCCGAGCGCAGAAGTGACCACCACACGTTCTCATCCCAATTTGTAACTTCTGCATTGGAAGTAGTGTCGTGTGCAGAGGCGCGCCACTGCATTTGTCACAAATTCCAGACGAGTGTCCATTTACTGTTGCAACTGCAAAGCCTCTGGTGTAACCTACATGTAGGTTATTAGAAAATAGAGATAGGATTATGTCCAGTAGCCAATAGCTAGTGCCCAACTAGGCCTGCTCCAAAACTGAACATGCTGACCTATTGCAAAGACGAAATTATTTGATTAGCCTAATTTTGGGGTAATAATGGGTACCCTTAGAAATGTTTCAGGACTCGTCTGTTTCCTCCTTCTCCTATAGGCGTATGTCTGTTTTCTCAGTGGTTTCTTCATCCACAGCTCAAACCAACAACATGCACACTACTATTGCCCGCTGGCAACGCTTACAGGAGGCGATGCCCATTATAGAACGTGACAGGCCAAACTCGAAGCGAACAAAGTGGGCGGGGTGCAGAAATTTGTTTAATGATTTTCACACTGTGCGAAGTTGTGTGACTGTCCAGCCTACAACCGTGTGCAGCTGAAAACAATTTTGCACTCGGCCTCTTGGTGTCGCCGCGGCTATAAAGCAGGCGTGTTTCAAGTACATTTATCAGCGACTCACTGAGCACAGAGAAGTCACTAGCTGTCTACATCTTTGGAAGCCTCTTGGAAGACGGGAAATTGCTGAAATGGACCCCTGCGATTGCACCAAGAGTAAGTAGCCTTTTCCTTGCAAATGTGTTGCCCTTCATAATGTTAAGGAGATATTTAACTAATATGATTTTATGTTTGTAGCTGGGACTTGCAACTGCGGTACTACCTGCAAGTGCACTAACTGCCAGTGTACCTCTTGTGGGCCTAAGAGTGAGTATTTGAATTTCTATTTTACCTCTCTGTTTAAGAGTGTTTAGTTGAAGTAGGGCTAGTCATTTAAATTCTATGTGGGTATATCTGGGAAAAAAAATCTTTTAAGTGCTTGATCATCCCACATTAGAATTTATAGAGAACTGAATGCACGTGACGTTTTTAAGTGTTTGATGGGTTAGGTCATTTGTAGCCTATAAATTACGCATTGAATTGTTGAATGGAAGGCAGGTTTCCGTGTAGGCTAGGCCTATGGAAACCAGAAGCCTAATGCTACAGTTGCTCCAATGCTCCTCCAGTTTGAATTATTTCTGAATTTGTGTAATTTTTGTCTTGTCTCCTCCTCAGGCTGCTGTTCCTGCTGTCCAGCTGGCTGCAGCAAGTGCGCATCTGGATGTGTGTGCACGGGCAAGACCTGTGACTCCAGTTGCTGTCCATGAGCCATGGCAGATGATTTGAACTGAATTTGTAACTTTTTTTTACCCCCACTTCCCCCTCCCATGTCACCCTTTTAATGTGAAACCAGTTTGTTGAACATATCATATATATTTTTTATGTTGAATAAATGTGTATTTGAGAACTTTTTTTTTTTGTTGATGCCACTTTGTTCTGAACCTGAAATTAAGAGCCCTCACTCTAACACAGTTGTGGGGGTTATGTAGTGAAGCTCAACTTGGTGTGGTTGTCAGATTCAAGCGTAGCACTTTATAATGGTAAATTATGGTTTTAGCATTTTAGTTGAAAAGTTATTATACTGTTAACTAATAATTGTTTATCATTTATTTAACATAGATTGTAGGTTGTCAATTATTTCTTGTGTACTTGAATAGCCTAGGTGATGGTCCACATCAGTAAGCATATCCCCAGTAACTGCCTCTGGAAACTTGTGAATAGATTGTTTGAAATATATATGTTAACATCTAGAATGTCCGCATAGAAAGAGCTTAAATGCTTTACAACTGGAGGTTAGTTATTAATGCAACTTTACTATAGCCATCCAAATGATATTTCCAGATAGGCCTAGCTATTTTTTACATTTACAAACTTCAATTTACTGTGAATAAGTGATATTTTACCCTTATTTAAAATAAACTAATGCAAAAGCGACAGTGCAATATCATTTCTTTGTTAGCCTAGCGAAAATTCTTTGACATGACCACTTGGTTGTTGGTAGAGGTTTCTCTGGTGTTTTCAGAGTGTTGAGGATGTATTCATGTAGGTGACAAAAGGCAAAACAAAATACCATAAGCTATACTGTATGTCCATAACAACATAAGATTTATTCACAAATATACATATTCCTTTTCTGTTACACTTTATTTGAAGGTACCTTCATTAATTATGACATGATATTGTGAATCTGTCATAAATTTTATACACCTGTCATGACTTCTGTCATTAAGTGTCACCCAGTGTTTGTCATGGTTAGGGTTTGGGTATGTCAGAAGTCATGACAGGATTATAAAGTTTATGACAGATTCATGACAGCGTCATGTCATAGTTAATGACAGTGTCAAGTCAGTCTTATGATGGTACTGTAAGGATCTGGCTGGATCCTCACGTTAATCCAGAGGAATAACAAACACAAAGTAAACGAAAAATACTGCCCGTAGTTTATTACCAGGAAGGATACCATAAAACGGACGGGCAGACAGAATCAGTGACAGGAATAAAGGTTAGACAAAAACAAAAAGGCATCCACGCCTGTCATGTCAAAAAGGGATAACAGAAGAAGCGCGTGGGGGCAACAACAATACACGTCATCACTAGGCGATCGTTACAGTACCTTCAAATAAAGTACCTCACATTTTCTCTACATTCTAGACTGAACTTTATATTCTCACAGTATTTTGTACATTTGTTTATTTACCGATTTTAAATATTCTTTTTCTTTTTACCTCCCATTTACAACATGCACAGTGTTTCACATCTTTGAGTTACTCTGTTTGCAGTCTTAAGATTGGACCTTTACATTTTTTTTTTCTTTAAACCTGAATCATATTTTTGACCTCAGTTTCAGTGCATGTGATAGGCTAGGCTATTACCATGTTTGGTTACACTTTATTTGAAGGTACCATCATAAGACTAACATGATACTGTCATTAACTTTGACATTACGTTGTCATGAATCTGTCATAAACTTTATACACCTGTCATGACTTCTGTCATTAAGTGTCAACCAGTATTTGTCATGGTTAGGGTTAGGGTATGTCAGAAGTCATGACAGGTTTATAAAGTTTATAACAGATTCTTGACAACGTCATGTCATAGTTAATGACAGTGTCATGTCAGTCTTATGATGGTACCTTCAAATAAAGTGTTACCCCATGTTTTAGGCTTGAACTCTCCCCTTTTCTAGATGTTTTTCTTTTTTTCTAATGTCACATTTAGTTAATATTTTCTTTGCTGCTTGTCTGGTAACTTACAGTATATTGCCTGAACAACTTTTCACTATTGTTAATGCCTTCTTTGTTCTCTTGTCAATATTAAATTGCACTTTTTTAAAAACATTTGGATGAAGTGTGTAATTTCTTGGCAAATCTAGCTAAAATTGTGTATTCTGTGTTCATTCACTCTGGTTCTTGCTGAGAGAATAATAATAATAATAATAATAATAATAATAATAATAATAATAATAACAACTTAATTCATGGGCACTTTTCCAAATCACTCATCATCACTATGGTTTAACACAGGCCTGGGCAAACTAAGGCCCGGGGGCCACATGCGGCCCACGGAGTTTTCCCAAAGTAGAATAATTTATCTTTTAGCCAAGGAGACTTAGATTATAGGCCTAAATGATCAAATTTGTTGTAGACATGAAATACAAATCTCTTGCATGTTAATATGTCCTCTGAAGAAAGAGAGGCTATTGGTTTGAGACTTGCCAATTTACCGGCATCAACCAGTTGACGGCTAACACCCTGCCCATTAGTGAAAATCTACACGCCAATGTGGCCCTTCGACAAAAATAATTGCCCACCCAGGGTTCCCACTCTTTCTTCAACATCAAATTTAAGGACTTTTCCAGGACATTTCAAGGCTTTTTCCCTCAAATTCAAGGACACGGATCGAGGTGTAGGCTAATGTTATCGGAACAACAATACACCAATTCTCGATACAACAACATGCTAATAGAATTTCCTTTATTGCTATACCTATGAAATAAAGAGGTATGACTGGCCAGTGGTGATCGGCGTAGTGAGCAAATTCATGTTTAGAATGAGATCTTTTAAAATCAAGGTTTGGTGTAGGCCTAATTCCAGCATAGCCCTGTTGTACAATTTTGCTTAGTGCACTAGATAACTAGCCTGACATGCCAGACTATAACAGTATAGTCTGGAGACCAGTGATAGACCCCCGAGTAAAACTGTGGCTATTTGTTAGCAATGCAGTGTATTTTGGCATGTTGCAACCAGGTGTTCTTTTATTTTGAGCTTGTTTAATGTGCCTCGCTGCTGGCATTGAAACTTGTGTGTGTGTGGCCTTTATGGAATCATAACTTGTCCGCCAACATAGCACTTTGAAACGTCTTGTTGTTGTACAGTATGTGCCAGGACTCCACCAAACCACCAGAAAAGGGAGTGGTGTTGGAACTGCAGGTGTTCAGTCACAGGCATAAATTATCAGAGGGCCACAGTTATTTACAGGTTTATCAACATTCTAAATGGGTGATGATTGAAAAATACAGATCGTGCCTTATAACCTACATGTACAAGCACTAGATAACAAGGCACATCATTCTTCAAATTTGTCAGTGAAAACATTTCAGGCAAAGCTGTGAACACAATACAGATAATGTTGTTTGATGTTGTTCGCTATATTTTTGTGATATATATAGGCCTATAGAAACAGGCCTAATTAACATGAAGAAATATTAGTCATATCTTTACTTAACGTTAATGATAAACAGAGTAATTATCACTCCTAAATCATTATGATTAAATACTGGAACAGAACCCGATCCTATGATCTTTAATCATAATGATTTAGGAGTGATAATTACTCTGTTTAAAGATATGCTAGCAATGCAGTGTATTTTGGCATGTTGCAACCAGGTGTTCTTTTATTTTGAGTTTGTTTAATGTGTTTAATACTACCATCATCAAACACACAAAAAAATACCTTTTTTCACGATATTTACGGCAGAGCAGACCCTCCAATTATTTGTTACAAGGGTTAAAGTTAACCAAAAAAAACACAAATGAAAAGTATAACAGACGGTGTCGGGTTCAACCTATTTTCTTGAGCTTTTTAGACTTTGGCTCCCTGACTATTTAGTGGATGTTGTCAGCACATGTGTTCTGTGCATATGGAATGTATTTCTGGACAGGCACTGAGTATTTGAAGGGAAAAGAAAAACATTTTTCACATTTATCTGATGAATAATACACTGTATACACTAAAATAGGCACAATTTTCTTTCGCGATATTTCCGGCAGAGCAGACCCTCCAATTATTGCTTCTTAGGGTCAAAATTAACAGAAAAAACTCAAATAAAAAGTATCAGACCATGTCCGGTTCAACCCATTTTTGAGACTTTGGCTCCCTGACTATATACTATTCTATTTAAAAATACAAACCAGACAAATGTATCTCCCCAGCTTATCAAAAAGCAGCAAGTGTCTGCGAATCTGAATGAGTGGCTAAATTAAATTATAATTTTCCAGGTCAGTACATAATTTTTCCAGGACATTTTAACATTTTAGCCAATTTCCAGGTGTTTTCAATGACTGGAAAGGCCATCTCTAAAATTTCAGGTTTTCCAGGTTTTCCAGGACGCGTGGGAACCCTGCCACCTCTGGCTTAACAGCACAGTCAAAACACTAGACTTCTTGAACATGCCCTCATCAACAAGGCTCAGCTGACCTGTCATGACATGATGATCTAGTTCAACTATTCAACATGGACAATCTCATGGATTACTAAATATACTCTTGAATTGCTTCAAATAGTTTCATAGTCCCACAAATAAACGTTTTTTTTTTTTTTTTTTTTTTGCTTGTTTTTGTCGATAATCTCTGTTTTTGTTGTTACTATTGTTTTTATGAAAGTCCTGTAGAGCTGTTACTGTCTTCTTGACCTTCAAGTCATAGTAACATTACTAAAACTATTGTGGTGAAAAATTATGGAAAAATACCGCGACCACGACTCAGGACAACGAGTGCAAAGTGATTAACTTGTGGTTTGTTTCTTCTGCCCACAGCACATGCTGAGCGCAGAAGTGACCAGCACACGTTCTCATCCCAATTTGTAACTTCTGCATTGGAAGTAGTGTCGTGTGCAGAGGCGCGCCACTGCATTTGTCACAAATTCCAGACGAGTGTCCATTTACTGTTGCAACTGCAAAGCCTCTGGTGTAACCTACATGTAGGTTATTAGAAAATAGAGATAGGATTATGTCCAGTAGCCAATAGCTAGTGCCCAACTAGGCCTGCTCCAAAACTGAACATGCTGACCTATTGCAAAGACGAAATTATTTGATTAGCCTAATTTTGGGGTAATAATGGGTACCCTTAGAAATGTTTCAGGACTCGTCTGTTTCCTCCTTCTCCTATAGGCGTATGTCTGTTTTCTCAGTGGTTTCTTCATCCACAGCTCAAACCAACAACATGCACACTACTATTGCCCGCTGGCAACGCTTACAGGAGGCGATGCCCATTATAGAACGTGACAGGCCAAACTCGAAGCGAACAAAGTGGGCGGGGTGCAGAAATTTGTTTAATGATTTTCACACTGTGCGAAGTTGTGTGACTGTCCAGCCTACAACCGTGTGCAGCTGAAAACAATTTTGCACTCGGCCTCTTGGTGTCGCCGCGGCTATAAAGCAGGCGTGTTTCAAGTACATTTATCAGCGACTCACTGAGCACAGAGAAGTCACTAGCTGTCTACATCTTTGGAAGCCTCTTGGAAGACGGGAAATTGCTGAAATGGACCCCTGCGATTGCACCAAGAGTAAGTAGCCTTTTCCTTGCAAATGTGTTGCCCTTCATAATGTTAAGGAGATATTTAACTAATATGATTTTATGTTTGTAGCTGGGACTTGCAACTGCGGTACTACCTGCAAGTGCACTAACTGCCAGTGTACCTCTTGTGGGCCTAAGAGTGAGTATTTGAATTTCTATTTTACCTCTCTGTTTAAGAGTGTTTAGTTGAAGTAGGGCTAGTCATTTAAATTCTATGTGGGTATATCTGGAAAAAAAAAATCTTTTAAGTGCTTGATCATCCCACATTAGAATTTATAGAGAACTGAATGCACGTGACGTTTTTAAGTGTTTGATGGGTTAGGGTCATTTGTAGCCTATAAATTACGCATTGAATTGTTGAATGGAAGGCAGGTTTCCGTGTAGGCTAGGCCTATGGAAACCAGAAGCCTAATGCTACAGTTGCTCCAATGCTCCTCCAGTTTGAATTATTTCTGAATTTGTGTAATTTTTGTCTTGTCTCCTCCTCAGGCTGCTGTTCCTGCTGTCCAGCTGGCTGCAGCAAGTGCGCATCTGGATGTGTGTGCACGGGCAAGACCTGTGACTCCAGTTGCTGTCCATGAGCCATGGCAGATGATTTGAACTGAATTTGTAACTTTTTTTTCCCCCACTTCCCCCTCCCATGTCACCCTTTTAATGTGAAACCAGTTTGTTGAACATATTCTCTTTTTTTATGTTGAATAAATGTGTATTTGAGAACTTTTTTTGAGAACTTTTTTTGTTGATGCCACTTTGTTCTGAACCTGAAATTAAGAGCCCTCACTCTAACACAGTTGTGGGGGTTATGTAGTGAAGCTCAACTTGGTGTGGTTGTCAGATTCAAGCGTAGCACTTTATAATGGTAAATTATGGTTTTAGCATTTTAGTTGAAAATTATTATACTGTTAACTAATAATTGTTTATCATTTATTTAACATAGATTGTAGGTTGTCAATTATTTCTTGTGTACTTGAATAGCCTAGGTGATGGTCCACATCAGTAAGCATATCCCCAGTAACTGCCTCTGGAAACTTGTGAATAGATTGTTTGAAATATATATGTTATAACATCTAGAATGTCCGCATAGAAAGAGCTTAAATGCTTTACAACTGGAGGTTAGTTATTAATGCAACTTTACTATAGCCATCCAAATGATATTTCCAGATAGGCCTAGCTATTTTTTACATTTACAAACTTCAATTTACTGTGAATAAGTGATATTTTACCCTTATTTGAAATAAACTAATGCAAAAGCGACAGTGCAATATCATCTCTTTGTTAGCCTAGCGAAAATTCTTTGACATGACCACTTGGTTGTTGGTAGAGGTTTCTCTGGTGTTTTCAGAGTGTTGAGGATGTATTCATGTAGGTGACAAAAGGCAAAACAAAATACCATAAGCTATACTGTATGTCCATAACAACATAAGGTTTATTCACAAATATACATATTCCTTTTCTGTTACACTTTATTTGAAGGTACCTTCATTACCTTCACTATGACATGATATTGTGAATCTGTCATAAATTTTATACACCTGTCATGACTTCTGTCATTAAGTGTTTATGACAGATTCATGACAGCGTCATGTCATAGTTAATGACAGTGTCAAGTCAGTCTTATGATGGTACTGTAAGGATCTGGCTGGATCCTCACGTTAATCCAGAGGAATAACAAACACAAAGTAAACGAAAAATACTGTCCGTAGCAGGGGTGATAGCAGTCCGGCTCCGGCGCCGCGCCGGCCCATCCCATCAAAGCACGCAGATCCACGTTACGAAACGTCCCTTTCCCCGCTCCATTTGCTGTGTGCTGCAGACCATGTAAAGCGCATCGCAACCCTTCAATCCAATCAGAAATAGGACGGGGCGGGTCTTGGTTGTCTTGGCCAATAAGAGACGTTGGTTGCTCGAGTAGTACTCCTGGCATGTAGTTGGGGGAAAAAGCTGTTTGGGTCAGAGACAGTCCTGTTGCAGCTTAAAATTGCCTCACGGCTTTCTAATTGTAATACATTATTAAACATTGTTTATGAGTACCTTAACACATGTCAGCAAGCAGACAAGTTATATGAAGAATGTCGTAAGTGTTAACCGATGTTTAGAAAAAAAAAAATGAAACTCAGCACGCAATATCACCGCGCGTGATGCACCTTGCTATTGCTTTGATAGTTTGCAATTTATGGGATGTTTTTTTTTTTTTTTTTTTTTTTCGTTCTCCAGTCTGCGCAACGGCGCAGGAGTTCAGTAAAGGCTTTGCGGACTTTTGAATGTAATGGGAAGCAAACACTGACCTTACAATGTGAGAAGTTGACAATGTCTCTCTCTATCTCTCCCGGATCTCTGGCTGAATGTTATGCACAACGGTGAACTGGCACTTATTAATTTCGGTGAATATGCTACTTGCACGAAATTCTCAATAAAGTTTACATCATGCGAAGCATGATCGGATGATGGGAATAGCCTGGTTAAAGCAATATCTAGGAGAGAGGTTGACCTAGGGAGAGCAGCGCATTATCTTACTATCTGGAGCTACAGTAGGCCTATGTTTGGCTTTATTGAAGTAGGCTAAAACCGAAACGAGCAAGCGCCCACATTTTCAGTGGCATTGTAACGGAGTGTGTCCGGCGGGTGGTAGACTCAAGGCATGGAAACGGAATAATGCAGACGTCTTTCTTTTATTTTATATTAGGCCACCGGCGGGGTGCATAACATAACAAATTAACAAACAAACTAAATAAACAAAACACTGATCAAACTAAAAATAATCAGGGGCAAGGCCCACAAACTAGGCAATATAACATACAATCATTATATCCTCTCGCCTCAGAGGCGAACCCCGACTGTTACGCACTGTAACTATCGGTCACAACCAAATCATGGTTTACAATCAATTAAGACATTGACTTATGTTTACAACCTATACATTGCAACTGCGCAAGCATACAGTACCCCTTTATCATCAGAGAACATAATAACAGCATGTCAATAAGGCAATAACACAAAAAGAAAAGATGATCAAAAACACCCCTGTAACAAGCGCTTCCCAGCAGGAGCGCGCTCGCAACTCCATAAAAAGGTTCCACCTCCCATAGCTCGGTTTGATCCCCGCTTATGATAACTTTATGTGTCAGTAAAATATTATATACTATTGTATTGTCAGAGCCCCCACAGATGTTTGAGTTTGCTGCTTTCATGGGAGCCAGACCTCTCTCTATGGGAGCTCAGCTCCCACTGGCTCCCACCTAACTCGAACCCTGCATACGAGCTATCTGCTCACCCACGGCATTGCCCCAGAATTTAAACGCCAGCTGTCTGAGAAACTTAAGAATTGTATGTTTTCCCTTAATGTTGACGAGGCAACAGACAAAAACATGGACAAGATCATGAATGTCCTTGTCCGTTTTTTTGACGAGGATGCTGGGAGCGTGAAGACTCAGCATCTTGCCAGTAGGATAATTAACATCGCAAATGCAGAAGCGTTAACAGCAGAGTTAAATGACGTCCTGCGCACATACGGCCTCGACTGGAGACAAGTGACAAGTATGTTACTTGACAATTGTGCTGTGATGAGGGGGAAAAGGTTAGTTTATTATTTCTGTTCTTGTTATTAAATCATCAGTAACAATAATGATTCATAGTAGGCCTAATAATAACTTAACAAAAATATCGCATAATAACGTAGGATTATTATTATTATTATTATTATTATTATTATTATTAGTCTTTTTGTTCTAATTATTTTTATTAGGCCTATTGCATTTGTATAGCCTATAATAGCACAATTCACACAAGACTGCTGCTCAACGTGCTTCACAGTTAGATCAAAAACAACAATAGGCCATAACATTAAATATATATATATATATGGGCAATTCCAGCGTTATGGACGTGACATTTTCGTGCATTATTGATGAACAAAAGGCCAGATAACCTCCGCAAACCTAGCAGTATTTCACAATTTTTTTTCATATTCTTCTGCAAACTCCATGGCTGAATACAGGCAAACAGAAAAAATTAATATCATGATTTGCATCATAAGAATATGAGCCTTTCAATTTGCGTTATGGACGTGACGAAAAACGGACAAACTTTTGAGAGAGCGTAGTTTTTGCTGTGAAGTGTGTGAAATTTCTAGAGAAATGTAAATATTACTACATTCATACCAAACAGGACACCTCAGTAAAGACAGAGAAAGACTTAATTTCAAATGTAAATGTAAAAAAAGCTGGTTTTCATTGGGAGACATGGCGTTATGGATGTGACGTTATGGACGTGACGTCTGGAAAAACCCTCCAAAACGATACAAAACAATTGTGAACGGTGGATTTTAACCTGTAACAAGAGAAATAGTAATATAACAATGAAAAATAACTGATAGCATTGCAGCTTTGTGTGTGTTATCACCCACTTATGCCCATTATAAGCCCCTCCATAGACTTACATTATAGCTGAATAGGGTAAAAATTTTAACAAACAGATATCCTTTCGAAACTTGCTCAGTTGAATATTTACATCGAGACAATACTTTTTTGTATTGGAAGTTTTCTGAAAGAATTTGTATGTCCATGTAGGTGAGACTTAAAGTTTTAAGGTGAGGTTTACTTTTTCGTGGAATTGCCCATATATATATATATATATATATATAATACAACGACTCATTTGATTGGAGGCTGTAGCCTATAGTTGGTAAAGCATTCACCATGTTTTCAGGAATACATTCTAGTGTTGAATTGTTGAATTGGGGTTAAATTCCCACCTCAATTATAGGCCCTAACTATACTGCAACAGCACAAGCCTAGAATGTATTTCTACATAGAACCCAACGTGTCCAGTTTGTTCCAGTCGATCTAAAGTGCTATACGAAGATGGAAATGATCTGTGTTTTTGTGAATAACACTATAGCCATTAAGCAAAAAGGAAAACATATCTATAATGGTCATACAAAAACTATTAAATGTTTGAATAATTTGTCAAAATTAAACCTATGTTACGTCATCTGGCGATGTTCAGGCTCAGGATTTTTTTTCACTATCACCCCTGCCGTAGTTTATTACCAGGAAGGATACCATAAAACGGACGGGCAGACAGAATCAGTGACAGGAATAAAGGTTAGACAAAAACAAAAAGGCATCCACGCCTGTCATGTCAAAAAGGGATAACAGAAGAAGCGCGTGGGGGCAACAACAATACACGTCATCACTAGGCGATCGTTACAGTACCTTCAAATAAAGTACCTCACATTTTCTCTACATTCTAGACTGAACTTTATATTCTCACAGTATTTTGTACATTTGTTTATTTACCTTTTTCTTTTTACCTCCCATTTACAACATGCACAGTGTTTCACATCTTTGAGTTACTCTGTTTGCAGTCTTAAGATTGGACCTTTACATTTTTTTTTTTCTTTAAACCTGAATCATATTTTTGACCTCAGTTTCAGTGCATGTGATAGGCTAGGCTATTACCATGTTTGGTTACACTTTATTTGAAGGTACCATCTAACTTGATACTGTCATTAACTTTGACATTACGTTGTCATGAATCTGTCATAAACTTTATACACCTGTCATGACTTCTGTCATTAAGTGTCAACCAGTATTTGTCATGGTTAGGGTTAGGGTATGTCAGAAGTCATGACAGGTTTATAAAGTTTATAACAGATTCTTGACAACGTCATGTCATAGTTAATGACAGTGTCATGTCAGTCTTATGATGGTACCTTCAAATAAAGTGTTACCCCATGTTTTAGGCTTGAACTCTCCCCTTTTCTAGATGTTTTTCTTTTTTTCTAATGTCACATTTAGTTAATATTTTCTTTGCTGCTTGTCTGGTAACTTACAGTATATTGCCTGAACAACTTTTCACTATTGTTAATGCCTTCTTCGTTCTCTTGTCAATATTAAATTGCACTTTTTTTTAAAACATTTGGATGAAGTGTGTAATTTCTTGGCAAATCTAGCTAAAATTGTGTATTCTGTGTTCATTCACTCTGGTTCTTGCTGAGAGAATAATAATAATAATAATAATAATAATAATAATAATAATAATAATAATAATAATAATAACAACTTAATTCATGGGCACTTTTCCAAATCACTCATCATCACTATGGTTTAACACAGGCCTGGGCAAACTAAGGCCCGGGGCCACATGCGGCCCACGGAGTTTTCCCAAAGTAGAATAATTTATCTTTTAGCCAAGGAGATTTAGATTATAGGCCTAGCCTAAATGATCAAATTTGTTGTAGACATGAAATACAAATCTCTTGCATGTTAATATGTCCTCTGAAGAAAGTGAGGCTATTGGTTTGAGACTTGCCAATTTACCGGCATCAACCAGTTGACGGCTAACACCCGGCCCATTAGTGAAAATCTACACGCCGATGTGGCCCTTCGACAAAAATAATTGCCCACCTCTGGCTTAACAGCACAGTCAAAACACTAGACTTCTTGAACATGCCCTCATCAACAAGGCTCAGCTGACCTGTCATGACATGATGATCTAGTTCAACTATTCAACATGGACAATCTCATGGATTACTAAATATACTCTTGAATTGCTTCAAATAGTTTCATAGTCCCACAAATAAACGTTTCTTTTTTTTTTTCCTTTTGCTTGTTTTTGTCGATAATCTCTGTTTTTGTTGTTACTATTGTTTTTATGAAAGTCCTGTAGAGCTGTTCCTGTCTTCTTGACCTTCAAGTCATAGTAACATTACTAAAACTATTGTGGTGAAAAAATGATGGACAAATACCGCGACCACGACTCAGGACAACGAGTGCAAAGTGATTAACTTGTGATTTGTTTCTTCTGCCCACAGCACATGCCGAGCGCAGAAGTGACCACCACACGTTCTCATCCCAATTTGTAACTTCTGCATTGGAAGTAGTGTCGTGTGCAGAGGCGCGCCACTGCATTTGTCACAAATTCCAGACGAGTGTCCATTTACTGTTGCAACTGCAAAGCCTCTGGTGTAACCTACATGTAGGTTATGTAAGGGATAACGGCCGCCGAGGTGTCCCGATATAGAGAGATAATGGACGACGCGTATGGCGAAGAACAGCCCGACGGCGAAGCCGAAGGGCTGTTTGCCTACGCGAAGTCCATTATCTCTCTATATTGGGACACCTCGAAGGCCGTTATCCCGCTTATCACCCGGTTGCAACTAAAACGTATAGATGGTAAGCAAGTGTTTGAAACATAAAAGAAACATGTGGCTCCGTTTAGAAAGAAGTTATCCTGTTCGGTTGGGGTACTATTTTCTTATGAAAGAAGATCCGCAAGGCTGCATTCTAAAGAGCATTGATAAAGAACGCTGGTTAAACTTTTTAACCCAATAATGCCTCAGGTGTCCTGTTATCTAGAAATAACGGACACCCTGACAGCCAATCAGAAAACAGTATTCCATTCCACCGGGTGATAATAGAAAATAGAGATAGGATTATGTCCAGTAGCCAATAGCTAGTGCCCAACTAGGCCTGCTCCAAAACTGAACATGCTGACCTATTGCAAAGACGAAATTATTTGATTAGCCTAATTTTGGGGTAATAATGGGTACCCTTAGAAATGTTTCAGGACTCGTCTGTTTCCTCCTTCTCCTATAGGCGTATGTCTGTTTTCTCAGTGGTTTCTTCATCCACAGCTCAAACCAACAACATGCACACTACTATTGCCCGCTGGCAACGCTTACAGGAGGCGATGCCCATTATAGAACGTGACAGGCCAAACTCGAAGCGAACAAAGTGGGCGGGGTGCAGAAATTTGTTTAATGATTTTCACACTGTGCGAAGTTGTGTGACTGTCCAGCCTACAACCGTGTGCAGCTGAAAACAATTTTGCACTCGGCCTCTTGGTGTCGCCGCGGCTATAAAGCAGGCGTGTTTCAAGTACATTTATCAGCGACTCACTGAGCACAGAGAAGTCACTAGCTGTCTACATCTTTGGAAGCCTCTTGGAAGACGGGAAATTGCTGAAATGGACCCCTGCGATTGCACCAAGAGTAAGTAGCCTTTTCCTTGCAAATGTGTTGCCCTTCATAATGTTAAGGAGATATTTAACTAATATGATTTTATGTTTGTAGCTGGGACTTGCAACTGCGGTACTACCTGCAAGTGCACTAACTGCCAGTGTACCTCTTGTGGGCCTAAGAGTGAGTATTTGAATTTCTATTTTACCTCTCTGTTTCAGAGTGTTTAGTTGAAGTAGGGCTAGTCATTTAAATTCTATGTGGGTATATCTGGAAAAAAGAAATCTTTTAAGTGCTTGATCATCCCACATTAGAATTTATAGAGAACTGAATGCACGTGACGTTTTTAAGTGTTTGATGGGTTAGAGTCATTTGTAGCCTATAAATTACGCATTGAATTGTTGAATGGAAGGCAGGTTTCCGTGTAGGCTAGGCCTATGGAAACCAGAAGCCTAATGCTACAGTTGCTCCAATGCTCCTCCAGTTTGAATTATTTCTGAATTTGTGTAATTTTTGTCTTGTCTCCTCCTCAGGCTGCTGTTCCTGCTGTCCAGCTGGCTGCAGCAAGTGCGCATCTGGATGTGTGTGCACGGGCAAGACCTGTGACTCCAGTTGCTGTCCATGAGCCATGGCAGATGATTTGAACTGAATTTGTAACTTTTTTTTTCCCCCACTTCCCCCTCCCATGTCACCCTTTTAATGTGAAACCAGTTTGTTGAACATATTCTCTTTTTTATGTTGAATAAATGTGTATTTGAGAACTTTTTTTTTGTTGATGCCACTTTGTTCTGAACCTGAAATTAAGAGCCCTCACTCTAACACAGTTGTGGGGGTTATGTACTGAAGCTCAACTTGGTGTGGTTGTCAGATTCAAGCGTAGCACTTTATAATGGTAAATTATGGTTTTAGCATTTTAGTTGAAAAGTTATTATACTGTTAACTAATAATTGTTTATAATGTATTTAACATAGATTGTAGGTTGTCAATTATTTCTTGTGTACTTGAATAGCCTAGGTGATGGTCCACATCAGTAAGCATATCCCCAGTAACTGCCTCTGGAAACTTGTGAATAGATTGTTTGAAATATATATGTTAACATCTAGAATGTCCGCATAGAAAGAGCTTAAATGCTTTACAACTGGAGGTTAGTTATTAATGCAACTTTACTATAGCCATCCAAATGATATTTCCAGATAGGCCTAGCTATTTTTTACATTTACAAACTTCAATTTACTGTGAATAAGTGATATTTTACCCTTATTTGAAATAAACTAATGCAAAAGCGACAGTGCAATATCATCTCTTTGTTAGCCTAGCGAAAATTCTTTGACATGACCACTTGGTTGTTGGTAGAGGTTTCTCTGGTGTTTTCAGAGTGTTGAGGATGTATTCATGTAGGTGACAAAAGGCAAAACAAAATACCATAAGCTATACTGTATGTCCATAACAACATAAGGTTTATTCACAAATATACATATTCCTGTTCTGTTACACTTTATTTGAAGGTACCTTCATTAATTATGACATGATATTGTGAATCTGTCATAAATTTTATACACCTGTCATGACTTCTGTCATTAAGTGTCACCCAGTGTTTGTCATGGTTAGGGTTTGGGTATGTCAGAAGTCATGACAGGATTATAAAGTTTATGACAGATTCATGACAGCGTCATGTCATAGTTAATGACAGTGTCAAGTCAGTCTTATGATGGTACTGTAAGGATCTGGCTGGATCCTCACGTTAATCCAGAGGAATAAAACACAAAGTAAACGAAAAATACTGTCCGTAGTTTATTACCAGGAAGGATACCATAAAACGGACGGGCAGACAGAATCAGTGACAGGAATAAAGGTTAGACAAAAACAAAAAGGCATCCACGCCTGTCATGTCAAAAAGGGATAACAGAAGAAGCGCGTGGGGGCAACAACAATACACGTCATCACTAGGCGATCGTTACAGTACCTTCAAATAAAGTACCTCACATTTTCTCTACATTCTAGACTGAACTTTATATTCTCACAGTATTTTGTACATTTGTTTATTTACCGATTTTAAATATTCTTTTTCTTTTTACCTCCCATTTACAACATGCACAGTGTTTCACATCTTTGAGTTACTCTGTTTGCAGTCTTAAGATTGGACCTTTACATTATTTTTTTCTTTAAACCTGAATCATATTTTTGACCTCAGTTTCAGTGCATGTGATAGGCTAGGCTATTACCATGTTTGGTTACACTTTATTTGAAGGTACCATCATAAGACTAACATGATACTGTCATTAACTTTGACATTACGTTGTCATGAATCTGTCATAAACTTTATACACCTGTCATGACTTCTGTCATTAAGTGTCAACCAGTATTTGTCATGGTTAGGGTTAGGGTATGTCAGAAGTCATGACAGGTTTATAAAGTTTATAACAGATTCTTGACAACGTCATGTCATAGTTAATGACAGTGTCATGTCAGTCTTATGATGGTACCTTCAAATAAAGTGTTACCCCATGTTTTAGGCTTGAACTCTCCCCTTTTCTAGATGTTTTTCTTTTTTTCTAATGTCACATTTAGTTAATATTTTCTTTGCTGCTTGTCTGGTAACTTACAGTATATTGCCTGAACAACTTTTCACTATTGTTAATGCCTTCTTCGTTCTCTTGTCAATATTAAATTGCACTTTTTTTAAAACATTTGGATGAAGTGTGTAATTTCTTGGCAAATCTAGCTAAAATTGTGTATTCTGTGTTCATTCACTCTGGTTCTTGCTGAGAGAATAATAATAATAATAATAATAATAATAATAATAATAATAATAATAATAACAACTTAATTCATGGGCACTTTTCCAAATCACTCATCATCACTATGGTTTAACACAGGCCTGGGCAAACTAAGGCCCGGGGGCCACATGCGGCCCACGGAGTTTTCCCAAAGTAGAATAATTTATCTTTTAGCCAAGGAGATTTAGATTATAGGCCTAAATGATCAAATTTGTTGTAGACATGAAATACAAATCTCTTGCATGTTAATATGTCCTCTGAAGAAAGTGAGGCTATTGGTTTGAGACTTGCCAATTTACCGGCATCAACCAGTTGACGGCTAACACCCGGCCCATTAGTGAAAATCTACACGCCAATGTGGCCCTTCGACAAAAATAATTGCCCACCTCTGGCTTAACAGCACAGTCAAAACACTAGACTTCTTGAACATGCCCTCATCAACAAGGCTCAGCTGACCTGTCATGACATGATGATCTAGTTCAACTATTCAACATGGACAATCTCATGGATTACTAAATATACTCTTGAATTGCTTCAAATAGTTTCATAGTCCCACAAATAAACGTTTTTTTTTTTTTTTTTTTTGCTTGTTTTTGTCGATAATCTCTGTTTTTGTTGTTACTATTGTTTTTATGAGAGTCCTGTAGAGCTGTTACTGTCTTCTTGACCTTCAAGTCATAGTAACATTACTAAAACTATTGTGGTGAAAAATTATGGAAAAATACCGCGACCACGACTCAGGACAACTAGTGCAAAGTGATTAACATGTGATTTGTTTGTTCTGCCCACGGCACATGCCGAGCGCAGAAGTGACCACCACACGTTCTCGTCCCAATTTGTAACTTCTGTATAATGAAAGTAGTGTCGTGTGCAGAGGCGCTCCACTGCGTTTGTCACACATTCCAGGAATGAGGGTCCATAAGGCTACTGTTGCAACTGCAAAGCCCCTTTCTATGGGGTATGGTGTAACCTAGGATACACGTAGCCTATTAGAAAATAGAGATAGGATTATGTCCTTTGTAACCAATAGTGTCCAACTAGGCCTGTTCCAAAATTTAACATCCTGCAAAGAGGAAATTATTTGTGATTAGCCTATCTAGCATTTTGGGGTTATAATGGGTACCCGTAGAAATGTTTCAGGACTCGTCTGTTTCCCCCTTCTCCTATAGGCCTATGTCTGTTTTCAGTGGTTTCTTCACAGCTCAAACCAACAACATGCACACCACTATCCTGTCCGGTGGCAGCGCTTACAGCAGGCGATGCCCATTATGGAACGTGACAGGCCGAACTCCAAGCGAACAAAGTGGCGGGGTGCAGCTGATTGTTTAATCATTTTCACTGATTGTCCGGCTGCCTACACCGTGTGCAGCTGAAAATAATTTTGCACTCGACCTCTTGGTGTCGCCGGCTATAAAACAGGCGTGTTTGAAGTACATTTCAGCGACTCACTGAGCACAGAGAAGTCACCAACTGTCTACATCTTTGGAAGCCTCTTGGAAGAAGGGAATTTGCCGAAATGGACCCCTGCGATTGCACCAAGAGTAAGTAGC
>JAODXP020000016.1:30491305-30509267 GCA_027497455.2 Sardinella longiceps | reverse complement strand
GTTTCCTTGCAAATGTGTTGCCCTTCATAACGTGAAGGAGATGTTTAACTAATATGATTTTATGTTTGTAGCTGGGACTTGCAACTGTGGTACTACCTGCAATTGCACTAACTGCCAGTGTAGCTCTTGTGGGCCTAAAAGTGAGTATTTGAATTTCTATTTTACCTCTCTATTTAAGAGTGTTTAGTTGAAGTAGGGCAAATCATTAAATTATATGTGGGTATATCTGAAAGATTTTTTTTTTTATTTATTTAAGAGCTTGATCCTAGGTTGCCCACCAGGGCTGGACTGGGATAAAAAAAAAAAAATGGCCCAGGCATTTTTGGCCATGGCGGCCCACCATGATTTTATTCAATATAAAATGAGTATATTATGACAGCCCCGGCCCAAAAATGACCATCGGCCCACTGGGCATTGCCCTGTATGCCCTATGGCCAGTCCATGCCTGTTACCCACATGTGAATTGATAGAGAACTGAATGCATGTGACGTTTTAAGTGTTTGATCGGTTAGGGTTCATTTGAAGAGTTCAGATGCAAAACCCCCTAAACACCATTTTTGTGAAAACTGAGTTAACGATATTGTTTGAATCCTGTATAAATCTAGAATATGTAAATGAAATGTTTTTGTGAAAAAATAAAATAAAACCTGCTCCCCGCCGTGTCTAACTATCTGTTTACAATCAAAACACTGTAAACGCCTGATGAAAAATGGCCTTTTTCTCAAAAAGTGGTCAAGTGGAGTTAGGGGTTTTTGCATCTGAATTCTTCATTTGTAGCCTATAAATTACGCATTGAATTGTAGAATGGAAAGCAGGTTTCAGTGTAGGCTAGGCCTATGGAAATTAAAGTTAGTTGCTCCACCAGTTCAATTATTTCTGAATTTGTGTACATTTTGTCTCGTCTCCTCAGGCTGCTGCTCCTGCTGTCCATCTGGCTGCAGCAAGTGCGCATCTGGATGTGTGTGCACGGGAAAGACCTGTGACTCCAGTTGCTGTCAATGAGCCATGGCAGATGACTTGAACTGAATTTGTAACTTATTTTTTTTTTTTCCCCTTCCCCTCCCGTCACCCTTTAATGTGACACCTGCCTGTGTTGAGTTTGTTGAACATGTGTCTTACTTTTTTATGTTGAATAAATGTGTCTTTTGAGAAATGTTCTTGTTGGCGCCACTTTGTTCTGAACCTGACTGGAGTTAAATTAAGAGCCCTCACTCTAACACTAAGAGTTGTGGGGGTTATGTAGTGGAGCTTTGGTGTGTGTCAGATTCACACATAGCGCTTTATAACAACCACCATCCATAAATGGTAAATAATGGTGGTAACATTTTAGTTTATAAAATTATAAACAATTGTTAGGTAACAGTGTAATAACTAAAGACATTAAGTTAATTATTTCTGAATGATGTGTATGAATAGCCTAGGGCCCACATCAGTATCCCCAGTAACAGCCTCAGGAAACTTGTGGATAGATTGTTTGAAATCTAGCCATAGCCATAATCTCTAGTTGTCAAGCATTTAGTCATTAAAAGCATCTTTACAATAGCTATCCAAATGTTTACAGATGGCTTGTTTCTAAATAAATAGCATTAAATCTTCAATTTACTATGAACAAATGATATTTCACCCTTATTTGAAATAAACTAAAGCAAAAATGACAATATGCAATAGGGTTTAGTTGAAGTAATAGTAAGTAAAGTGGCCTAAGTAAATTCTATCTGTCTATCTGGAATATCTGCAAAAACAAACAACAACAAAAAAAAAAAACACTTCTTTAAGGGCTTGATTCTAGGTTGCCCATGGGTGCACCCCATCATGCAAATTGATAGAGAATTGAAGGCATGCCTTTGTTCTCTTGTCAATTTTACATTGCACTTTTTTAAAACGTTTGGATGAACTGTGTAATTTCTTGGAATTGCAAATCTAGCAAAAATTGTGCATTCTACTTTCATTCACTCTCGTTCTTGCTGAGAGAATAATAATAATAATAATAATAATAAACCTACTACTACTACTACTACTACTACTACTACTACTAATAATAATAATAATAGTAATAATAATAACTTAGTTCATGGGCACTTTTCCAAATCACTCATCATGGTTTAACAGCAGTCAAAACACTAGACTTCTTGAACATGCCCTCATCAATAAGGCTCAGACATCAAGTTCAAGATCAAGTTCAACTACTCAACTTGGACAATCTTATGGATTCCTAAATATAGCCTCTTGAATTGCTTCAAATAGTTTCAAAAAACGTTTTTTTTTTTTTGGTTAGTTTGTTTTACTTGTTTTTGTCGATAAACTCTGTTTTTGTCGTTACTATTGTTTTTATGAAAGTCCTAGAGCTGTTCCTGTCTTCTTGAACTTCACGTCATAGTAACATTAGGCCTACTAAAACTATCGTGGTGGAAAAATGATGGACAAATACCGCGACCACGACTCAGGACAACGAGTGCAAAGTGATTAACTTGCGGTTTGTTTCTTCTGCCCACAGCACATGCTGAGTGCAGAAGTGACCAGCACACGTTCTCATCCCAACTTGTAACTTCTGCATTGGAAGTAGTGCCGTGTGCAGAGGCGCTACTGCATTTGTCACAAATTCCAGACGAGTGTCCATTTACTGTTGCAACTGCAAAGCCTTTCCTTATGGGTCTGGTGTAACCTACATGTAGGTTATAGAAAATAGAGATAGGATTATGTCCAATAGCTAATAGCTAGTGCCCAACTAGGCCTGATCCAAAACTACACTTGCTGACCTATTGCAAAGAGGAAATTATTTGTGATTAGCCTATTTAAATAGCATTTTGGGGTAATAATGGGTACCCTTAGAAATGTTTCAGGACTCGTCTGTTTCCCCCTTCTCCTATAGGCGTATGTCTGTTTTCTCAGTGGTTTCTTCATGCACAGCTCAAACCAACAACATGCACACCACTAATGCCCGGTGGCAACGCTTACAGCAGGCGATGCACATTATAGAACGTGACAGGCCAAACTCGAAGCGAACAAAGTGGGCGGGGTGCAGAAATTTGTTTAATGATTTTCACACTGTGCGAAGTTGTGTGACTGTCCAGCCTACAACCGTGTGCAGCTGAAAACAATTTTGCACTCGGCCTCTTGGTGTCGCCGCGGCTATAAAACAGGCGTGTTTCAACTTACATTTATCAGCGACTCACAGAGCACAGAGAAGTCACTAGCTGTCTACATCTTTGGAAGCCTCTTGGAAGACGGGAAATTGCTGAAATGGACCCCTGCGATTGCACCAAGAGTAAGTAGCCTTTTCCTTGCAAATGTGTTGCCCTTCATAACGTTAAGGAGATGTTTAACTAACATGATTTTATGTTTGTAGCTGGGACTTGCAACTGTGGTACTACCTGCAAGTGCACTAACTGCCAGTGTACCTCTTGTGGGCCTAAGAGTGAGTATTTGAATTTCTATTTTATCTGTTTAAGAGTGAAGTTGAAGTAGGGCTAATCATTTAAATTCTATGTGGGTATATCTGCAAAAAAATAAATAAATAAATCCTTAAGGGCTTGATAGGTTACCCACATGTGAATTGATAGAGAACTGAATGCATGTGACGTTATTAAGTGTTTGATGGGTTAAGGTTCATTTGTTGCCTATAAATTACGCATTGAATTGTAGAATGGAAGGCAGGTTTCAGTGTAGGCTAGGCCTTTGGAAACCAGAAGCCTAAAGCTACAGTTGCTCCTCCAGTTTGAATTATTTCTGAATTTGTGTAATTTTTGTCTTGTCTCCTCCTCAGGCTGCTGTTCCTGCTGTCCATCTGGCTGCAGCAAGTGCGCATCTGGATGTGTGTGCACGGGCAAGACCTGTGACTCCAGTTGCTGTCCATGAGCCATGGCAGATGACTTGCACCCCCCCCCCACACACACACACACACACACACACTTCCTCTCTCCTGTCACCCTTTTAATGTGAAACCAGTTTGTTGAACGTATTTTTTTATGTTGAATAAATGTGTATTTGAGAACTTCTTTTGTTGGTGCCACTTTGTTCTGAACCTGAAATTAAGAGCCCTCACTCTAACACAGTTGTGGGGGTTATGTAGTGAAGCTCAACTTGGTGTGGTTGTCAGATTCAAGCATAACATTTTATAATAACGGTCATCTATAAATGGTATATTGTGATTTTAGCATTTTAGTTGAAAAGTTATTATACTGTTAACTAACAATTGTTTATAATTTATTTAAGATTGATTGTAGGTTGTAAATTATTTCTTAAGATATGTGTACTTGAATAGCCTAGGTGATGGTCCACATTGGTAGGCGTATCCCCAGTAACGGCCTCAGGAAACTTGTGGATGGATTGTTTATGTTATAACATCTAGAATGTCCGCATGGAAAGAGCTTAAATGCTTTACAACTGGAGGTTAGTTATTAATGCAACTTTACAATACCCATGCAAATAATATTTACAGATAGGCCTAGCTATTTTATACATTTACAAACTTCAATTTACTATGAATAAGCGATATTTTACCCTTATTTGAAATAAACTAATGCAAAAGCGACAGTGCAATATCTCTTTGTTAGCCTAGATAACATTCTTTGACATGGCCACTTGGTTGTTGGTAGAGGTTTTTCTGGTGTTTTCAGAGTGTTGAGGATGTATTCATGTAGGTGACAAAAGGCAAAACAAAATACCATAAGCTATACTGTATCTCCTTTACAACATAAGATTTATTCACAAATATACATATTCCTTTTCGGTTACACTTTATTTGAAGGTACCTTCATTAACTATGTCATGACATTGTCGTGAATCCGTCATAAATTTTATACACCTGTCATGACTTCTGTCATTAAGTGTCACCCAGTATTCATGGTCATGGTTTGGGTATGTCAGAAGTCATGACAGGTTTATAAAGTTTATGACAGATTCATGACGTCATGTCATAGTTAATGACAGTGTCATGTCAGTCTTATGATGGTACCTTCAAATAAAGTACCTCATTTTCTCTACATTGCAGACTGAACTTTATATTCTCACACTCTTTTGTACATTTGTTTAGTTACAGATTTTAAATATTCTTTTTCTTTTTACGTCCCATTTACAACATGCACAGTGTTTCACATTTTTGAGTTACTCTGGTTGCAATCTTAAGATTGGACCCTTTACATTTTTTTTTTCTTTAAACCTGAATCATATTTTTGACCTCAGTTTCAGTGCATGTAATAGGCTAGGCTATTACCATGTTTTAGGCTTTAACTCTCCCCTTTTCTAGATGTTTTTTTTTCTTCTAATGTCACATTTAGTTAATATTTTCTTTGCTGCTTGTCTGGTAACTTACAGTATATTGCCTGAACAACTTTTCGCTATTGTTAATGCCTTCTTTGTTCTCTTGTCAATATTAAATTGCACTTTTTTTAAAAAAAACATTTGGATGAAGTGTGTAATTTCTTGGCAAATCTAGCGAAAATTGTGTATTCTGTGTTCATTCACTCTGGTTCTTGCTGAGAGAATAATAATAATAATAATAATAATAATAATAATAATAATAATAACTTAATTCATGGGCACTTTTCCAAATCACTCATCACTGGTTTAATAGCACAGTCAAAACACTAGACTTCTTGAACATGCCCTCATCAACAAGGCTCAGTTGACATGACATGACATAATGATCAAGTTCAACTATTCAACTTGGACAATCTTATGGATTCCTAAATATAGGCCTACTCTTGAATTGCTTCAAATAGTTTGACAAATTCAATTAATGTAGAATCCTTGCACACCTCCTTTTGTCAGGTGCGTCAGAGTGGAACCCCTGGGTCAGTAACGTTAAAATCAAGAAAGCTCCCGCACACTGTTCACATTTGCAAGATTTACTGCAACGTTTCGGTCTACTGACCTTCTTCAAGCAATTCAACCTTTGAAGGTCAGTAGACCGAAACGTTGCAGTAAACCTTGCAAATGAGAACAGTGTGCGGGAGCTTTCTTGATAGTTTCACAAATAAACGTTTTTTTTTTTTTTTTGCTTGTTTTTGTCGATAATCTCTTTGTTGTTACTATTGTGTAGGCTATATGAAAGTCCTGTAGAGCTGTTCCTGTCTTCTTGAACTTGAAAAAAATTATGGAAAACTACCGCGACCACGACTGAGGACAACTAGTGCAAAATTATTAACTTATGATTTGTTTGTTCTGCCCACGGTACATGCCGAGCGCAGAAGTGACCACCACACGTTCTCGTCCCAATTTGTAACTTCTGTATTGAAAGTAGTGTCGTGTGCAGAGGCGCTCCACTGCGTTTGTCACAAATTCCAGGAACGAGTGTCCATTAGGCTACTGTTGCAACTGCAAAGCCACTTTCTATAGGTCTGGTGTAACCTAAGCTACATGTAGGCTATTAGAAAATAGAGATAGGATTATATGTCCTTTGTAACCAATAGTGTCCAACTAGGCCTGTTCCAAAATGTAACATCCTGCAAAGAGGAAATTTAACATACTGCAAAGAGGAAATTATTTGTGATTAGCCTATCTAGCATTTTGGGGTAATAATGGGTACCCTTAGAAATGTTTCAGGACTCGTCTGTTTCCCCCTTCTCCTATAGGCCTATGTCTGTTTTCAGTGGTTTCTTCATGCACAGCTCAAACCAACAACATGCACATCACTATATTGTCCGGTGGCAACGCTTACAGCAGGCGATGCCTATTAAGGAACGTGACAGGCCGAACTCCAAGCGAACAAAGTGGCGGGGTGCAGCTGATTGTTTAATCATTTTCACTGATTGTCCGGCTGCCTACACCGTGTGCAGCTGAAAACAATTTTGCACTCGGCCTCTTGGTGTCGCCGGCTATAAAAAAGGCCTGTTTGAAGTACATTTCAGCGACTCACTGAGCACAGAGAAGTCACCAACTGTCTACATCTTTGGAAGCCTCTTGGAAGAAGGGAATTTGCCGAAATGGACCCCTGCGATTGCACCAAGAGTAAGTAGCCGTTTCTTTTCAAATGTGTTTCCCTTCATAACGTTCATAAGGAGATGTTTAACTAATAGGCTATGATTTTATGTTTGTAGCTGGGACTTGCAACTGCGGTACTACCTGCAGTTGCACTAACTGTCAGTGTACCTCTTGTGGGCCTAAAAGTGAGTATTTTAATTTCTATTTTATCTCTCTGTTTAAGAGTGTTTAGTTGAAGTAGGGCTAATCATCAAATTCTATGTGGGTATATCTGAGAAAAAAAAAGGGGGGGGGGGGGGACTTGAAGTGATCCTATGTGAATTGATAGAGAACTGAATGCACGTGACGTTTTTAAGTGTTTGATGGGTTAGGGTTCATTTGTAGCCTATAAATTACGCATTGAATTGTTGAATGGAAGGCAGGTTTCAGTGTAGGCTAGGCCTATGGAAATTAAAGTTAGTTGCTCCACCAGTTCAATTATTTCTTAATTTGTGTACATTTTGTCTCGTCTCCTCAGGCTGCTGTTCCTGCTGTCCATCTGGCTGCAGCAAGTGTGCATCTGGATGTGTGTGCACGGGAAAGACCTGTGACTCCAGTTGCTGTCAATGAGCCATGGCAGATGACTTGAACTGAATTTGTAACTTTTTTTTCCCCCCCTCTTCTCCCTCCCATCACCCTTTAATGTGACGCCTGCCTGTGTTGAGTTTGTTGAACATGTGTCTTGCTTTTTTATGTTGAATAAATGTGTCTTTTGAGAAATGTTCTTGTTGGTGCCACTTTGTTCTGAACCTGACTGGAGTTAAATAAGAGCCCTCACACTAACACTCTCTAAGACAGGGGTGGGCAATTATTTTAGTCGAAGGGCCACATTGTCGTTTAGATTTTCACAAAAGGGCCGGGTGTCAACCGGTTGATGTCGGTAAATTGGCAAGTCTCAAACAAGTAGCCTCACTTTCTTCATAGGACATGTTAACATGCAGGGTAAAAAGGGGGGATTTGTATCTCATGACTACAACAAATTTGATAATTTAGGCCTATAATCTAAATCTCCTTGGCTAAAAGAAATTATTCTACTTTGGGAAGGCTCCGCGGGCCGGATTAAATAGCTCAGCGGGCCGCATGTGGCCCCCGGGCCTTAGTTTGCCCAGGCCTGCTCTAAGAGTTGTGGGGGTTATGTAGTGGAGCTTTGGTGTGTGTCTGATTCACACATAGCGCTTTATAACAACCACCATCCATAAATGGTAACTAATGGTAACATTTTAGTTTATAAAATTATAAACAATTGTTAGGTAACAGTAAACATATTAAAGTTAATTATTTCTGAAAATGATGTGTACATGAATAGCCTAGGGCCCACATCAGTATCCCCAGTAACAGCCTCAGGAAACTTGTGGATAGATTGTTTGAAATCTATCCATAGCCATAACCTCTAGTTGTCAAGCATTTAGTCATTAAAAGCAACTTTAGCTATCAAAATGTTTACAGATGGCTTGTCTCTAGCATTTATTCATAGTAAATTGAAGATTTAATATTTTACCCTTATTTGAAATAAACTAAAGCAAAAGTGACCATATGCAATAATGTTTGTTAGCCTAGGTAACATTCTTTGCCATGGCCACTTGGTTTCTGTTGGTAACGGTTTTCTTTTTGGCATTTTCAGAATGTTCAGGGCGTATTCATTTTGGTGACAAAAGGCAATAAACAAAAAAAAAGCACACCATAAGTCATATGTCCTTTACAGCACAAGATTTATTCACCAATATACATATTCTTTTTCTCTGCATTGCAGACTGAACTTTATATTGTCTCACACTCTTTTGTACATTTGTTTATTTACAGATTTAAAATATTTTTCTTTTTACGTCCCATTTACAACATCAATAGTACAGTGTTTTTCACATCTTTTGAGTTACTCTGTTTACAGTCTTAAGATTGGACCTTTACAGTTTTTTTTCCTTAAATTTCCTTTCTTTTTTATTCTATTTGAAACATGGACCCCTGCGGTAAGACCCTACCGCAGTTATGTGGCGACACAGACCAGGAGCACACAAGTGCATTCTGGGAGTCCTAGAACCACCCAGAACCTCCATTAGGACCAAAGATTCTATAGCATAGCACTCTAGAATCTTTGATTGGTACTAGTAGCCAATGAGTCTTTGAAAGGAAGGGGCTTGAGGAAGGGGAATGGTGACTCAGCAGACTGAAACACAGTCGTCCTGCACTAGGAGCAGCAACTGTGAACTGTGAACCAACAGTTTTCCAACAGCAGGTAGGGCCTGAGATGGCTATCTTTGTTTGCAAGTTTCAACGGTCACTAGTAAATCTCTCTCTCGCGTGCGCGCTTGCTTCTGCATATGTTCATTCTTATACTCCGCACAAAAAGGAACAAACACACAAATAAAACTGAGACAAACAAAAGATGAAAACATTGCATAGAAATCACCTGTGATGTGGAAGAAGTGAAAATAAAATAAAATGAAATTAAAGAAAAGAATTCTGATTTCTGAGATTTCTGAGGAGGTTGAAGTAACTGCGTAATGAAATGAGCGTTGCACTCCTGAGATGGTCCAACATGTGGATATTTGGTTTGAAATGAGGAGGGGGAGCTCAACATTAAGATCATTGCCCTGCAAGTCCAGCCCCTAGGAGACTTCAACTAAATGACAAAAACAAAAAACAAAACAAAACAAAAACCCTGCAAATAGATGTGTGTGTGGGTGTGTTTGAGAGTGAAGGAAAAACAAACAAACAAACAAAAAGTTGTGGTCACTAAGAGTGGGCTGAAAACTGCTTAAAGTGCATCATGAGAACAATTCCCACACTCACAATATCAGACAAATAATATCAGACAAATAACAAAATGAAACAAAGAGGGCCAACACTATCAAAAAACATACCAGACAAAGCACATGAATGCCAACACAAAACACCCTATTCTAACCATTTGGTCTTCCAGCATGAAATGCTCATCTACTCCTGCCAGTAGTAGTAGTAGTACTCCCACATCTTTTCGCATTGGCTGCAGTTTCGCTACTTCAGTCTGCTTTGCACAAAATTCGGTCATTCTCGTAGCTACCTACAGCACTTAGCAATGTGAAACAACAGGGCTACTGGTTGATTCCCTCCGGATAATTCCTTTAACACCTGACTTAACGCTTCCAGTCTAGCTCACATTGGCCAGGCAGGTGTCTCAACTCACTCCAGACCCATTTCAACGGATGCAATAAGGGGGCAGATGCAGAGAGGACCAAGGCCTTCACTCTCCACACATACAGTAACTGGGCTGGAGAGAATGAGGCAAAGGTCGACATTAGTGCAGTCAGATGATGCTCTAACTCTCCAACATGACCCTGAACATGACATGGACACTTGAAATAGCTTTCCCCCTTCTAAATAGAACAAAGCTGGGGGCAAAAAAAGCATGAAAACATGCTTGAAATGGTCAAATAAGAAGAAGAAAAAAAAAAACTAAGTTAATGGAGAGGGAAGCCACTAGACTGTAGCATGTACTTTCACTAACTGTGTCTCCATCTATTCATAAGAGCACAAGAAAAAGACAAACAATAGAAATGACACTAAAACTACGGCTACACCAACTTGCAGTATATGCAGCAGTTTCTCATTGCCACACGCTGCATTTTAGTCATATGAAGGCTTGTTTTCACACACACACACACACACACACACACACACACACACACACACACACACACACACACACAGAACAACTTTATGAAATGACAAGACCGTGTGTTTTGACATAATTCCCCGATAGAAGCATCTAACCATTGCCTCCTTCCCCACTCATACAAACCCCATTCATTTCCCTCTCTGAACCAAGAACCTTTTAAGACAACTTTCATTTCCAGCTTCGGTTTAAGACACAAGCACGGGCACATTGTCCCTTAAGAGGGCCTTCTCCCTTGGCACATTCGGCAAAAACAAAATAAGACATTGAGAGTGTGTGTGCGAAGTCAAACTCCATCGTTACTGGTACTCTACACACAGACAGACTACAGACAGGTAGTCTCCAAGTCTGAACCAATCAACATTTCAGATGACCATTTAGAATACACCATTCCTCATGGAACACAAAAGATTCTACATGATTTACAACACCACAAAAGACCTCTTTATGCTACATCCCTCAAACAAAACAACAAACCCGACTAACCTGGCTATTACAGAGCAAGAAAGTAAGCCAAAATATCTGGAACATAATAATTTTTTAAAAAAAAGCTAGATCAGTAACAAATAAAATTGGGACCCCAAAAAAGTGAAGTAAAACTTGGTCTTAGACCAAATTCAAATAATCTCCCTCAACTCTAAAAGGTCTTTGCAAGCTAGATGGTAGTGAACCTAGAACTCAACTGCCACTGGTCCCCGACTGGTCCCCAAATCACCCATAAATTAGCCTAGCTAGACTTCGGACTTCAGACCTGTAATCTGGACTAGAACTACCTGAAATGCAGCACATCAATTAGTCTTCCTTGAGCTTAGCAGGATAATCCAGGGTTGTCCTCCACAACCCCCAGAAAGACTTGAGTAGCCTACTGACCGGCCACATACAGCTGCTGGAGAAGTGTGTGTGTGTGTGTGTGTGTGTGTGTGTGTGTGTGTGTGTGTGTGTGTGTGTGTGTGTGTGTGTGTGTGTGTGTGTGTGTGTGTGGGGGTCTGGTAGAGAGTGGCAGAGCAAAGAAAATGAGGTAGAATGACAAGAGATGCCTGTAAGTTGTTGGGTGACACTGGTGGCCACCCAAACACTGGATGATTGCTTATCTGACTGCGGAACTACTGAAATACCAAATATCTGACCAGAAGACATAGAAAAGAAGTCCATGCTAGATTCTCTCTCTGTCACACACACTCACACACACACACACACACACACACACACACACAGAGTTTCCTTTGACTGAACCAAACAAACACAAGACTGCACAGTGTTACCATACCGTTTCAGGCTAACAAGACAACAGCAGAGACAGACACTCCAGAGTCACTTGAGTCAAGTAGTATCCTCTATCAGCATTTGTTGGAGAGCCACATAGGCTGCTACTGTACAGCACGGAGCTTCTCATTTCCTGTCGGTGTGTCTGACGACGGAACGAGTGTTTCTTAAAGTCGAGAATGCTTCCTAGGGAGCACACTCACATTGGAAGTCGTACACTTCAAAAATGAGGTTCCATCAGTGCATCCTTGGAAAATCTATGAACAAAGGCCTCTGTCCTCCTCGCTAGAATTTAGAAGGATGCTTGACATTGGAACAGTACTGTACTTGGAGACAGACAATGACGTGGAATGCTCGAAAAAAGCAGGCATACTTCCTTGCATGCTTTCTTGACTTTGCGAAACACTCAACGTATCCGTCTCTAGTAGTTCAGACACACTAGCTCCCCTGACAACAGTGAACACACAAAATAAGAATCGCTTACATTATCTCTTTCCCCTTCTCAATACAGATATTCTACACAGTACAGGGACTAGGAAGAGGAATTCCAGTTGTTACTACACAGCTGATTCAAGACCATTAGCAGATAACACAATATCTTGGTTGGAAGTCAAAGGGGAAAAAAAAAAAAAAAAAAAAAAAAAAATCAAAAACAATAAATCACAAACTTTATAAATTACTTAAAATTAAATTCGAGTTTGTCAACAGGTGTAAAAGATCAGTGTTGATTCGTCTAGTCATCTAGCGAGACAAATCTAAAACAGCCAACTCCAAAGTGAACACAAAACAATATATTCCAAAACAGTCTTTTTGGGATACTGCCTAGGCTCCGATGTTTGCCAGTCCAGCTGTTCCTGGTGAAAGTAATGCACATTTATTTAACAAAAAACAGACAATTGATAGATTGCACGTCACCCAAGGATCAACAGGTAGGCATGACACACTACAGTGATTGACTTTCTTAGATGAACAAACATGAACTTTTGTTATTGCTGATTTGATTACAAAATAGAAACTATGTGTGAAGAACCAGTAACTGAATTCTTTCTGAAAATATTACATCCAAAAACCCCCCACAGTATTTTTCCATTGGCTGAACACTTCATCCATTCTTCGTAACACATAATAGGGTCTCTGCTTTTAATTTAATTTCATCTGTAGACATGGAATGCTGAGTTTGGTCCAAGGACATCAGGTGACTCCATCCAGCAAACACGACTAGGTAGAGTAGGTAGACTTAGGTAGGGGTGGGGAGGGGGGATGGCTTTCCTCAGTGTTGTGCTTACACGGGCCTCCACCAGAGGTCAGGATTGGGCACCAACCCTTTTTTTTATTTTAATCATTTTTTTTTGTTGTTGTTCTTCTTCTTCTTATTTGTTTGTTTTGAGATGTTAAAAACACATGCATGACCAGAGGACCATACAGAGGCAGCCCCTAAACCCCACTGTACTTCCTCCAACCCCCCCATCCCCCAAACGCACAGCTCACCCCTCCACAGCACCCCTCCTCTCTCGCAGGCCTAGCTCCAACGGCCAAGCTCCACTCTATAGTATAGTGGGCAGCCTGCAGGACAGAGTCAGGAGCGGAGAGGTAGCTATGGAAGGACAGGAGGAGGAAGAGGCGGAGGAAGATGAGGAGAAGACGCCGTACTAGTTAGAGGAAGTTAGAGATGGTAAATAGGTGCAGGCCAGTTTGATGACACGTGTGTGTGTGTGTGTGTGTGTGTGTGTGTGTGTGTGTGTGTGTGTGTGTGTGTGTGTGTGTGTGTGTGTGTGTGCGCGTGTGTTTAAGGAGGGAAGGGGATGTAGGCGTAGTTGTAGTTGTTACTGTGAGAGTGTGTGTGTGTGTGTGTGTAAGGCGTGTACTCTGTACTCTGTGTTTGTGTGTATGTATATGTGTGTGTAAGGAGGGAAGAGGATGTAGGCATGTTACTGTATGTGTGTGTGTGTGTAAGCAGGGCAAGAGATGTAGGCGTGTACTGTGTGTGTGTGTGTGTGTGTGTTTGTGTGTATACACTGTGTGTATGTGTGTGTGTGTGTGAGGAAAAGTGTAAGGGAAGGGGTGGGGCCCTACACCTGCGATATGATCTGCATGTTGAAGCTGGGCGAGCGTGACTGCTTGGTGAGTGGAGCTCCAGGCGAGAGCAGCTCCTGACTCCCCCCTCGCTGCCCAGCCAAGTGCTCCTCCTGCAGGCTGATGGTAGAGTGGCGATGGCCTCCTCCTCCTCCTCCTCCTCCTCCGGCTGTGGCACCAAACCCTGGTCCTCCACCAACCCCACCCCCATCCACTCCGGCTCCCAGAGACCCCCCGATCCCCAGCGCCAAGCCGCCACCGCCCCCCATGCAGATCCCGCTGCCCCCCTGGCTGCTCCCGTTCAGGCTGGTGTCCGTGTGGTCCAGGGAGCGGCTGGAAGAGGTGCTGGCCGTGCGAGCTCGGGCACGAGTGGCTGACGGCAAGCTGGGCTGGCGCTGGAGAAGGCTCAGCTCGATGCCGTCCAGCTCGATGGGGTCGTCCTCGACTTCGGTCATTGTCGTTGTTGTCGTTGGTGGGAGCAGTGGCGGTAGCTGTGGTGACGACGAGGCCGATGACAACAAAGACGAGGATGACTGCTGGGTAGAGTGGGGAGGGGAGGTGGGTGGGGCCAGGCGGACAGGCTGTGGCGTGGGAGGGGACGGAGGTGGCGTCTGCTGAAACTGCTGCTGGTGGTGTGGGTGGTGTCGCCGTGGAGGGCGCTGGGGCGACACTTGAGCATGCACTATGGGGGAGGCGGGAGGCTCTTTGTGTTTCTCTAGCAGGGACTCTCGCTCCTTATCCTTGTCTCGCTCCCGCTCCTTCTCCTTCTCTTTGTCTCGCTCTTTCTCCTTGTCTTTCTCCTTGTCTCGGGACAGGCGGCTCATCATGCTCTTCTTCATGCTGCTGCTACTCTTCTGGCTGCCGCTGCCCCTCGTGACTCCTCCCCCTCCTCCTCCTCCTCCTCCTCCTCCGCTGCTGCTGCGGGTGCTCCCACTGCCGGCGCTGGGCTTGGGGACGCTGGGCTGGCTGCTGTTGGACGCTCCCGAGGAGAAACCCTCGTCCGGGTCGTTGAGGTTGAAGGACTCTTCGCCGCCACTCAACCCGTCCCCATCTAGAGGATACAGAGAGGAGGAGGAAGAGGAGGAGGAGGAGGAGGAGGAAGAGAGGGAGAGAACAAACAAGGGAGTAAATAGAGATGCAAGAGACGCAAGTTGTAGGGCTTTGAAATCTCTGCCCTGATGTTCAGCTCCTCAAGTCTTCAGTAGAGGGGAAAAAAGAAGCCCTTGTTGTTTCATAACACAACATTTGAAGAAAAAAAAAAAATCAAAACTCTCTGGAACCCTCTCTAAAAGCTCTAGCTATTCTGAGCGGCAAACTACAAAAAAGACAAATCAATCAGACGGCAGAAACAAAGGAAACGTGAAAACGTAGACGGTTGAAGCTGGCATCTAAGGGGTTAATACCCAACGCTACACCTTCTCAGCTGCAGACCACTGAGGAATAGCACATCTCATCATGTTTGCTAATTGCAATCTGTCTCAACAGTAGGGTTTTGGACTAATACGAGCCAAGAAGTGGAAAAAAAAAAATTGGGGAGGACAAAGAAGAGCTAAAAATAGGTACTGCAAAAATCACTTGTCACACAGAGTCACAGACTAGGCCTAATCAGGAGGTTCTATCAGTGTGTCGTTATAATGCAATTATCCTCAACAGCCAACAAAATACTTCTTGACCTTGGATTAGTGCACAGGGACAGTGGAGAAGAAGGCATCACTACTTAAAGGAGACAGAGTGGAAAACCACTTTTACATTGGCTTTGATGAATTAAAAGAGTTTGTGCATGGTCAAAGAGCTATCATGAACATGAGGCATGGTTATGCCCTCTTTTATAAGGAAATCTTACATTTAAAAATAGCCACTAAAACATGGGCGAATTAGAGCCAAGTCAAATAGCACAAAGCCATTGCAGTTCAATTAAGGTGGCCAGAGAGTGGGGCGTTGTTTAGTCAAAAAAACAACATTTCAATTCACATCTTAAAATGAGGTGTTAATGAGGCTTGTAAAAGATCACTTGATCTTAATTTTGCCAAAATACAATTGAATATTTATTAAAATATATATTGTATTTTAACATCAGAGAACAAGGTATAAAAATCAATTAATTCATTCCATGTCCCCTTTAAGAGCTCAATCTTGGCTTAATTTTCTCCCTGGCTGGCCCTTATGAACGTTTCTCTCTCTCTATCTCAATCTAAAGCAGGTCAGTTGGCCGCTCGCAGCTTTTAATAACAGCAAAAAAAACGAACAATGGCGATCAGCAATCAAAGCTTAAGGATGATTGTGATTCTTCACTAGGATGGACAGATCGTGGCTGTCCAAATAACCAGACTAGGTCTATCTAAAAACTTCCACTTCGTTATCAACAACGATCCTCATTCATCACACCGATTCTCAAGCATCTTTAAGACAGGTCATAAAAATACAAATACATTTCCAATTTAAAATCCAGCTGTAGTCTCCTGTGCCGAAAGCTGAAAAATGTGAAAAGGTGAGAGAGAGAGAGAGAGAGAGAGAGAGAGAGAGAGAGAGAGAGAGAGAGAGAGAGAGAGAGAGAGAGAGAGAGAGAGAGAGAGAGACATGAGTTGAGTCAAAAACAAACAGAGAGACAAATCCTCTGACCATCATTCTGGACAGAACATCAGACAGACATACACATACACAGGTTCCTCTCGATCAGCATGCAGCGTTTGGAAAGCAGGCAGTAAAAGTGGGGCAGTGGACCGCAGTCCTCCACAGGCAAGAGAGAGGGAGAAAAAGAAGATGACTTTCCAAAAAAGGAAAGTTAGAAGAGAAGAGAAAGAAAAGAAAAAAAAGGAAGAATAGTGGAAAAAGAGGAAGACATGCACATGATCAGTACCACAGCCCTCATGAGCCTCTGCTGTCAATTAGGGGGGAGAGGAGAGCAGTCTGACTCAACGCCAACCTGTCAGGTAGGCCCTATCTTCACACACACAAACACACTCGCACGCACACGCACACACACGCACGCACGCACGCACGCACGCACGTCAGACTACAGGCTAACAATAGAAGAATCCCGGGTGAGGTAAGGTCTGGTGAAGTATAATGAAAGATTAAACTTCTTAAAACTATATGGTGGCTTATTAATATAATGGAGATCTACTGTACATTATCAGACAAATGTACACATACTCTAGGATGCGCAGGTAAGTTTAGACATGAACCAATAGGGCCTCAGTAGCTCGTTTCCCAGGTGGGATTTGGACCAATCGCATTGCCTTATCCAATCACTAGACTTACTGTACCCTTGCAGTAGCTCAACAGGCCACCTATTTATTCCAGAGGCAGTTTGATTCATCTAGTGGGTATATAAACATATTCACAACAAGCATTGGATAGAGAAAGACTATAGTCTTTAGACTATAGACTATAGTTCAGTAGGTAGCAATAAAGGCCCAATACAAAACCATAACAGATGCATGTTAAAGGTACTGAATTTCTGTGGTTTTGCACACATTTACAGACAAATCTCAGTCTAATGCTTTTATGGTTCGAAAGAGTTGATTCAGCAGTGAGGTAAACAGCAGGAGAGACTCTGGGATATAGCCCCTTTCCTAACTTTACCCCCACCTCTTCCTACCCTGTTCTGAGGTAAATGCTCTGCTCCACCCCAGACTAAACAGTTTGTTACTTCAAGCAGAGTCTAAAACAGGACGGGCTGTCCGCGGAGACCACCAGACGTCTACAGGAGCCTGAAAGGGAGCCAACGCCCAGCACTGACCACTGATGGGCCAGAGAGATAAGCAGCGCTGGCGCAGAGAGAGAGAGAGAGAGAGAGAGAGAGAGAGAGAGAGAGAGAGAGAGAGAGAGAGAGAGAGAGAGAGAGAGAGAGAGAGGAGGGGGATTAGAAGAGAAATGAAAAGGGGACAAAACTAAAAATGGAGACTGACTGACATCCCGTGGGTGGTTTATTGTTTTATCCGCTGAGGGTTTGCCGCTTGCGGAGTTGCGGAACTTGTGTCTGCATGCACATGCGCTGAGGAGGAGGAGGAGAGG
>JAODXP020000016.1:30483805-30486305 GCA_027497455.2 Sardinella longiceps | reverse complement strand
AGAGAGAGAGAGAAAGAGTGTGAATCATCCCCCTGAGCTACGAGCAGCGTTGTGACCTTGGGTCCCGGTGTGCCACGCTCCACAGGAGACGAGCACCCACAACAAGGGCACCCCATTCATCACGCTATTGTTACGCCTTTCTTTACTTTTAAGGAGGAGGAACACACACACACACACACACAAACACACGCGCGCACACACACACACACACAGGTCTGTTTAAGCTTTTACTCTCAACTGTGTAGGACAAGATCAGTCGGCTGCTGAATTCTCAGGTCCACCATTCCTTTCTCCTCCCCTTCTCTCTGTGTAGATACATACCCACAAGATAACAATACCACACACACACACACACACACACACACACACACACACACACACACACACACACACACACACTTCACAAGGGGACTCAAGGGCATTCTCCAAGCATCTCAATATAGCAAAACTATATGGTATAGCTTCACCCCCAGTACCCATAACCCATTTTAGGTAGCTGTATAGGATATGGCCAGAATGTAGGTCACATGCAAGTATACTAGCAGCATGACAAATAGGGGTCTATTAAATCCATAAAAATATCATTACACGCCAAAGCATACCATAATATATAGGCCAAAGCATACCATTATATAGGCCAAGTGCATTTGTAGGTAGAGGATAGAGAAGAAACGTTTGCTTCACAAGTGCTGCTTGCTAAACTTAAATGTGGTTGCCCATGAACACACACACACACGCACACACACACACACACACACACAATTGTGTGATTTACTATCCACAACCATTGAAAACGGACACACACACTCACTCACACACACACACACACACAACAAGCAAAAACACACATACACGTTCTGAGAAGAGGAGAGGAACACACAAAAGCACGCGCGCACGCACACACACACACACACACAGCGGAGCACGCACACACACACGTTCTGAGAGGAGCGCACAGCACAGCACACACACACACACACACACACACACACACACACACACACACATATGTTCTGAGAGGAAGAGAGGCGCACACACGCACATACACAAACAAAAACACACAAACATACATGTTCGGAGAGGAGGAGAGGGACATACAGTAGAGTCCTTCATGTGTTGCCAGACGTGGTCATAATCCCACAATATAAGACAATGTGTGGATTTCCCCAACAACCAAAACACACACACAGAGATCAAACCCCAAATGGAATTAGACATAGGGGAGAGGCACCAGCACTGCTTTGATGTTGTGTTCACAGAGGATCCAACGAGTGAGCCAAAGAGACAGAAAACAATATCAACTCTGAAAACATCTTTCAACTCGTTGAAAACAACCCCCCCCCCCCAAAAAAAAAAAAACCCTCATCTTTACACAGTCCCTCCATTCCAGGGCCAAAAACAGATCAGTATCAAAGCCTACAGTTCTCGCTAACAAGAATGTGTGTGTGTGTGTGTGTGTGTGTGTGTGTGTGTGTGTGATCATATGAGTGTCTGTGTATTTAGTCCACTACAAACTCCATAACTACCCACACTTGTGAAGAGGGTGAAATGACCTTTGACCTCTGGGTCAAGGCAAGAGTAACCGCCTTTTCATTCTGAGGTGCGTTCTAGAATACTAACAACATGAGTGAAGGTCATAAACAGTCTGAGGAAGTAGGCCTAGTTCTCCACAAACATCCCACAGGAACAGCGGAGGAAGTGGGTAGAATTTGACCTTTGGGATGGAGCAGGTTACACAGACTTAAGGTGAACAGTTCAAAAGAAATGTTTTCATCTCTGCCAAATTTATCAGACACCCCCACAGGTGATTAAAAAAAGTCTCTGACTGACTTCTAACAGATTCTCAAACTATTGCTGCCAATCCTCATTGCCATTCATCACCACCACAGAAATGTAGTGAAGTGTAGTCTCTCCCTCTCTCTCCGTCTCTCTCTCTCTCTCTGTCTCTCTCCCTCTCTCTCTCTCTCTGTCTCCCCCTCTCTCTCTCTCTGTCTCCCCCTCTCTCTCTCTCTCTCTCTGTCTCTCTCTGTCTCCCTCTCTCTCTCTCTCTCTCTCTCTCTCTCCTGTCTCCTCTCTGTCTCTGTCTCCCTCTCTCTCTCTCTCTCTCTCTCTCTCTCTCTCTCTCTCTGTCTCTCTCTCTCTCTCTCTGTCTCTCTTCTCCTGAGCATCAAGCCTCTCTGCTGGATATCCACCACACAAGGCACACAGGGGCACCAGACCAGAAGCAGATCATATGACCACCTTCCTGCTGAACTGTGTGTGTGTGTGTGTGTGTGTGTGTGTGTGTGTGTGTGTGTGTGTGTGTGTGTGTGAGTGAGTGAGATCAGATCTCTGACTGCAAACACTACCCTCTCATAAACTAGGGGTTTTTATCAGTATATGGGAGGCCATATTTCCATCATATATAGTATGACTACCCCCCGCCCCCTTCAGTATTCTGTTTGCATTACATAAAAGCATACTTCCCATGAGCACTTTAACCAAATGAGTCTCTAGGCTT
>JAODXP020000016.1:30478805-30481305 GCA_027497455.2 Sardinella longiceps | reverse complement strand
AATGCAATAAAGTTGAGTGGTGGTGTGCTTCCCCTGGCCAATTCCGACTTGATTTCCACACCCCTGCTCTATCCAAACTATTTTTTGGGAGGATATTACTTTTCAGGAAGGAAATTGAATGCAATCAGAAAATAAATGTTAAGCAAGTTTCACTCTTAATTTGGCTCAAGGCCTCAAGTCCAAGCAGAATATAAATATAGTGTGTGTGTGTGTGTGTGTGTGTGTGTGTGTGTGTGTGTGTGTGTGTGTGTGTGTGTAAAAACAAATAAACTGGGCTTGCATATTGCAGCTATGGCTAGAATCTATGAATCATTCTATGAAACAGAAAGTAAAGTAAATAACCTAATACTGATGGTACTGTTAGCAAGAAAGGCCTTTAATTAAACTGGGGTCCCTTTCCTAAAAGCTTTATTGCTAAATAAGTTAGCAACCTTGTTGGTTGCAATACAGTTTCCCATTGCCAACTAAGTTAGGTAAGCGACTATGCTTTTGGGAAATGGACACCTAAACAATAGCTTTGTATTTCAATGGCTTACATCTGTAAAATCAGGTTACAGGGTGTCCCCGCAAAACTAGCCAGTTAATTAATGAATGGTGACAAAAAAGATGTAGAGTACAGACTTTCATAAATTCTTGCATGTACACACACACACACACACACTTGCTCGCAGCCTGTTGGGACTACAGTATTGGGCCTGTTTCTCTTTGTCGGTGCTGTCTTCTCAAATGGGAATGTTGTGTGATAGATGCCAGTCAGATAAGAGTGGAGCGTGTGTGTGTGTGTGTTTGTTATCAGAGGCCGAGTAGCACTGGTTCAGAGGCTTGGAGGCAGTGGTAGGCACTGCACTCATAAATAACCTGGAAGAGGGGCCAGCCATTTCTCAGAGGCCTACGACACCACACTCATAAACACACACACACACACACACACACACACACACACACACAGTGAGCGAGAGAGAATGGCAAGGGGCCATGCAGGGCAGGGCTGTGATCCATCAGGGAGAAATATGACCTTTCACAGGTCGACGCCGATGGATAAACGCACTGCTGCTCTTGATCAGCGAGAGCTGCTTACTACAGCTTGTGTGCTGACAGGCTGCACGTGTGTGTGTGTGTGTGTGTGTGTGTGTTTACTACAGCTTGCATGCCTACAGGCTGCACGTGAGTGTGAGTGTGTGTTTGCATGATGCTTACTTCAAAGGATGTGGTCTATCTTCGTGTGTGTGTGTGTGTGTGTGTGTGTGTGTGTGTGTGTGTGTGTGTGTGTGTGTGTGTGTGTGTGTGTGTGTGTGTGTGTGTGTTTCACCTCCAAGCCTGATGCATGAGTATTTTTAAGTTTGTGTACACAGTGGACTGTCTTGAGGGCAAAAGGAATGCGTAATGAGTATACAGTATGTGTGTACAAGTGGATTAGAGCGCTGAGAGTCTGGCCAAACATCGTGTGTACAGCACAATGTGTTTACATTGCTTTCCAATGGAGTATACAGTATGCACCACTATAGTAAGTCTACTCAATGAATGCACACTCAGTGTATTTTGTTGTGGTCTCTGTGTGTGTGTGTGTGTGTGCGTGTGTGTGTTTGTTTGTTTGTGGACGCACCTGTTTTGCGCTGTGAATGTTTCTCTCTGTGGATGCAGGCCGCTGTAGACCACTCTGATCAGGTCGTGCTGGCAGAGCGCTCCTTCCGTCAGAGCCATGGAGCCTAGAGAGGATGGCTAGAGAGAGAGAGAGAGAGAGAGAGAGAGAGAGAGAGAGAGAGAGAGAGAGAGAGAGAGAGAGAGAGAGAGAGAGAGAGAGAGAGAAAGAAAGAAAGAAAGAAAGAAAGAAAGAAAGAAAGAAAGAAAGAGAACGAGAAAGAAAGAAAGAAAGAAAGAAAGAAAGAAACAAAGAAGGAGTACGAAAGATAAAGAAAGAAAGAGTACGAAAGAGAAAGAAAGAAAGAGTACGAAAGAGAAAGCAAGAAAGACAGACATAAAGAAAGAGAGAGAGAGAAAAAGAGAGAGGGATATAATTATGTAACCCTTCCTCACAAGTGTTACCCCTTTTCCATCACTCCCAGTGCTCCCTGGGTAAATTAAGCCCCCACACAAACACAGGCTCATATTTCCCCTGTGAGCAGGAAGAATTACGATGACTGACATGAGACGCGGGCGAGTCCGCTCCACCGTCACGAGCAGAAAACGGTCGTGGAACAGATCAGGCATCGGCGCACAGCACGTAACTGAATTACAACCCTGAGAGGTCCGCACACTGAAACTTCAGATCATCAACGTGCCGACAGAGTGGTGCAGCGCAGCACGGCGTGGGGGAATGTCTCCAGGGAGTTCCCCTGTAGCGCTGCAGAAATGAAAACGAAGACTTGCGACCGACAGAGGGGGAAATTACAGCATCACTCGCAAAGCGAGTGAGCGAGCGAGCGAGCGAGTGCGAGACGTGGCCGGAGCAAAGCCACGGCGCGGAGCGAGCGGGAGCGCTGGCGGAATACTGATGGAGGCT
>JAODXP020000016.1:30471305-30473805 GCA_027497455.2 Sardinella longiceps | reverse complement strand
AGAGAGAGAGAGAGAGAGAGAGAGAGAATATAAGTCAGTTATTATATTGCAATGCAATAAGACGGAACATTGGCAGAACAAAAACTGATCTCTGAGGGCTGACTGTGCCTGTGTGTGTGTGTGTGTGTGTGTGTGTGTGTGTGTGTGTGTGTGTGTATGAGTGCACCCCCGACCCCCAGTCAGAAGCGAAACCCTTTCCTCTCTCTTTACACACTGCGTGCGTTTCTCCGAGGCCGCTGCCTTATTGAGTTTGGCAGCAGAATCGGATCTTCCACCCAATTTGTCGCTGGTGCTCGGACCAATCTCACGGTTAGCAGAGCAGGCCTGCCACGCTCTTCTCCGCTCCGACCAACGCCGCTCAGCCCTCCATCAGGCAGAGTGTTCAATGTGTGTGTGTGTGTGTGTGTGTGTGTGTGTGTGTGTGTGTGTGTGTGTGTGTGTGTGTGTGTGTGTGTGTGTGTGTGTGTACGTGTGTGTTTGGAGACCAGGCCTGCTCCGCTCCGCTCTGACCAACGCCGTTCAGCCCTCTGTCAGCCGGAGCGCTCGCCAGAGCTAATGGATTCTGGAACCATGGGGGCGGAATACCCAGAGTGCGTGTCACACAGGCCTGTGTGGTGTGTGTGAATGTGTGCGGGTGTGTTGAATGTGAGAGTGTGTGTTAAGTGAGTGTGTTAAGTGAGTGTGTGAGTTTGTGTGTGTGTGAGAGTTTGTGTGTGTGTGAGAGTTTGTGTGTGTGTGTGTGTGTTTGTGTTGTGTGTGTGTGTGTGTGTGTGTGTGTGTGTGTGTGTGTGTGTGTGTGTGTGTGTGTGTGTGTGTTTTTGGGGGAGTTTGTGCTGGCCCTCAAACAGCTGGGTCCCCAGAATGTTCTATTTGAGAGCGGCGCTCAGATGGGCTCCAAATGAGACCTCAGCAATGGGAGAGCTCACGGCCACAGCACTTTTGACTACAGACTTATATGTACATTTCTAATTAATGAAGTCCTACTTACTAACTGTGTTCAATTTGCCCATTTCAACACATATTTGAACAGAGTGGCATTTTTATACACTGTAGCTTTGAGGTGTCATTTGGAGTCCAAACTGAGGCTGTGAGCCCTCAGTGTTTTGGGCAGCTGTGAGCCTGTATCTGCAGAATTGCTGTGGCCTCAGAGAAACGTCATGCACACACACTACCCTAACTCTAAACACTAAAAGCTTAAAAGCCTAAACCTCGAGACTTCACTGACCTGAATCAACTCTGTGATCAGCCGAGTCATGTTAAATCCTGAATTAAGTCTGATTAGCTGAGTCATGTTAACATGACTTGTCTAATCATGGAATGTTGATTCAGGACTTAAGTCCTGTAGTATCAACTCCATGATCAGCAGTCATGATAAAGGGGTCATATTATGCCGTTTTCAAGCTAACTCTTTTAGCTCTAATGTTCAGAACAGGCTGTTTCTCATTGGGGCGTGCACCAGGTAACTAGACACCTGCAGCCAACACATTGAGGATTTCCCCTAGCCTAATAAGACAATTAATCATTTTTCACTGTTCTCAGCTGCAAAGTTGTTGCCAACTTGTCTCTCTTTATTTTTGCAATAATCCATTCTCATTGCCCTCGGCTGTTCAGTTGAACAGTTTCTAACTTGGCTATTTAGTGGTTTTTTTGTGGCTTGAGCACACACAGTTTCTAACAGTGTAATTGATGTTTTTTTTTTTTTTTATCAAACTTACAGCGTGTGTAGAAGCAGTATAGATACAAGAAACACATTCAAAAGTCATAAAAAATGTTTTTTTTTTCCTTTGAGTCCTGAACCAACTTTATGATGAGCATTTGAAGTCTTCGACAGCTAAGGCCTTAAGGGAAGACACTGGGACAAGGATAGCTGACAACAAAAAGAAACATTACAGGATAAATGGCTCTCACTTCCTGCCATCCCCATTTCTATTAACGTCTTTTAACTTAGGGGCACCTAATATATATTACTAACTGATGAAAAAATGGTATTTAAATAACTGTTTGAATGTGCAAATGCATGTTCAACTGAACGGAGTAGCGTATTTACACACTGTACTTGTGAAATGAAGCCATGATTGACTGAACGCATGTCGTACTGTCTGTTTGTGCAGAAATGCCAAGTGATGATTTGATGATAACCCCACTACCTCAGGCGCATGTTTGGATTTCAACCCTGCCTGTCTGTCTGTATGAGTTGAGTGGACATGACAAACGACAAGAGAGTGTGTGTGTGTGTGTGTGTGTGTGTGTGTGTGTGTGTGTGTGTTTTGAAATGTGGCTGTTTGATTGTTCTCTCGCTCCGAGAAGGCTATGTTGAGACTGCGAGGAGCTCTGATGGATCCTCTCAGTGACAGCCATGTCGAGAGGTCTGTACCTGACCTCTCCCGATCACACCCCCAAACACACACACACACACACACACACACCATCATAAATTCCTCCCTCCCCTACTCTTCTCTAGATTCTTCTTCTTCTCTCTCTACCTCTCCCTTCACCACTC
>JAODXP020000016.1:30428805-30466305 GCA_027497455.2 Sardinella longiceps | reverse complement strand
GCTGCAGCTCACTCATTCTCTTTCTTACACACACACACACACACACACACACACACACACACACACACACACACACACACACACACACACACACACACACATCAGCTACTGAGCCTCAATCACAACTTAGGCTAGTCCTCTCTTCCCCTACTCTCATTCCTGTTTAGAGCTGCAGCTCTCACACACACACACACACACACACACACTCTGCTGCTACTGAGCCGCGACCACAACTTGGCTGGGTCCTATCTTCCCCTGTTTAGAGCTCTCATTCTCTTTCTTACACACACACACACACACACACACACACACACACACACACACACAGACTGAATGCCTCTCATTCAAAGGAATGACTCACGCTAAACACTTGAAATGAAGTCGGTTTGATGTGCTCAGCTTGCTGACAGTGCATCTCTTATTCAAAGTCAGGACTGAGGAGCGAAACACTCGGAATGAATGAGGCTGGATTGACGTGTTCAGACCGAGCGGACAGTACGCCTCGGAATAACAACAACAAGGCGTTACGCAAGAGCAGGAGTGAGCATTTAGTCTTTTCAAGAGGCGAGGTTCACAACGTTAAATACGGCTTCCAGCGACTGCTCAATCGATAGCCTACTCGATGAATTTTGTGGTTATGCTAATAATGTCCTGGTGTAGGAAATCGATAGTGGGGAAGCTTCATCTTAAGAGTAGGCAACACACACAATCACAACGCTCACATACTGCACACTGACAGACAGGCACCTGCACAGCAGAAGAAGGGAGTGAAGCGAGGGAGAGAGGAAGGATGGATGGAAGGAAGACAGAAAGAGACAGATAGAAGGAGAATGTGAGGAAGAGAGGAGAGGTAAGGTATTTTAAGAGGGGGGAAAAACAGCAGAGGGAAAGAAGAGTAGAGGAAGGGAACTGAATGAAGGGTGAGAGGACAAGACAGAGAATGAGAGACAGAGAGAGAGATAGATGAAAGAAACATTAAGTCCACCCTATGCGAGTAAGCTATCCTCGAGAGACAGACAGAGAGAGAGAGAGAGAGAGAGAGAGAGAGAGAGAGAGAGAGAGAGAGAGAGAGAGAGAGAGAGAGATCAAACTGCAGGTTAGAGGAGGGTGAGTGCATATAAAGGTGTCAGAGAAGCAAGAGGAGTTCTAAAAGAAGCACAAAGGATCCGACATCTTCAGAACATCAGTGTTCACCTAGTCTTCAGACCGTGTGTGTGTGTGTGTGTGTGTGTGTGTGTGTGTGTGTGTGTGTGTGTGTGTGTGTGTGTGTGTGTGTGTGTGTGTGTGTGTAGGCTAGTGAGCATAAAGAAAGGAGTATCAGATATATAGAGTAGATTAAAATCCACATATTGTAGCATTATGCAGCACTTCCTCATCGGGATTAAGCCCGTCATCTCCAAGGCCTGATACCATCCAATGCTGAGTAGACACAGGACTACTCAAACAACCTGCAAACTCCTGTGTCAGCTCCAAGCACGCTCAGAACAACATCCACACTCCAAAACACACACACACACACAGACACACACACACACACACTACACACACACACATATACTTATACACACAGAGAGATACACATACACAGATACACACAGACACTCAGACACACTCTTTCCACATCCTCTCCAAACATGCACGCTTTGCTCTTTGGCAAAATCCTCCCAAGTGCGATCAGCATCACCAGCAGCAGCCCCAGATAGTATCACACAAGGTGCCTTTTTTAGAACAGAGCTCCCGTCTCTGAATGGAGGCTGAGGTAGCGAATGCCGATGCTGGTTTTGATAAGGCTCTTCAGTCCCCCAGTATGAGTCATCAGGGTTAGGAGCAGCACTTTGTCTTCCTCATCTCTTTTCCATCCTTTTTTTCCTTCCTCTCCTTTTCTTTCCCTCCATCCTTGAACTTTTTTCTCTCTTTTGCTTTGTAATGCTGTGAAACAGAGCGGAGCGTCAAAACCGCCCAAGCTGTTAAGTGTGGCCAGGAAAATAAAATAAATCTCATGCATCTCAGGGGCATCGGTGAGTAACAACCATTGCAACCTGCAGTCAAAGACTTATCACACTTAAAAAAAAGAAGGAAAAAAAACACAAAACAAAACAGTGCAGATGACAAATACCCAAATAAAAATCTTTTGACACTGCAGACGGAGGCGTTCTTGCGGAGTCACGGAGCTTATTATGGCCAACCGTGCAGTGCACATAAGCAGAAGAATGGGTTTGATGGCCGCCACTCTCCAATAAAACTGCCCTCAAATAGCTTTTATGGTCTTACAGGGAGCGAAGAGGTCACTTATTTACTGACCCCCACTCTCCCCTCCATCAGAATCCTTCATCCTTCGTGAAATTCTCTCGTTACGCAGACTAAAGTAGAGCTCTCATACACTGATGTGACCGATCATTGAAAAGTTCAAATTGTGAGGTATTCACGGAAACCGGAAATTATTCATGTTCGGGCCCTTGAAATGTATTATATTGCTGTATGTTGGTCAGTAGGCTATTCCATGATCTTTGGTTTAACTGTACAGACATATTATATATTGTCAGTATTCCATGGTCTTTGGTTTAACTGCAATAGAATGGCGGACTGAGTGTGGCATGCGCTGCCGTGCAACGCCAACGGAAGCTGAGCCAAGGTCTCCATGGCTACTGAGGCTGTTCAGCCTGGCAACGGAAGCCAGGGAGTAGGACCGGTGGGGGATGAGTGCAGATTATAGGGCAAATCCCATTAAGGCCGCACTCGGTTAGCGGCAAGATTTGATTCGTTTAAAGACTGATTATCCTTTAAAGACCAACAGCAGTGCAAGAAACTAATTGCCTTCTTTTCTCCTCTCCTCCTGCTCTCTCTCTCTCCTCTCCCAATGTCACTGCTACATACAGTACTGTCATCATTTTCAGAGCCAGAGTCTTAAAAAAACTTATTCCCTCTAGACAACCACTACTACTACTACTACTACATGTACTGTAGGCCTACTGAGCCATTCACTGTAGGCTACTGCTACTACTCCTAACACATGCATATTGCACTTATATTACATAACATTACATTACATTACAGTTCTTTAAATTACATTATAATTTGCACTTCACATCCTCTCACATTCCAGGTGTCCCTGAATATGAAGTCTTACTGTATTTGTATGTTATGTAGATGAGTGCTAAGCCTATATGTAAATGAAACCTAGGAGGCCTAAACACTTATTTCGTTCACATAATGTGTGTCGACATGCATATATGTTAAATGTACACATTTCATGAGGAAAAATTATGAGTAAACAGTCTAAATGACAAGTGAGTGAACTGTACGCAATTTAAACATAATGGTACAGTGTGCTTAAGTGTATGATTATAGCTTGTAGCCAACACATTTCCCTTCTATACTTCAGCAGACTAGTAAACAAATGGAAAACAGAGAGAGAGAGGAGAGAAAGAGAGAGAGGGAGAGAGTGGCCAGACGGGACAGTTACAGAGAGGGGGTTTGATGTATCTGGTGGTGGCCCACATGTCTGTATGAAAGTGCAGTCCTGGCCTTCTCCCTCTCCTGCCTGCAGACGGAAATGCCTGCTGGGACTTCCGTTTAAAAATGCATGGGTGACCTCACAGTGCTCTCCCCAACTTCTCCAGTTTGGTGGCGTCCTCTCAGACTAGCCTGCCATTAGCCATTATCCCAGCCATCCCATAATATGACATCCATCAGGATAAGACAAGGCCACCGACACAGAGAGTCAATATATGAATGGGACAGCTCAAGAGCCATCATGTCAGAGAGAGGACGGCTACCAAGGACTTCTACTCTTATTCTGTCTTTAATGTTTTATATTGAAGACATGAAGGCCTGGGGAGACGTTTCCATGGCAAACGGAACAGAGGTCTAGCCAAGAACACGCTTGAAGAACACAATAGAAGCATTAAAAGGTGGTTGCATAATGTCTGCATAGCTTTAAGGAAATCATAATAATTTAAAACATACAGTAGACCAATGTGTGGCGCAATACCACAGAATCAACTCCAAGCTCCACAGATTAAAACTGAGCAGAATAATTTCTAAATGCTCGTTTGCAGGTGTAGAATTATAGATAAGCATAAGCGTAAGCAATTATAGGGAATGCTGACTAGGGCTGTAAGTATTTAAATCACGATTATTCAAACGATTAATTTTGAGTTTGAAAACATGAACCCCTGTCTGGATGATGCCACTTGTACTACTGACGCAAACTGCAGTGACACCTCTGATGCGCAATGCCAGAATTGGCACCAAAATTAGGCCTTTGAATCCATAGTATTCCTGTACTGCCCATGTTGTCGAACAAACGGGGCTGTCAAATAATGGTTTCAATTTGATTATTTGAGTTTGGATATCTTTTGACTCAAAAATCATAATTAATCAATTTAAATTCAATATCTTGCACAGCCCTAATGCTGACTCACTTTGCTTACCGCAAGACAGACAAACAATTCCCTCAGCGGCGCCAGGGGAGAACATCACATATTTCTACCTGCTCTGTATCTGGCCTGAATCCAAAAGGTCACATGACCGGATTAGTAATTTTTTTTAATCTGGCTGAATCATAAGTGAGAGTGGAGATGAAAGTTAAACATCATCTCACATAAGGTCGCTGCAGTCACCCAAAGGTCATCTGGCATTGGCCCATTCATTTCACACCAGCAACCGCCACCGACAGCAGCCAGCCAGCCACTCAGCCAGACGTCTATTCTGCCGTGAGGAAGAGCGAGCGAGAGAGAGAGCGTGGCTCCTCTTCCTCTTCGGGGCAGGCGGTGAGTGATGACACTTATGAGGTCACTAAAGCGCACTGGCCTTTACTCTGCGCAGCCACGCGCTCCTCATTTAGGGTGAATGATGACGGGGAGCAATGAGGCGGCGCCCACAGACAGGCTAGAATGGACACGGCCAGGACCAGAATCACAATCACGCTTCGCAACCTCGTTCAGATTAAACACCCACAGGGCTCAGCAGAAGAGGGATCTCACACACACACACACACACACACACACACACACACACACACACAGGTACACAGGCACACACACACAGATATGTGCACACACACAGGCACAAAAATGCATGCATACACGCACACGCACACACACGCGTGTGCACAAACACAGAGTGTCGCAGACATCCACTACTAACTATTCACAAACATACAAAAGCATTACCATCCAATCAACATTACACATGGTGAGTGAGCGAGTGAGCGCTGGTGTGTAGTGTGAGCATCCACTCTCGGCTCCATTGTTGACTATTTGTGGCGTCATTGGGTTGGTTTGGGTGGGCAGGCTAAGGGGGGTGTGTGTGGACTCCTGGGGAACAATAAGCACACTTTTCCAAAGGCCATTCTTCAGCAGTGGAGAAAACACGGTGGGACCGCCAGCAGTCTACGTCCTGTTTACCATAATTTGCTCCATCTCTCCCTCTCCCCTCTCTCTCTAACTCAGTCTCTCTACCTCCGTCTCTCTCTCTCTCTCTCTCTCTACCCCTCTCTCTACCTCTCTCTCCAGGATGCTACACTTTAGAAATCTCAATCAGCATGAACAGCTGGCCAACCTTCTGGACAGCTAATAAGGGTGTGTCTATGTGGTGTGTGTGTGTGTGTGTGTGTGTGTGTGTGTTTGAGAGAGTGTATTTGTGTGTGCGTTGTGGGTGATGGCGCATACGTTTGAGAAAGAGTGAGAACATATTTGAATATCGGTGCAAGTTATGAGGATGACTGGACGCGTATAAATGTGTCTATTGGTAAATGAGATTTGTGTGTGTACGTGTGTGTGTGTGTGTGTGTGTGTGTGTGTGTGTGTGTGTGTGTGTGTGTGTGTGTGTGTGGCCATGCTCACAAAAATCCCAAATGAGTTGTACCGTCAATAGTTCCTACGTCAATCTTGACCCAGGTCCCACTGTGGTTGACCCATCAGTGTTAAGAGTGTGTGAAAGTAAATGGACCCATGGACACACACACACACACACACACACACGCACACACACACACACAATCACTCTGGGGTGAGCTGAGGAGAAAGAGGAAAATAAAGTCATGTGTTTGCGTATGCGTTTGTGTGTGGCTCTGTGTGTTCTCTCTCTCTCTCTCTCTCTCTCACACACACACATACACACACACACACACACACACAGTATTCCTAGCGTCACAGACAGAGGGGCCTATTCTAGCAGTGAATCAGAGCCATGTGACGGCTGTAGTGCTTTACTAAGAGCAGCTCCATGCCGTCTGAATGGAGTGGAGGAGAGGAGAGGAGAGGAAGTCCTCAGAATGGCACCGCCGGAACAGTGGAGCTCTTTTACGTCTGTGTCTGTGTGTGTGTGGGCAAGAGGAGCCTACAAAAAGAACTCCCAACAACTTCAACAAACCTGCATAGACTACATAAAGCAGGGCTTGATCTCCATTTAGCCTAGTATAGAACAATATTTCCACTTCATTAAATAGACTTTCAGGAAATTGAGATATAAACTGTGCATTGGTGCACAATATACTGTATACTGGAGAATAGGGCAACATAACTGCTTGGCTGTGTGTGTGTGTGTGTGTGTGTGTGTGTGTGTGTGTGTGTGTGTGTGTGTGTGTGTGTGTGTGTGTGTGTGTGTGTGTTTACGCTTGTATGAGTGGGAGCAGCAGGTGTCCTCAGTGAACCTCCCCCCCTCGCACACATACACCCATCATCATCATCTCCTCCACACCTAGCAGGCGGCCAGACCTCATCAGCCCACGCTCTGTCTGTTCTACTCAGACACGGTGCCAAACACACACACACACACACACACACACACACACACACACACACACACACACAGTCCAGTTCTTTGCTCTTTCTCCCCACGCAACCTCCTCTCTAACAGACAACATCTCTACAGGCTCCCTTCCAATGTCAACCAGACCCTATATCACTCACTTTTCTCCCTTCTCTTTTCCTCTCTCTGCTCTTGTGCAAACGCAGCGTCTCTCACTCCACTTTAGTGTGCCCCAAAACCAGAGCTCGAGCCAGAGGTCGAAGGTTATCTGGTGAGTCATCACGAGGCCGTCCTGTTTAGTCACCAGATGTCTCTGCTGCCCATCTCCCAGCCGGAACCTCAGGGAGGAGGATACTATTGTGCTAATGAATAATTGTAGTAATAAAAAGATTGAATAAAAAGATTTGAATGAAAAGCTATACCAAAAGCCTGGTTAAAGCCTTAGTTCCCTCTATATCCACTACTTAAAGGAATATACCGGAGTGAATTCAAGCATAGCCCTGATGAAAGCGCATGCTAAATGCGCTAGTTAGCGAGTGGAACAAAATAATTTGGTACAGCACACACCGAACGCGAACGCAGAAGTGAACAGGCACTTTACACTGAATCAATGGGACCTGACTGTTGGAAACCGAAAGTAAGATCTGACGTTACATTGACTCAATGTAAAGTGTTTCGCGTTCTCCTTAGGTCTATGCTGTTCGAAATTCTTTCATTTCATGCGAAATATATTGCTGTTAGAAGGCTCGTGCAGCAGGGCTATGCTTAAACTTACTCCGGTATATTCCTTTAAGCAGAAACACCTCAATCTTGTGGACGGGGTGACAGGAGTGGAGTGTATGTGGAACAATGTTGACATACATCATCAGGCTGTCACAGAAACACTGATGCCCGTGGCCGTTAAGTAGGCTACACCAAAGATTCCTGATTTGGACATGTTCTCATATTTCTATCTTTGGCTCATGGGAAACTGTCACTCTTTTTTTCACAGCTGAGGATACATCAGACATAGTCATTAGAAATCAATCACAAGGGCCAAGTCACATAATAAATAAATAAATAACACTTACAGACACACAACAGCTTTGCCTGACATACACAACAAGGCTTAACTGGCTTGTTCTGTGGTCAGAGCCGTGTGCATGTAGTGGGCTTAGACATTGTGTGCTGGCTGTCCCTGTAGTAGAGTGCTCTCCGTCTCTACACAACAACATTAATTCACTGCTGCTTCCACTGGGGTCCCCAGCAGCCACAACTTGTAACTTCATCTAATTCTCAACGTCTTTGTTTCATAGGGATATTTTATTATTCTAACAACAACAACATCTACGCTAGACTAGGATCACTACCACATTAATTCGCAAGTGCTGCTGCTCGAGTCTCTTAACAGTCGTAACTTGTAACCGTTCCCTCTTGTTCTCTGAAACGCTTTTATTTCATGAGGCTTTTTGTCATCCTAACAACACACAACATCAGAATAAAAATGCTGTCAGAGAGAGAGAGAGAGAGAGAGAGAGAGAGAGAGAGAGAGAGAGAGAGAGAGAGAGAGAGATAGTTATACTGTATGGATATCATTATTTATTTGTATGTCAGATATTTTATTTTCCCCTATTTGATGTATCAATATTAAGCTTTGGCAATACAATGTATGAATTTGTCATGCCAATAAAGCATATTTGAATTTGAAAGAAAGAGAGAGAGAGAGAGAGAGAGAGAGAGAAGGAAAGGGTTGTGTGTATGTGTGTGCACTCTCAGGGCAGAACTTCCATTACCACATCAGAGGTACTATAAACAGAATGCAGGGGAGGGGCGGCAGACCGCGTGCGCCCCTTGGTGATTCGCTATTCAGCCCAATTAGTTCACATAGAGCGTTAGCCTAATAAGACCCAGCTTCATTTCCACACCACCCATCTCCACATCAAGTACGGCCCGCGACACACGTCACACGGCACACAGCAGCTGGATTCACCAGAGGAAAAATATCTTCCGCCTGGAGAATATCTATAATGGAAGTCAAACCGACGCTAACACACATTTAGAATGTAGGTCTAAGAACACTGCTAAAAAGCAAAAGACATTTGTATCAAGGGGAATGAAGAGTCTGGAGCTGTGAATACAGTATGTTGAGGACAGGGCCCCATGCAAGCAAAAGGATCCTGGTGCATCCAGCCTACGTGGCTTTTCATCGTCACAACACTGCACATCAATCAATCACCATTATGGCCCTGCTGTCAGGGACCTCTCTCATTCTCCCTTTCTCTCCCCCTCTCTCTCTCTCTCTTCTCTCTCTCTCTCTCTCTCTCTCTCAGAGGGCGGCTGGAGTGGAGGCGTGACACCACCTGTGGCTGAATGCCTGAGTAGTGGAGCACATCTGCACTGAGCTGTTATCATGAAGCCTGACGGCCACCGGCCCTCCTACTTTCTCTTCTTAGCCTTAGCCGTAGCGATCCGTCTCCTCCGATAGGCTCGGGACTGGGGCCGAGTGATTGATGGGAGCTGTCTGAGCGTGCCCAGAAGGGGTCAGAGCAGCAGAGCATAATTACAGAGCTGAATAGACCTACTCTATAGCTGAAGTAATGGCCTAGGGCCTTTGACAAGGGCAGGCTTTAGTTTCCTTTGCCCCTGACGGTCATGTTCCATGGTATTGGGGGGGGGGGGGGATACACACATACACACACAAAAAAAAAAAACACACAACACGCACAAAACACACAATACGCAACACACCACACACACACACACACACACACAAACACAAACACAAACACAAGCACACAGGTGAGGCTGCTGTTGGAGGGAAAACAGAGCTCCCATGTTGGCGACAGGGCTTAGAGAGGAAATAGGGGAGGCGAAGGGTGGAGATTTGGCATTTTTATTGTGGAAACAACCCGGCGAGCAGAGGGGAGCCTAGTCCTGTTACAAGCCATAATCCGCCAACAGGCACAAAGTTCAGCGCTTACAAAAAAAAAAAAAAAAAAAAAATTAAATACTGGAGCATGACAAAAACGCTGAGCTGTGCCAAAGACACTTCCTAAAAAAAATCCACCAGCGCTGCAACTAGCCTGACCCTGCACAGTCTGCCATTTAGCGACTGACTTAAAAAAAAAAAAAAAAAAAAAAAAAAAAAAAAAGCACAGACCTCAAAGCACAGATATCAAAACAACTAAACCAGAGGAAAGAAAGTTCAACGGCTGGCCAGTTTCTGCTCTTCCTTCCACTGTTACTAAAAAGCAAGAGTCAGGCAGAAATCTCCATTTTTACAAGACTAGGACTTTTTACGAGAAAAAAAAATGCTGTTCAAACAGGAACACGAGAGAGATCATGTGAGTGAATGACCTGGCCCAGGTCTGGGGGTGATGTGGGGTAGGCCTCATGTGGGTCATTCCCAGTGAAATCAACCAGTGGCTGACAGGTCACTCTCGCAAAAAAATATGAGAAAGGCTGTTTTCAGCCTCTCATTTTATCATGTGGACAGTTCGCAAGATTTTTTTTTCATTTTGCCACTGGCTGATTTTACTCGGAATGACCCATGTTCTGTTTCAGGAGGAGATCACATAAAAGCTAATCTCGTTGACACCTATACTAGGCTAGACCACCATCATCATCATCATCATCATCATCATCATCATCATCAAGAGATTCAAAGTGCTGATTTCCAAAGCCTCAACCCAAAATCCCTCCCGCCTCCCAATCAACAGTGGGGTTGACAATTCTATTTGAGCACTATGTGCTTAATTCTACGGCGGTCATCATTGACCCAGACTTGACCCACTAGGCTACTGGGAATATATTGACCCTTCAGAAAAGAGAGAGAGAAAAAAAAAAAAAAGCTGGATGGAATTTGCATTTTAACTGTGTCCTTTTTTTTTGTCCTTTTTGAGCTCTTGCTGGGGGGAAAAGGGCTTTAGTAAGTCAGGTGCTTATGATAATAGTATCTGATGAGTCACAATAAAAAGGTTTAAAGGCTTTAAATGAGGTTGGGAGATACTGCAAAAAGGATGGGGATTATGGCTCAACCACCAATCCAATTACAGATTTGACCTCCAAACTCTGGTAGAAGGGTGCTGATTGATTGGTTAGCTTAGCCTAAGCGAACAAATCAATCACAAAAACTAATGCATTATTGCATAATGCATAATTCACAGCATATGTCTCCTTTAAAGGAATATTCCACCTCTTTATGAAAATTGGTTGTTCACCCCCTTACCTGGAGTTATATATGTGGGTAAAAGCATTTTGGTCTCCGTGCATGCGTTGTCCTAGTCTGCCAACCCCAATTTTACCTTTAGCTTAGCATAGGCGCTGGAAAGTTAAGTTGCCAAAGAGTTGCTATCTGGCAACATTACATTCCAGCGTCTATGCTAAGCTAAAGCTAAAAAATGGGGAAAATTAGGGATGCCATATTAGGAAAACGCATGCACTGAGACCAAAATGCTTTTACCCACATAGGTAACTCCAGGTAAGTGAGTGAATAACCAATTTTTATAAAGAGGTGAACTATTCCTTTAAGGTTGTGTGTGTGTGTGTGTGTGTGTGTTTGTGTGTGTACATGGAGCTCAGTGTTGTGTTGGAAGAGCAGCCTTAGAGATGGCAGTCACACAGGGAGCGACTCGACATGAAATGGGTGCCCCACCCACGACCCACACATACACACAGATGACAGTCAAACAGGGAGCGACTCCACATCATGTCTAGGAAGTGGGTGCCACACACACACACACAAAAACGACAGTCAAACAGAAGGCCACTCTACACCATGTCTAGGAAGTGGGTGCCCCACACACACACACACACACACACACACACACACAGAGGGAGATGACAGTCGAACAGGGAGCAACTCTACATCATGTCTAGGAAGTGGGAGGCCACTGAGGACTCGTCTTGCACTAGTCGCACCGTTTCCTGGACAACATTCAAATGTAGCCACAGGAGGCAGACACATGTCCCTGCAGTACCACTCCCTACAAACATCACTCTCACACACACACACACACACACCCTACAAACATCACTCTCTCTCACACACACACACACACCCTACAAACATCAGACACACACACACCTTACAAACATCTCTAACAGACACATGTCCCTACAGTACCACTCCCTACAAATATCATACACACGCCACACATCTCTCTCTCACACACACACACACACACACACACAACCACACACATCCCCCACAAACATCTCACTCGCTCTGTCTCTCACGCACGCACACACACACACACACACACCTGCTGAAAGAAAACATCAGCAAAGACCACAAATCAAGTCAGCCTTAAGCTTTAAACTCATTGGGGAGCAAAAATTGAAGGACTCGCAAAATAGGCAAATGTGGCCAAGACAAAAGAAACTTGATGCTGAAAAAACACTTTCTGCAGATCTACAACAAATTGTAGAAAGAAAGAAAGAAAGAAAGAAAGAAAGAAAGTCAGAGCATAGGACAAACTCTACACTAAGCTATACAGCCCAACTCGCCCTGATTTCAGAGTGCTGGGGATCGTTTTTTTCCTCCCCAAACCGGATGGAAATCTTTCAAGGTCAATGTGGCTCTGTGAGCCATGAATTATTGAACCTTAAGTCTCACGCTGTGTGTGTGTGTGTGTGTGTGTGTGTGTGTGTGTGTGTGTGTGTGTGTGTGTGTGTGTGTGTGTGTGTGTGTGTGTGTGGGGGCGTGTGTGAGAGAGAGAGAGAGCGAGAGAGAGAGAGCGAGAGAGAGCGACGTGGAGGGCGAGAGAGAGAGAGAGAGAGAGCAAGAGAGAACGAGAGAGCGACTGAGCAAGAGGGAGAGAGAGAGCAAAAGCGAGAGAGCGCGAGAGAGAGATAGAGAGAGAGACAGATATCACAAGCTGCCTCATCCACCGAGGTTGTTCCCTTCCTCTAGATTTCAATCAGCTCTGTAAAAAATAGCCAGAATAGTGATGGAGCGACAGACCACAACAGACTGCAGTGCTCAGGAATGGAAAGGTTGGGTGACATACATACCTAGACAAGTGCTATACACACACACACACACACACACACACACACACACACAGGTGTCTTGTGAGCACAGTATCAGGTCAGGCCTTCTATCAGAGCCATCAGTAACTCCAGCAGGGCAGGCCACCCATCCCCTACCCTGACTATGTGCAAGAGCCCCTCACCTACACATCCGCCCACCAGACACACACACACACACACACACAGATACACAGACACACACAAGAAATGGCAATATGCATGTGACAAATTTATTTAATTTAACCTTATTTTAGGAAGGTCCCACTGAGACATAGGATCTTGTCTACCAAAGAGTCCTGGACAATTTAACTTCCTTGATTCATTGCAGAAGTCCCCTCCTCACAAAAGCCCACACATCCGCCCAAACACACACACACACACACACACACACACACACACACACACACACACACACACACACACACACACACACACACTTTTTACACCAGTAATGACTTGCAAGAACTCAAGGAAGCTTATTTGTCACATGCATACAGTGGGAGTCCTCCTCTCACAAGAACCCCCACATCCGCCCCATAGCAACTAGCCTCCCCACAACTGAACTGTAGTCTAGCCTGTCTAACGGCACCAGCTAGCTAGCGGATACCCCACCCTTCAGGGAGCAGCCATGAGGAGACAGACACAGGCATGATGGCCTGGCTGGCGAGGCTGAGGCAGTCCTGTATCCATTAGCTGCTAGCGACTTGGGGAAAGCGAGCGGTTTCTATTCATTTTCAATGAGAGCAAGCGGAAAGTGGCCAGGTAGACGGGCTCAGAATAGAAGTGAAGTCTACTATAAGGTTGAGCGAAGCTACTCAGCAACAGCCAATGCGAGTGAACCCATGCGTCACAAGGTACACAGAGCCTGTTCAAAAAAGTGGGACAGTAGGGTGAGCACCATCATCATCATCATCATCATCATCTTCATCTTCATAGGCCACGTCAGCAAGGCAAGGCACTCTGGACTTCTGTGTGGCCAACGCCTCTCTTTGACACTGGGAACTCAATCCGCCTGTTTGGCCCCAAACGGAGCCTTCATGAGCACATATACATTTCCACTGGGGCACTGGAAGAGTTGGAGGAGGAGGGAGGTGTAGCGTGGTGCACACACTGAGTACTACAGACTGCCTATTTGGTTTCAGTCCCCAGTCACAGAGCTAGAGGCAGTGGTGCTGCTTTTAGCAGGCAGAGAGGAGAGAGCCCAGCTAAAATTAGCTCAGCTACCGCTAGTGCTGCTACAGCTAGAGCTACAGCTGCAGGGCCAGACATGTTGGGACTGGGTGCTGGAGAATGCACCAATGATTTACACACACACACACACACACACACACACACACACACACACACACACACTGAAATATGTGTGGAAAAATTCAAAGTTCAACCAAAGCAACTACAAAGGATAAACAAACAAAAAAAAAAGAAGCAAATATCAGCCTTCTAGCTTAATTATGTGCTTATAGCCTAATATGACCTTATAATTCAGCTTTGCGCTAGCCTAAAGCTAAATACTTTTACATGGGACAGAGCAAAAAAAGCAAAAAAACAAAAACAACAACACACCATATCCCATGGTGCCTGAGGGAAGAAGCGAGTATCACGCGGCCAGCACTGTGAGTGCTGGAATAAAATAATAATAACCTCCTGAGATACAGAGCCTGAGAGAGAGAGAGAGAGAGAGAGAGAGAGAGAGAGAGAGAGAGAGAGAGAGAGAGAGAGAGAGAGAGAGAGAGAGAGAGAGAGAGAGAGTGCATAGGAGACAGATTGGAAAGCCAATAGAGACTGAAGGAAAAAGGGAGACACTATGAATCTACACTGTGTGAGGGAAAGGTATGAATGGAGAAAGGGATAAGGAAAAATAAGAGAATGAGGGAGAGTAGGGGAAACAACTACTGATCAGAGAGAGAGAGAGAGAGACCGAGAGAGCGAGAGAGAGGGATGGGGAGAGAGAGAGAGAGAGAGAGAGAGAGAGAGAGAGAGAGAGAGAGAGAGAGAGAGAGAGAGAGACAGAGAACAGATGAGTTAGCAGACGGAAGTGCCAAGAGGGAGAAAAATAAAACATGCACATGACTCGGCCTTTCCTTTGCACACACACACACATGACTGTGACTTCTCCCTCACTTCTCCCTTGATCACTATTAGTCCCTCACACACACACACACACACACACACAGACACACACAGAGAGAGAGAACAAGAGAGGTGCTGACGTTAGCCTAGCCTGGAGACCTTTTCTCACCCCTGCAAGCGGGAAGGTACGGGGTGGGAAGTGGCCCTCCACAGAGAGAGCCCGTGCTGCTGCGCTAACAATGGGCCATCTTGAGTCGGCGTGCCCGGCTGCTGATGCCCAGCTCATAAATCATCCCACTCAGAGTCAGTGCCCCCCTGGGGGAGCCTTAGGCCATGGAGCTGGAGGCCTGGTGCCTGGGCACAGAACAGATCAGTAAGGCAAACGGTGCCAACTCAGCTGGGTGATGAAGGATCAAGAAGATAAGGATCAGGGTAATGAATGAGACTAAATTGGGTCATATTTGACCCTTTGACCCAATGGTAAGAATGAGACGACACTGGGTCAGATTTGACCCTTTGACCCAACGTACATGTCACACACAGCACCACACTGGTCCTCTGCTCTGGGGCATTAGTGTCTACAGTATGATGTCAGTCAGATCTCCATAGGACTGGCTAAGTGATTAAACATATGCTCTTCCGGAAACAAGAGGGGTCAATGGCGGCTAACATCCTCCATTTGAACAATGAGGCACTTGAACTTGGGAATAAACGAGACTTAAAATGTGTGATTTCTCACTACCGTACTGTCATAACACAGCCAGATGTGGCAGCTACAGTAAGATCTCCTCATCTCCTTCACTGCTTTAGCCATCCTCAGGGAGGAGAGGGGGAGAGAGGAGAAAAAAGACAGAAGAGAGAAAAGAAAAGAGGGGAGAAGAGGAGAGGAGGAGACAAAAATAGAGGAAAGGAGAGGGGGAAAGAAGAAGGGAGAACAGAAAATAGGAGAGGAGATGAGACAAGAAGAGAGAGGAGATGAGAGAAAAGAGGAGAGAAGGAGAAAAGAGGAGAGAAGGAGAAAAGAGAGGGAAGAGAAAAAATAAGAGAGGGGAGAAAAGAAGAGAAAAGAAGAGAAGAGAGGTGAGAGGAGGAATGTCCTCTCTGCTAATCTCATGCAAATGGATCCCTGTGTGTGTGTACCCAACCCAATCCAACCACTCAAGCAATGAGAGCCTAATCAGACTTAACTCACACAACCATCCATTGACTCCAGTGACAACCAAAACCACACAGCAAACACAGACACAACTAAGCTACATGCTAACACAGCTGGACTTCTGTGGGCCCACATGGTCATGCTCTGCTGCTACACTGTTACACTACGCTACGCAAAGCACTACTCAAAGAGATGGCCTTACACGGGCTAGGCTGACACTTTAGGAAAACAATAGCTCATTTCTCCCAACAAGGCATGTGTACAATAACACCACAGCCTGTCATTTGATAGCCTTGGGCAATATCCTTTTCAACAGCAGAGATGGAGATAAAGGCTACACATGGCAAACAGGGAGAGCCAGTGGCCTTGTAGTAGGAGTTTGTTCCAATACTCAATTATCTCCATTGGGGACACAAGAAGATGTGACTAGGATGAAATGGCATAGCCTACTGATGCCATGAACTGCAACAGGGGAATACCATTGGTAGATCATGCATAGGACTATTTATACTGAGAAAATGTGCAGCTCTTCAACTAAATAGGCCTATTTGACCAGTTTTACTAAATAGAGCCTTCTTTTTAGGTTAGCGCACATTTAGTCAAAAAGTCACAAACTCTCTTCACCAAACATCTCCCAAGGTCATGAACAGTATAGATATAGACAGTAAAGCAGGAGTTTCTAAGATCTTTGGTATAAAACTACCGTATGCTCTTCGGAAACGGACAGGGGGAATTTCCCCTTTTCACTCATTTCCTGTGCTGAGGATCATGGGATGCAATCTCGATTCCCATCTCTGGAGAGCCAACGCACCACATACTGTAAGCTATACTATCAAAACCCGTGGCGAAGAGCGCCAACCCTAACCCTATGGCTATCTCAAGTCCACAACGCTCGACCACATGGCAGGATGTGTCATTTCCTGTTCCTGTGGCGTCCAAAGAGGGACCAGCAGGAGGGGACTACTGTAACTGTGCATCACATAAGCATGAAGCGGCACCGGGCTATTAATGGGGTAGGGCGTCACTGAGGAACAGTCACGTCACATTTCTTTATTTGGCAAATTAGTAAGGCCTATAACTACGTAATCTTAAAATAAGATGCCTAAATATACTTAAAGGAGAGTACCGGAGTGAATTCAAACATAGCCCTGTTGAAAGAGCTTGCTCAATGCGCTAGTTAGCGAGTGGAACAAAATAATTTGGTACAGCACAGACCAAACGCGAACGCAGAAGCGAACAGGCACTTTACACTGAATCAATGGGACCTGACTGTTGGAAACCGAAAGTAAGATCTGAGGTTACATTGACTCAATGTAAAGTGTTTCGCGTTCACGTTAGGTCTGTGCTGTTCGAAAATCTTTCATTTCATGCAAAATACATTGCTGTTAGAAGGCTTGTGCAGCAGGGCTATGCTTAAACTTACTCTATATTGCTTTAAAATAGGCATCATTAATAGTAGCCAACTGTAATAGAAAGAGTGTTGGGTAAAGCTGCTGTATTACAGTAGATGTACCATCAATTCATCACAGCATAAAACTTCTGTTCTGTGTGAAAAAAAGTGATACAAACTTCACCAAACGAAAAAGTGAGTTGGGCATGTCAGAGAGAACACTGACGTTTTATTTTAATGAGCCCTCTCTCTACCACATAGCCTAGCACCATTGGGGCGTGTTCTATTGCTCTGACTCTGGCACTGGCTGGGGCAGCTGGTCCCAATAACACGTGCATCGATCTGAAGGGCTGGGGCTGGTGGAAACAGAACACAACAGACGGAACAGAACAGAACAGAACAGAACGCAGCCTCCTGTGGTGGAACGCTCCAGTGCTGCCTGCCTGACGGGCCACAGCAGAGATGAGATGAGAGGAGATGGAGCTCAATAATTAGTGATCACATGGGGCAGAGGGGAGTCAATAGCACACACACACACACACACACACACACACACACACACACACACACACACACACACACCACAGCAAAGATAGCCACACACAGCACAGCCACAGCAGAGGGAGCCACAGACAGCACAGCACAGCACAACACAGCAGATATAGCCACACACTGCATAGCACAGCAGATATAGCCTAGCCACACACAGCACAGCAGAGAAGAGCAGAGAGCTCAACATGCTCAGAGAGTGATGAGCTTTTACAACAGCCGAGTTCCCTTGACACCAATGACTGGCCCAAAGATTTAGGTTTACATCATCCATCTACTCAATAAAGAATCACTTAAGTATAGTAATAAAAAATTACCAAATGCAAGCTGGTAAAAACGTCCATATGAGGAATAGTGTGAAGTAGACGGCTACTTACTAGACGCCTGCAAAGCTCAGTTGATGTGAGGCGAATGTGAGGTTAAACGGTAGCAGCAAACCAAAAAAAAAAGCCTATGACAGAATGAAAGCGACAGCATACACTGGGAAGAGCTTCAGCCCAAATTAAACAAAAAACTGTCAGCACTGTGTACAGACAAAGTTACACATTACCCTCTTCTCTCAAGGATTCCCAAATGGAGAGCTTCAACAGACTTTGACGTACCAGGATTAAAAGTTAACCGAGTGAATGACTACCAACATTAGGAACCACAGAACAGCCCATTTCAGTCCAGCACAACACAGCCCTTGTGTGCACTTGGGGTGTGTGTGTGTGAGAGAGAGAGAGCGGCGCCATCCGACTAAAGTCCACAGGTAATCATATGGCCACCAGGTGACTGACACACACACACACACACACACACACACACTTATTGATTGGTCCACATTCTGCCAAGGCGATCAAACCCAATTCTTCAGTGGGTCCCTTGATGGAGCCACTAAAAGGCGCTGGACTACGAGGGGACGGTGCGACAACGCGTCGCCAATCAGCAAATGTCACAGGGGAGGCGCTTTGCTGAGTGACATCAAAGGGACGCAGGAAGAACAAGCATGTTTGCCGTCGGGGAGTTAATGCTCGGGGACAGGCGTGACACACTCATGCTCACCGTTGAATGGAGTGCCTGGCCGTCTCGTCTCGCCCGTCGAGATAAGCGTAGTGGTGCATCCAAATGACCCACAGCCGTCACATGACAACATGATTTGACTCACAAATTCATAGTGAAGGGCTGGTTAAAGGCTGAACCAGTGTGGCACTGGAAACATACCTACCGGCATTCAATAGAGTCTGTTTAGATTGCTGCAACTTGTTGAGGAAATCCCCTCGCCTGACCCTTATTGAGTGTAAAATTGCTTCAGGTAATCAGATGTAGTGTTGAGCAAGTGTAACGAAGGCCAGCTAGCTCGGCAGCAGTACGTGTAAATCCTCATCACCCAATTCCTTGGGCGTTTCTGACGGCTGAGATAGAAGCTCGGGTTCTTGGCTCAGTGGTTAGAGCGCCCAACTCCCTCACCGGGAGTTTGTAGCTTGCGGGGTGGCGGGTTTGAGACCTGTGTGCGGTGCGAACCAGCACCGGCTACACAAGGACATGTAAACAGCACTCCGTCCGACAGATTCAACTGACCAGAGATCCAACAAAAGCTTCTTCAGAATTTTCACAGGGGTCCGCTTTCCAAAAGCATATAGCGACTATGTAGGTTGCAATGCAATATCCCATCGGCAAGTAAGTTAATAACTGGTAACTGGTACTATGCTTTTGAGAAACGGATGTCAGAATAGCATTCTGAGTGAGATTACCTATAGCAAGTATACTTCTACTCAAGCAAAGTACATCGCCTACTATGTTCATAGGACACGTCCAACCATCAAACGGTCATGGAGCATAATTTCCGAGACAAAGTTGGATTCTTTGTGGGAATTACTTCCCTTATCCTACATGACTGACTGACACTACTTTTGTGGGTGGAGTTTATTGGTCCCTCCTCTTAGTAAATGGAAGCGAGTCCTCTCTCTCCCTCCCTCTCTTTCCCTCCCTCTCCCCGTCTCCCTGTTTCCTTAGCGTAGCCCCTCTGTGAACCGAAGCTCGCTAGACACTTGTTCCTGTCTCTCGCCTCTCTCGCTCACGCAGCCATTCCCGCCTCACGCCTCGGTTTGGTTCGATCGTGCCAAGTCAGCTGGTGAGTCAGAGGCTCTTGTGCCTGGGGGGGCTCACGCTCGGCACGAGGCGAGAAGAGGAGAGGAGAGAAGAGGAGAGGGGCAGAGAGGAGGAGAGGGGGGGTCTTCCTCAGCAATGCCATGGAGACTGCCTTGCATTACTGCAACTCTCACACAAACAGGATACCCATGAAGAAAAAGAGAGAGAGAAGAGACGATGAATACTGGTAGGCTGCTGGAGGTCAACAGAAAAAGGGGACTGTTTCATCTTCAGAGAGTCCAAACAGAGATTCCATAACAGAGAGCTCAAAGGAAAAGATGCAGATGAGAATCCACACTCAGAGTCACTGACAGGCAGCACAGGCAAAGAAACTGCACAGAGAGCTCACAGAGATAGGCTATTTCATAAACACAGCACAGGGACCATCTGAGGTAGCCTTTGATGAGGCAGAGGAAGCTGACCGAGCCAAATTCTTATTCTGAAGTAGCCTAGGCGATAGAACAATAGGCTAGTTCACCACTTCTCCTGTAGGGACCTGCTTACTCTGGGAAAACAATAGCAAACTGCATTCAAGAACAGTCACATTCAGAGTTGTGGCTTCATAGAACACCTAACTACCTGCTTTAGAATCTTTCCTTACTCTTACCATTAGTCAGCAGCCTCATACAGTTGCTTGCCATCAACACCTGAAGTAGCCTAGCCTAGCCTAGCCTAATAGTGCTAAACCTTTTTTACCCGTCGCTTTCCCCAGAGTGTAAAACTAAGGCTAAAGTTTAGGCCTATAGACTTCGAGAATAGATAGATGTTAATGTAAGAATATATAAGCTAATAAGCCAAAGCTTTAGGCCACTTATATGTGGCCCTTGACTTGGACTCATATTTTTATTCATTTTTTTGCCCACTGTGTAAATGAGTTTGAAACAGGCCTGGCCTATAAGAACAATCTCAGATCTCAAACTCAATGCTACATTTGAACATGTTCAGACCAATGCTGTCTGATGCAAACCGCCCATTCCTTTCCAGCTCAAAGACGAGACACAAAAAATGCTGGATGGAAAAGATGCCTCAAAGGTTTCTAGAGCCTCTGAGTCAGCGCCATGATGGCCTGTTTTTAAGGAGAAGAACCCATTTGGAGTTGTGCCACTAGGAACACAAGAGGAGGCAGCGCCGCGCCGTACCATATGGAGACACTGCAGATGGCTCAGGATTAGGCTAGGTGTAGTCAAGGCAATGAAAGCCTTTTTTAACAATGAGGTTAAAAATAGACCTTGGACTCTCTCCCTCTGTACTGTAAGCACGGGAAGAGAGAGAGAGAGAGAGAGAGAGAGAGAGAGAGAGAGAGAGAGAGAGAGAGAGAGAGAGAGAGAGAGAGAGAGAGAGAGAGACTAACAAGAGTTCAAGCTAAACACTGTGGGGTGGATACTGGATAGCAGTAGCACTACGCTAACTGTAGTATGAATTTAGAGATCTCAATAGCTCTGTCAGCTATAGCCTACAGCTGCTGAAATACACGTCAATCAGTTGTAGCAAAGGCAAGACAGGGCTACAAAGATTCACATAAAACCAATCTAGGGTTAGCACAAGGGGGATAAATTGGATGTCTGGCCTGCATAAAACTCATAGAGAGAGAGAGAGAGAGAGAGAGAGAGAGAGAGAGAGAGAGAGAGAGAGAGAGAGAGAGAGAGGGACAGAGACTGAGAAAGGGAGATGGACAGAGAGAGAGAGAGAGATAGCGAGATAGAGTGAGAGTGAGAAAGAAAGAGAGAGAGAGCTTTGACCAGGGAGGGAAAGAGGGAGGAGATGATGGCAGGGAGAGAGTGAGCAGATGGTCTGGATTTATTTTGATCTTATGATGCCCCTATGTGAGAAAGGCTCTTCACTCCCTGCAGCTTCCTTTTGGGATTCCAACACACACACACACACACACACACACACACACACACACACACACACACACACACACACACACACACACACACGGGTCCTACTGCTTTTGTTTTGACAATCGGCCAATCACCTGTCTTCACCCCCCACTTGCCAAAATACCTGACTGATCTCCGATGCATTAGGCCATGTTCCACTACTAATTAGCCTGGCTGGCTTGGCTAGCTGCAGCAGCAAAAGGAAGTAGCAGATCAAGGACAGCACTCAGTCCAAGTTTTTCCCTCTTCTTCAAGAGCATAAAGCATAAATTCTTTCCCCTTCTCTCCCTCCCTCTCCCTCACTCACTCACTCACTCTCACACACACACACACACACAAACACACAATGTTGCCGTCTTAACAAAATACAGCCGACAGTAGTTCCCTACTGCACATAGTAACAGTGCACAGAGCAACATCATGCTTCCAGATCTGACACAATTTGTAAAAACCACCACTGCATTATAGTGTGCAGCAGACATCATATGAAACTGTGAGGGGTGGTGGTGGCCTGATGGTTTCATGCAATGTCTAGAAAATGTCACAAGCACGTCGGCCCAAAAAGACAGCAAAACATTTAAAATGGCTACTACTCCCTATGCACTGGGGCCAATGGTCATTGACAAAAAAAAAGGAAAAGAAAGAGAAGAGGACTCTGTCCCTGTCCTGACAGTGAATGATTAGCAAGGGCCTAAATTAGAGTGCCGCTAACTAATTGCTCTGAAAAGTCATTGGGCATGGGGAGCTCCCATATGTCTCTCTCTATCGATTCCATTCCACTGTGAAACAACAGCCAAAGGGAGTCCTACTAATGACAGTGAGCAGAGCAAGTGAAAGTAGGGATCAGGCTTTTTCAACATTGCCTAAGCACATAGGCCTAATAGCCCAATATCTGAACCGCCACTAAGCTGAAATAGATTTGATTCTGCTCATGACAACATTGCAACAGCACACTCAATCCAGTCACAGCAGACGTTTTCTATGACAGGTTAAATACTCAGCCTGGGATTTGAAATCCAATAAACACAAGACACACACATGACAGTGAAATAGAGTTGTTTGCCCAGTGATTCAAAGTAGGCTATTATGTAACATTCACTTCACCATGGCCTAGTTGACAGACTGCTAAGTTAACCGGTTAATGCAGGGAAAGTAAACATAGGCTACTGCATATTGTATCCTGTAAATAGATTAGGATCAAGATTGAATTGTGGTTAAGCCTATGACTGACTATGACTATGGCCTCTGGTCATCTATAAAGATCATGTTGATAATGGTCATTTTAATCAAGTAACTTAGGCTTGAGCAAGTAACGTTAAAAGCACTTCGCAGTATTGGCTGACGATTATGGGACTCTAAATTACGGGACCCAAAACCAAAAGGGATGAAGAACTAGCATATAACAAGGTCGCACGAAAACATCTATGCCAATTCAAGTTATTAAGCAAAGGGTTCAGGTTACCAGAAATAAAACCACATGAAACCCAATTATGGACTGAGGTTGTATACCCCTTGAATGGGACACATCTCCAAGAAACGTAGGCTACAATATAACGCTAGAGTCTAGCTAGTGGCAAGGCTGCAGGGCAATTTAACATCTGTGTGCTTGGTTGGGGTATCTGGGGCTAGCCTCTCACCCTTCCAGCGTTTAACATCCAAGCCACGCATCACATCCAGATCACATCGCCCGAGGCTACGATAAGCATGTGATGCGATTAACTTGACTTTGATGACATTCACACGTAATTACGCTGAAGCATGCAAACATGAACAAACACGTTCCAACTGATGCAAACCATTGAAAATATGGCAGTAGACACGTTTCAGTGTTATTAAACGATCGATATAACGTTAATGCAAACGTTGTTTTGGTCAGGGCTAGCATTTTAAGAAGACGAAATGGATCGCAAAGGTTGGCGGTAGCTCGCACCAAACATCCATTCGAATGTTCAGCTAAAAAAAAAGAGAAAGATTGTCAGCCAACGATGTCTTTAAACTACCTTAACACAATACAGAAGAAATCGAAGCCATAACTACACAAATTAGCCACAGTGTCAGGTCTTGTTTGGAAAAAAATACCAACATAATCTGACACGTGTCTGACGTCGTTACTGCTGGCCATAGGAAGATGCCACGCCAGAGAGGCTAGCCCTACATAATGTTACTCCACATCCAAACGTTGCAGTCACCTTTCTGAAAAAGCCCGTGTATAAGGTTATCAAATAACCAGCGAAGGCATACGACTGATTGTATACGTACCAGAATCTATGAAAGGGTAACCATCGTGTTGGCCATCGGTAATTCAGTCTTCAGTCTCAAAAATCCACGTCCCCGTGCTAGTCTGAGTGTTGCTGGCAGCCTCTTCGTTCGTTCGCCCAGTCGACTGCTCATCTGTATTTTAGCTAACGTTAGCCAGTTGACTTCAACCGGAGAACAGAGGCAGTGTCACTCCAATTTGACCACATGCCACGAGATAACTATGTTTAATATTTCTTAGCTGCATAAGTTCCTCTTCAGCCATTCAAGTCAGCACTTTCAAATTTGTGCTTCAGTGATACCTGACACCCCTGTGACATTTCCTTCCTTCCTGCAGTTTGCTGGTCCACCAAGGCATATAGCTATTGGACAGTTTTAACACGCCATGCAATTGGATAAGTGGGAGTAGGCTTCGTCCCAAATCCCGCCACTCAAAACACAGAGGCAAGGGGCAGGGAAATTAGGGGAAAATATGTTGCATTAAATTACAATTTGCAAACACAACAGTAGGGCATGGGCTGAGATGTGCAAATATATCACCATTCCCCTAAACTAGATTCAACCCTGCTGCGACTTGGTAAATATCAGTTTGTCTATACAATGTATTTGTATGATATAGGCTATTGTATAAGACTAGGCCTAATACTAGGCAAGCTAACCTACTAATGGGGGAAAAAGTGAAACAAAAATATTGAATGAATATTTAATATCCACAAAACTCTATTCTACACTTTTAAAAAGGCAAACGGATTGCTGAAGGTAGCCTAATTAAACACTACAACCCCAACCTTGCAAAGAGTATTTTCTTTGACTGTAGGACTGACCTTCATACCTTTGCATGATGTCGCCCTCTTGTGGTAGTATTGCTACTAACACCTAATACCAAAAACTTCTGAAAATATCCTGGAACAGACTACTCCACATTCTGCAGCTGACACACTAACAGTTACTGCAACATCTACTCCCCCCAGAAACTGACTGTTTAATCATGTTACTATTTGGTAGTGTTTAAAAGCAAAATATGACTTTAGATTGGAGTTATACAACTGTAAGTTCTGCAAGGTTGGGGGGGTTGAAGGGCCCCCATGTCCTGTTGGCAAGAATTAGACAAATGACCATTGCACTTAGCCTCTTATCACTTTGTGCATAATATGTATCTGTAGAGCATAGGTTCTCAAAGTGTGGCCCGGGGGTCAATGGAGGCTCGCGGAAACATTTCCTGGCGGCCCGCAATGTCATATCATAATAACTGTAAAACTGGTGACACTCAGGGGTTAAAGTGGGGGGGAACGCAGGGGTATGCAGTGCCGGCACCTCAGATAAATGAACAATATCATCCCATTCTTCTTCTATACATTTTTCTTTGTTTGTGCAGACACAAAACATGAGAGTTCCCCCTCCAGCCAAATCCCGTACCACCCATACAAGTTCTGTTTACTAGCCAATAAAACAAGAACCTATTCTGTGACCTACATAATTTTTGTAGGTAAGGTAGGGCATCACATAAGGCACCAAACCAATTTATCACATCCGCATTTTAATAGTAAAGGAAGCATTGGTGAAAATACAGTATATCTGAAACCTCTTGAAAGTTTTAACATTTCATCATTGTTAACCAACTTCCTCCCACCCAACAAGCACTGGTTCACAAACTGGAGTGCGACATCATCATTATCACACACAGGCAACTCTCTGTACACGTTGCTGGGATCTGTTTCCCAAAAGCATAGCTGCTAACTAAGTTAGCTACTATGTTGGTTGCAATGCAATTTCCCATTGACAACTAACTATGCTTTTGGGAAACACACCCCTGGAGGGCTACGGTCAAACTGATTTTATACCCTTTGTACACATATACAGAATTTAATCAATGATCATCAATCATATTACAAAAAGGTGATTTACAAGTGTTGGTGTATTCAGCCTGTGATCATTCTGATCTAATCATTTTCATCTTCAGGTTAATACAATAATTGGTGAAGCCGTAAAGAAATAAGAAGACTTCTATATGTGCAATGTGTGTAGAAATATGTAACAAAGACATGAAGATGTAATATACATAAAGCCCAATGCAGACTGACCAAATTGACTTTTAACGTTAGAGTGTTAAACTGTATCTAGTCTTACAGAATTATTGTGTATAATTGATGTTATCATTGTAAAAAAAACAACTTGTTGTGCAGTGATGTACTGTAACCCTTCGCTCCAAAAGCAAAAAGCCACAGCATCATCGGCGTATGGCCTATAGGACTTTATCTCAGATGTTGTCTTTGTGCTTTGTGCGAATAAATGTTTTTGAAATACAAAAGTTATGAATGCATTGACATAAAAGTTTTTTTTTTTTCACTTTAACATGAAATGGAGTGATACTATCAGGCGAATGCAGTACCTATTTTTTTTTTTTTTAGTAGTAAAAAAAAAAAGTAAAACATATCTTTAAAAAAAAAATTACAAATTTTAAGTGTTCCATAAAATGATTCAGTTTCCACCACCTGAAAGTCAGAGGAAGAAAAAGACAAAATAATAATTTACACACTTCATCTAAAAAAAAAAAAAATCATATCCAAGAAAAAGGAAAATGAAAAGGAGTGAATTTAAATTACTACACACACGATTAGGGAAACTGTTTAGTGAAACCAACATTTTACAATGGCCTACTTCCTGGCTTATTTGTCATAGACAAGCAATGAAGACCACCCTTGAGAAAAGCTTCACAGAGCTTTTTCTGGTCTGGTAGTGATGATTGGGTACAAGTGGAAGGAGAGTGTACACACTCAAAATGCACATTTTATAGATTGTCTTGGCTTTTTAAGTCTACTTTTGATGTTTTAATGTTTTAAAGTTTTCGCAGTGTTGTTAATGCAACTGTTTCCTGGGCCACATAAAAGGACTGATAGCTTAATCGCTACCTTAATCGCATACATTTAAATATTGCTAATGCTAATGGATATGACACAATGACACATACCATGAACCATACAAGATACTTTTGTGTATGCGTACAATAGTGAAATCGGATCACTTTCTGTCTGAAAAAGTTCTAGGAACCAAAGTTTTCTACTTCACTGTAAATGGTAGTATTAGGCTACATCCATTTAGACCAACCCTCCTGGTAAGGAACTGACATTTTTACCCATTTTAATTAAGAAAATGCAAAATACTGTACTATGAATGTGGCATAATATAATGTTTGATGCAGGGTCAGTTAGATAGATCCTACAATTGACCAGTGTTGGATGACATATTCCAATTTCATGACAAATACATTTTCTCAAGGATGGTCTTTTGTCCACAACTGTTAGCCTGAAGCAGTGTATGGCAGCAGCTATTCAAGATACATGATCATTGCAAATTTCCCAATTCATCCGACACTACATTTATTACAAAGAGTTAAGACCTTTTTTTTTTTTTTTTTAATCCTCTATTGCTTCAAACTAACAGTGTAAACAATGGTTATTCAAACGCCTCAGTTCAACTACATTTGCCTAATAATGAATCTCATGGAAGTCAGTGCAGTAAATATGCATAGATTTAACCAGCAGGTTTTGTTGAAGCACACAGTCAAACTGGATTGGCACTAGTCCCAGTATAAGGGACAGACAGTCAAAGGAAATGAACACCACTGCATTTGAAAGTTTTAGCACTTCTTCTTCGTTTGCGTTTTTCCCCTGTCGTTAGCACTACGGCAGTCACAGGAATCAGAGCAGTCTAGACCAAAGGCAATCACTCTTCCAGTGTCCACAATCGAAAGTAGGGTACCGCATTTGCACAGCCACAGTTGGCAAATACAAATGCATTTACAGCTCAGCCTGGCCCTAGTTTTTTCAAAGGGGCTGAGCCACTCACAAAGCTCTCACACACAACCACACACATACACCAACAGACACACACACACACACACACACACACACACACACACACACACAAACGTCACTGTATAGTTCTGTCCCATGGTATTCGCCACAGGCCATTTCCCAGTCCAGTCAAGGAGACGTCATGCTGGCATTGAGTTGAGCCCATGCCATGGTGGCGGTGGCCCTCTCTCCCGTCTTGTCTCCTCACGCCTCAGTGTTGCGCTCGCCGTTCTCGTGCGGCTGCAGCTGCTCCTTCTCTGTGCAGTCGCCCTGCGGGGGGCGTACTCGCTTAAAGAAGCCCAGCTGGACGAGTGGAGAAGAAGCACAGAAGAGAGAGAATTATATATTCTACTTTATACTCATTATATACATGATGCACGTATGTTAAACCACTGCTTTCCTGCTGCCATCTGACTGACACCGAAGTGTATCATAATTTTTAACTTTCAAACCAAAAGACCGGGGGTGGAGGTATTCTAAGATGGTGATTGATCACCTGTAAGAGTAAAACCTGGCTAAGTTAGCCTAGACAGAGTGCGAAACCTTCTAAAAGAGGAGCCTGCTGCTGGCTTTGGCTTTGTTTAGTTAAGAGAATCAGGAGTCAAGGCTGCTTTATAATGAGGTTTACCACTACTCCAAGCTTAAAGGAGAAAGCCAGCGTGAATCAACACGTAGTCCTACTGTTTTGTAGTGCCAAGCGCTATTGTTAGCCACCTCAATCACTGGATTTCATGAGATAGCGAAACGGCAGCTAACGTTAACAGAATGGGGCATTTCAAAACGAAAGCAAATCGATTAGGTTTTGTTTTTGACATGCCTCATTCAGTTGGTGTTAGCTGCCGTTTCGCAAACTCTGTCTAAGATGCACAAAATTTTGTCATGAGGTGGCTTTCAGTAACGCTTAGCAGTATAAAACAGCAGGGCTAGGTGTTGATTCTGTATACCTTTAAGAGAATCAGGAGTCGAGGCTGCTTTATTATGAGGTTTACCACGACTCCAAGCTTAACCCAGTCTGACGCCTGCTCAACCTCTTCTTCTCTGGTTAGTTCAAGGCTAACTAGTCAGACCCAGATGGCAATCAGGGGCTGGCTGGGGCAGGTTTCTATCTAAACATCTCTGCTGCCAACATACCCTTAAAAGCTACTTTTGATAGAACTAAATTGTCAATACTTGGAAGATAAGGAACGGGTAAGATAAACAAACGTCAAACGCTGATAAAATCTCGTGCGAAAAGCCACTAGAGCAGCCAGGTGAGTGAAATGGCTGATGTAGGCCTATACTGTTAAGAGATAATGCCTCCCTGGCCTGTGCACAAATGCCTTACCTTGTACATCACAAAGATCAGCAGGGCGAGCAGGAGGAGGCCAGCTAGCACAGCGAGCGCAACAACCCATCCTGGCACAGGCTGAGTGTAGTCTGTCTTCACCCAGATCACGGCTAGGTTCACCTGAGGCACACATCACATTCAGAGATCCTTCACATTCACATTCACTCAAAGCACGGCTATATTTAACTTATCCTATCAGAGTGTCTTTACTTTGATTTAGCACATTAAAGGATCAGACTTGATTAGAATTGCACTAATCAAGGGCAAGTCTATTATTCCCTGATATTGGGACACCTCAAAGGCCTTTATCTCACTTATCACCTGGTTGTAACTCATGGGTAGAGACAATAATTAAGTGTTAAAAAATTAAAAAAATAAAAAATAAAGTCACATGTAGTGCTGTTTTAAAAGAAGGTGCCCTGTCCAGTTCCTGTACTATTTTCATGTGACACTAGTTCCAAAAGGTTGCTTGCGGTTGTTATAGTAGTTTCCATTCTAATGCACTGATACTGAATAGAGATTACATTCATTTAACCAGATCTATGTCACAGGAGTCCCGTTATCGAGGAAAAACAGACACCCTGTCAGTCAATCAGAAAACAGTATTTAATTTCTCCGGGTGATAATAGCATATAGGCATAGTCTGAAGGAGCAAGAGACCACACCTGTCTCTCTTAAACACTGAGTCATAATGGCACACTTATCTGTGCTTCAATTACACAATTCACAGAGCCTGAAGGCACTCAAAAGAACAACTAATGAAAAGCGTGACAAAATACAAATTGAAACTGCTCAAAAATGTTTACACTCCACTGAAAAAGTTTCTAATATTGCAAGTAGGCAAGTAATAATGGTGTGGAAAGGACAAAGAAAATTAGTGTGTTCATCATTTCCATATTTTTTCCCCAAAAGAAAACAAATTAAAAGTTGCCATTGCAGCTTGTATGTTGTTTACAACACAGCATCAGACACACAGATATGTTGGACACTCACCGCTGTGCTGTTGGATGGAAACTCTGACACCAGGTTCTTGTATGGCATCTCTATGACGTTGAACGTGGCGGAGGATCTCACAATGTAGGAGCGGTTCTGGGACTCAGCCTTGGGGTGGGAGAGGAAAACAGCTGTATTTAGACACTAGCTCCACATTAGCCTGACATAGCCCGACCATAATACTGCTGTTCATCCGTATTCATGGTCTGGAGGTTCTTTAACCTGATGCGATTATACTGCCGGGGGGGCATTCACTTTTGGTTTGAAACGATTGGACATCTCGTCTAATCAGCTTTGCTTATTGGCTGGTAGACTCTCTACCGATGTAAACACGCCCCAGAAGACCGTTCCCAAACCATGGATGTGGATGAACATTCGTATTATGGGCGGGCTATGTCAGGCTAGCTCCACATGTACCTGTGATGTGTTCATACTCATTCAACAGCGACAGACATTCATGGACAATATTTCTTTTGAACTGACAAGTTTAAAGGATTCTGAGTAACATTCCATCTCAGTGGAACAACCTTGAGCTTCCCTCATGATCAAGGACCTGAGTATCCTCCTCCTCTTGTTGTGATTGCAAACAGTTGTGAGAAATTCAAGGCAAACCCCATGCACAGACAGTACTCGTGAATGTTCAGCTGTTTGCCAATTTGACCGCTGCTCTAATGTACCCAAACAGGCCCCAGATCAGTGGCCACCAGGGGCTTTCATCTCACCTGGAGGAAAGTGCCCACTCCGAGCCGAGAGCGGACGAAGAGAATGGCACTCTGTCCTCTCTCCAGGCGGCCCACACGACACTGGATCTTCAGACACTTGGCCTTCTCACAGTCCTGTACGCACAGGGAGCAGGTAAGAAGGTAAGATGGTTCATATCAATGTGTTTTCAATGCAGTGAGTTACAACTTCATCAGCAGGCAAAAGCTGCACAATACACATAAAGTATAAACTGTACACTACATTTTTCACATTAAATGTATATTTTTACAACCTTTGATGTGATGTTTTTTTCTCTGCATAAAGTTATCACATGACTTAGCTGAATATATAAATAGCTGCTTCCTCTCACTCTGTTCCATGTGTCTATGACTGTTTCTCAAAGTCGAGAATGCTTCCTAAGTAGAATGCTAGCCTTGGAAGTCGTACACTTCAAAGACGAGGTTCCAGCAGTGCATCCTTGAAAAATCTATGAACAAAGGCTTCCATCCTCACTAGAATTTAGAAGTATCCTTGACATTGAAACAGTACTTGGCGACAGACAATGATGTGGAATGCTCGAAAATGCAGCCTTCCAAACATGCTTCCCCGACCTTGAGACCCCTTATGTTCAGTATAGCATGATACAGTAGAAGTGAAGAGTGAGTGGCTGAGCAGCTGCTCTGTAGGTGTGTGCTGTGCAGACAAGTGAAGTCCTGACAGTACCAGTGCCTCCAGGTCCCCCTCCATCTGCTTGCTCTCCAGGTCACGCCGGTGCACGTGGTTACGGTTCCTGCTCTCTGACCGGTCACCGCTGGCCACCGTAACATTCTTGTCCAAAAACGTGGGATTCTGAGGGTCAGGAGAAGTTCCACCGTCATGCATGACCAGTGTGCATTTACATAATTTCCATTCATTTCCACACATTTCCATATATCCATAAAGCATATGCTTTAAAGAGTCATACTGTTCAGTTGCATCATGAAGGAGAAAATATCTTTATTAAATTTGCTAAATATTGCAAATATAATAAAGATATTTTTTATATAAAAGATATGCCAAAGCAAACAAAAAGGCTGGCGTAGACCGTATAGAGCTCAGTTTATACTCTGCAATCAACTTTTGTGTCCAAGACTCATACAGTAAAGGACAAACAGGACATTTTATCACCATCTTGAATGTCTTCTTAAGGTTATTATTACCTCATTGTCATGTGTGCACCCAGCCGGAAAAATCTGATAAAATCTTGGTACTGTTTGCTCCTTGCTGTTCAAACTGAACTACGACACCACCCTCTCTCTCGCTCCTCTGTAGAGATTGAGCACACATTGCAGGCATTCCAGACGCACTTACTGAAACATTGAGAGGATTGATCTCCATGTCTGTGCTGCAATTCATGGCTCCGTCCACCGTGTACTTTGTGATGTAGAGCAGAGAGCCGTTGTTGTATTTGTAGGGCAGCTTGATGTCCAACATGGCCTTGCTGAAGGTGCTTGGGCCCTTATTCCGGAGCTGATAACACAACATCAAACACAACAGACAATCGGACGCTACTCAGTGGGTGAAGATAAAAGCAAAGAAACATTTTCTTAATGACCAATATAGAGTGCATTGAGTTGGGGATGAAATTGTGCATTTTCGGGCCACCCCGGGCTGAAAGAAGGGGAAAGAAAACCCAACTGACCTCATAAACATGGAGTATGAGGGGGCCGATGTCATCCTCCAACACAGGGTTGTCTTTAGGCAGCCAGTTAGCAATGGGGAGAAAGACTTGATCGGGTGCAGACACACTAGAAGATTCAAGATTCAAGAATTTAATTGTCATTGACCAGTTACCTGAACAACAAAATTTAGCCAGCATGGCCACAAGGTACAGGAAGGCATATTAAAATAATAATAAAAAAAACATTCATCATAAGTAAGACAACATAAAAATTTGTAGTTATAATAACAAGATAAAAGCTAAGATGAAGGACATGTCAGAGGACAGAGAGAGAGATGACACCTATCACATCCATGACACCCTGAGGTGAGTCTATTAGAAGGCAGAATGTAGACAAACATTCTCACCCTCTGATCTCCACTCTGGCCAAGACAGCGAGCTTGGTGACGCTGGACACCAGGTTGCTGGTGTTGTTGAACTGGTTGGAGCTGCAACGACACACAAAGCATTTATTAATTAGTAAATATTACTAATACTAATGTAATGTGAATGTAGCAGTAAAACTTCAATTTGTTTCTTAAACACCAGATGGCAGTGTTGCTCCATTGCTAGCCTAGAGCAAGTGAGGAAAATCACCCTAAGCAAAAGGTACACATGCAAGCAGCACACATAACAAAAATCTCAGTCAGATTCAAATCAGATCAGCCAAATATGCCCGACCCCTCCTCCACACACACACACACACACACACACACACACACACACACACACACGGCTTTCACAGGAACAAATCTGCCAAGGCCACTCATTCAAAACCTCCCTACTGGCTCATAAACGCCAACTGAAAGTAAAGGTGAAGGTTTGATGACAATAACAGTGAAGGTGAGAATGAGTGGCTAGTTTCCTGCTAACAGTATTTGGTTACTTCCGCTGGAGTCATGGCTTTGTGCCTTGTATGGGCTGAACCCTCTGTGGCTACTACAAACACACATAAGTGAAAAAAAATCAGCCCCCCCTTGGGGAATGGAGTAGAAAAAAGAGACAGCTCGACATGAGAGGGGAGGTCCAGGGAAGATAAAGTGGGCCCAAAATGGCATCATGGGCATCTGTAATTAAAATGCCTGAGTCAAGAGTCAGCGCCTCATCACTATGCCAGTGTAATGATTACACCCGTGCCGTCCCTCTCGGCCTGTGAGCTTATTTACACAAGAAGAGCGCAAGCGGAACTGTAAAAATATCACAACCAAGGAGGAGAGGCCGAGGGGAGGGGAGGGTGGTGTTAAAACATAAACACTCGACACTGCACAACACTAGACAAGCATAACAGAGTCAACAGCGATCAAGTGCTGACAAACTGGGCATACTTGAGTTAGTAATACCACAGATGGTTGATGGCTTCTAGACTATCTGTGGCAATACACTCTCATAATGTGGCCCAGATCCTAACACAATGGGCGAACTGGGCATACTTAACAAAGTAATGCACTCGTGTAATATGCCCACATCCTCACACATGCTAACTAGAAAAGCGCTCAGAGAGCACAGACCTCCGCCAAGACAATGTGGTCACAGATGGGGTTTTGGATCACCGATCGCCACCAATTAGTTCTTACTCGTCCCAATACAGACGTTGTCCGAAAATTTCATCCAAATCCGTGCAACACTTTTCAAGTTATGTTGTACACAGACAGACACACACACACATTCACACACAGACAGACACACACACGCACACCTCCTTGGCGGGGGTAATTAAGGTGAATAAGGCAAACACAAATGGAGTACATGAGAGTAGGTGGGCGAAGCGTACCTGACGATCTGCAGGTCAAACTTGACGGAAGTGTCCTGCTCTGACAGTTGGTGGACACTGAATCGAAGTCCGGCCAGCACCTAGAGAGGAGGTCGGAGATGAGAGAAGGTTAGGATACGGTTGGGATACTATTTCCGTATGAAAGTAGATCCACAAGGCTTTTTGATGGTATTACAAATTACCATTCTAAAGAGCATCGATATGGAACGGTGATTAACTTAACCCAATATTCTACCGCAGATACTGCTAACAGCCACCTTTTCAGCCAATCAGAAAATAGAATTTAATTTCTCCGGTTGATAATTCCGGTACGCTTGGCACCTCTTTAACACAGCTGAGCCAGAAAGCTGGAACATCACTACTTCTCCAGATGGTTAACTTTGCACCGTGGAGCATTACCAACCAAGCATAACTCATCTTTAGACGGGTAAATCCACATCAAATTGGTGCAAATCATTTATGAGTCTCCTGACACACATTCCAATGTTAGCTTAATTGATGTTGTTACTTTAACTGTCAGTTCAGCAAGATTTGTATTGGGAAATCAGAACTGGGTGGGAAAAAAGTACATCTCTTGCACTAACGAAATGGAGTCCTTAAGAAATTCAACTGAAAAAAAAAGTGTCAAGGTCAAGGTCACACTGACCTTTGTGCCTCCTTTCATGGGGTTGCCCAGGTCACACACCACCATCCTGGTCTGGTTCTCTCTCTTGTATGCACAGGACAGCCTGGAGAGAGTCTAGAAGACGGGACTAGGAGAGTTAAAATAGGAAACTAAACAAAGCCAAACATCAAAACATTCATCATTTAACCACAACTCTGACTTCACATACAGCCCAGAGCTCTGTTAAGCAGATACACAAAGGTTGCTATGGTTACCCATCTGCGGAGCTGACTGACCTCACTGTTGCGCACCACCCCGATGAAGTCGGCCTGCGGGGGCATGATGACGTGCAGCTCGGCCTCGTACGCTCCCTCCCCGCTGTTCTCCGCAGTGACCGCCAAGGTCAAGGGGTTATCATCACCAATGTAGATCTGCTTCTGGTCACTGTCAAAGGTCAAAGGTCAGAGACACAAGGACACATCAATGTTTCATCACCTCCACACCTAACCTATCGGTCTGACTAGGACAGACAATTAGAGCTTGGACAATTACAGGAAAGGAGTAGTCATCAAGACTATGTCGTTCATGTTTTGACCATTTCACAATAAACCCCTCAGACAGAACAAATACTGATTCTGTCTGATACATTTAGGCTTATGATGTTGCAAACTATGCAATCATAGGTAAACTATGCTATAAAAGACAGGCAAGTCCAGTTTATTGTTTTTTTACACACATGCGTTACTCAAAGTAGTAGTAGAAGACAAAACAGCCTGATTGTATTTTCCCCTTTAAGGCGAATCAATGATTGTATTATAACTATGGGCCCAGTCTGTGTGAATTGGTGTCTAGACAGTCATCAATCAGCCGGACTATGCATGGTGGCTAATACACCAGACTGTCGTCTGAGCCGGACAGGAAGGAAGTGGTTTATTCTGGGTCATCCTCCTCAGACGGGCAAGGCAGACGGGCACGACTAACTGACTGACTGACTCACCTCACCACAGACAGTTTCAAGTCTGGCTTGCAGATATTGTCTTCACCGCAATCCAATAATATGTGAGCCTGGAAAGAGAGGGAGGGGACAGAACAGTCATCACTGGAAGCAAAGATCATGGAATACTGAAGCTCCGCTTCAACCCTCTCTGCTGGAAGTACAGTACAAGTACTTGAGTACAAATCAGGTCAAGTCTGCCTTTTTGGCACTTTTTTTTTTGTTGTCACATTTGCAAGCAGGCCTTTGACAAGAAATTTTTATTTCTTTGGACATCACTTGTCATACTTAATAGTAGAAACTGATTGTTGTGTTATGTTTTAAAGCCACATGTCTAAATTATTTCAATTAAAATGTTTTGAATTTGCTCTCCATATTCTCAAGGGACTTTAATTCATCTCATCTGGAAGCTGGCAGTGTTGCAACAGGCCCTGATGACTTTACAGTCTCTCTCTCTCTCGCGCTTCCAAGCAATGCAAGGGAAAAGCTATGACTACACCCATCCTCCCTGTCCACACCCAAGCACACACACACACACACACACACACACACACACACACACACACACACACACACACACACACACACACTCACTCATATACACATGTACACACAGAGGTACACACACACACACACACACACACACACACACACACACACACAAATACACAAACACACACACTCATATACACATGTACACACAGAGGTACAACCCACACACACAAACACACACACACACACACACACACACACAAACACACACACACACACACACACACACACACACACACACACACACACACACACACACACACACACACACAAATACACAAACACACACACATATACACATGTACACACAGAGGTACAACACACACACACACACACACACACACACACACACACACACACACAAACACAGCCACAACATAGCAGACATCCATCAGCCAAGCCTCCAGTTAATCCCCTCACTGAGTCTGGGGCTGGGGCCGATAAGGCCAGGCAGTCCTGGGCGGGCTGGGGCTGGGGCTGGGGCTGGGGCTGGGGCAGTGGCTGAGTCTGCGGTGGGCATTGTACCTGTTTGGTCACGTTGGCAGGGGTGGACTGATCCAGGATGGGAAGCAGGCCAGTCTTGTCGGCGGCCGTCTTGTAGTCCAGCCGGTACTCCATAAACACGGCAATGGGCGTGATCTTATCCCTGAACTCTGACTCATCCTGCATTAGGGAGAGGGAGAGAGAGAGAGAGAGAGAGAGAGTGAGTGAGAGAGAGAGCAAGAGAGGCAGAAAGAGAGAAAGAATGAGAGAAAGAATGAGAGAGAGAGAGAGAGAGAGAGAGAGAGAGAGAGAGAGAGAGAGA
>JAODXP020000016.1:30396305-30421305 GCA_027497455.2 Sardinella longiceps | reverse complement strand
GTGCCGGTGAGCTTCTGGGGGCTGAGGAAGGAGAAGGCACCCTTGCTCATGTACACATACACCTGCCCCACCTCCCTCAACTTCCCATCAGAGCCACGGTCCATGAAGAGGGGAGCTCCCACAAATAGGTCCACTAGCCTGGGAAGGGAGATAGCGGGGATGGGGGGGGTAGTCAAAGGAGGAGAGAGAGAAAGCAAAACAAGAGAGAGAGAGAGAAAGAAAAGGGAGGAAAGAAACATTAGAGAAAAAGAAGTTTAGAAAAAGAAAGAAAAAGTGAAACGAACACAAAAGTAACAAAAACACGGGCAGGGACTTTCAGGCAGTCATGTAGTGTTTTTGTCCTCTGAGGTGATTTCCAAAGGTTACCGTCAGCCTCTGCATATTTCCACACACACACACACACACACACACACACACACACACACACACACACACACACACACACACACACACACACACACACACACCTGTTGACGCAGCTTTAGAAATAACAGTACTGCTACTCATGGCCTCTCCTAGTGTGTAAAGACATTGCTTACTTACCCATCATTGTTAATGTCAGTGGCTGCTACCGAATGCCCAAAATAGGCAGCCATCTGTGATAATAAAACAGAGAGAAAGACGAGAAAAAACATCACAGACATGACAGACTACCAAAAAAGCACCATAAACCAGCACAGAGCAAAACCCACCACGCCAACACACAAACCAGTCACACACACACACACACAATCGTTCCAGTGATCGTAGCCAAGAGAACAAGCCTCTCTTTGTCATTACGGAGGGGTTTTGGTGTTTTGTGTCTGTGCCTTTTGTGGGTGATCAGTCCCCAAATATGCTCACTAGAGGCTGAGCGCTGGCTTCCTCCTGACATGAGATCCACATACTATGGTCAGTGGGCCTGCCTCTCTCTGGGCTGCACAGGCCCTATGCCCAGCTCGCTTTTCCTGTGGGCGGACTGCCTGCACGCCAGGACACCAGAGAAGGCCTCAGATTTATATGCTTGTTAACAGCTCTTTTTTTCTGTGTGTGTGTGTGTGTGTGTGTGTGTGTGTGTGTGTGTGTGTGTGTGTGTGTGTGTGTGTGTGTGTGTGTGTGTGCATGATTATGATTATGAGTATCTTTTTCTCTGTGGTTGCGTGTTTGTATGTGTGTGTGTGTGTGATTATGTGTATCTCTTTCTCTCTGGTATATGTGTGTGTTTGTGTGCATATATCTCTCTGCGTGTGTATATATTATTATGCGAATCTTTTTCTCTGTGTGTGTGTGTGTGTGTGTGTGTGTGTGTGTGTGTGTGTGTGTGTGTGTGTGTGTGTGTGTGTGTGTGTGGGAATTATAACTGAAAGTGGTGTGGATGAAAAAAACTGCACAAACAGACTCGTCTCATGCAATGGGGGATATGCCCCAGCCTAAAAAGCCACAATCTCACCATATCGGGTCAAAGTAATGCTCAATTAGTTTTCCAACTGAATGCTTCAACTAGACGCCTCAACTATTTTTGTGAGCAACTGCTGTTACAATAGCAGCTGCCATGCTGGAAAAACACCATTATCAGACACATTATGGGAGATATCTTATTTGTATATCTTAAGTAAATAGCTATTCTGGCAAACAGAGATGTAGGGAGAGAGAGAGAGAGAGAGAGAGAGAGAGAGAGAGAGAGAGAGAGAGAGAGAGAGAGAGAGAGAGAGAGAGAGAGAATGTGGGGGAGGGAGAGAGAGCAGGATGGAGGGACTAGCTTTACGCTAGTAATTCTAAGCCAATCAGATTGTTGGGTTTGAGGTCTGGGCTCTCTGCCTCCATCCTGTGCTCTATGCTGAGTGAGCATTCCCTCTCTTCCTCCTCATCCTCCTCCGCTTCTGCCTCTCCATCCCTCCTTCTCTATGGCGCTCTCCCTTTCTCTCTCTCTCTCTCGCTCTCTCTCTCCATATATCTCTCTCTTTTTCTCTCTTTCTCTTCCTCCAAACCTCTGAGTGGTGTTCACAATAGCTTCCAGATGTGGGAGTGGATTTGGGACATGAACTCCTGGCTTGTAAACAAATACCAAACAAAACTAGGCCGCGACCACAGGGGACAGTCTGTTAAAATATGCATGTCAGAGCGACCCTCTTGCAGGCAGTCAATGGGGAGCCATCACAACCCCTGTCATGTCACATGACCAAGGTGGATAGATCTGATTGGACATACATCATCTCTGCGGCTTATAAACAACTGTGAGGAAGGTGGGATATTTTCTCATAGTATCCACACACCGGAAAGAATTCAGAAAGCTTCAGAAACCACAAAATACTTGACTGACTGCCGCCATTGACGATGACTCTGTTGTCGAGTTAGCATTTTGCATCGGCCGTTACAGGGAACGGGGCGAGGTCTAGCGCTATCGACAGAGCTGCGCATACAGCTCAAATTTGGGTCACACAATTAGTCATCTGCCCATTGGCCCAGTGTGTGCCCACTGTTACACCCTTATGAAAATCAACTCTCTCTCTGCTTACCTGAACTCCAGTGAAGTTGAGCATAGACACCATATTCGTCCCATTAAAAATGTTAACCTGTCAAGACACAACATGAACACAAACAGACTTTACTCCTTTGACAGGGAACATCAACAGACAGACATCCATTAGAATTACTATAGAGTGTACGCTATGCTATACAGTTCATTAAAAGGACAAAGCACTTACGTAACCAAGGGCCTTCTCTCCCCTTGGAACTCCAGTAACGTAATCTGCGTGAGGGGAAACAGACATTGAGTCCAGGAAAAGAATGCTTCCATTGAGTAGTGCTGGCATTGCGTAGCAGGATTAAGAGCTGTGAGGGCCAGGGTGGGGAGTGGCAGACACCTGTATTTAGGTTAAACCCGCATACACCCCAACTCTCTCAGTCTCAGTCAGAGCTGCCTACCAGTGCCAGTACCAGGGCATAAAAACATACTGTTGTAGTCATGCAAGCTTTACAATACATGTCAGGTCATGAACGCATTTCACCACAACATGACACACCGACCAAGACACACTTTTGGCCACAGGAGGAGAATAACTACAGGTGTTTCCCACCCATTACAGCTGCCTACCACCCATTTGTACTGTATTCACAAGGCCAATGGAGAACTAACAAAGGACATTGGCAGATACTGTATCTTTAATTAAAAACACAATACACTGCTTTGTTTGGTTGCTTATGAGTTGACATCATTGTAAAACACAAAGGCTAAGCCCTCAATGCTTCTTCTTCTTTAATGTCCTGTTTACATACAGTATACAGTATCTACATATTTTTTATTTATGTTCATTTTTTAAATAATTTTTAAAAGTATCCAGTGGAATCCACATAATCTAATGTTTTGAAAAATATCCACTTTGGAGGTTGTTTAAAAAATATGTTTGAGTTTAGGCTACGTGTACACAAAAGGCCCAAGCGGATAAAAAAAAAAAAAAAAAAGAACATGCTTATGGAAATACCTAGGTACGTGTAAATAAGGCCTAAGTTGAAATATAATATGAATCAAGTCATATAAACACAATAACAAGCACAGTTAATTTCTTACCATCGTCTCCATCATTATTAAAGTCCCCAACTGCTACAGAGTATCCTGTGGGGGAGAGAGAGGGGAGGAGGAGGAGAGAAAAGTAGCATTATCAGCAGACTGAATGGAGTGGGTTTGTTTACACCCTGCAGCACTACTTCCAGTATATCAGACAGCATGTAGGAGCTTGTTTCAATGCAATGAGGAAAGTTATTTTGAGTCACAATGGAGCCATGGCATTAAATCAGGCAAACAGTCATTTTTATAACCTGTGCTCAGGTTTAGATAATGGTAGCTAGTGCTTTGGCAAACAGCATGATTGCTACTGCGGAAGGTACAATCAAGGGGAACGTGAAAGCTGAGAGCCTTACCTAAATAGCTATCATCGTACTCGGCACTTGCTGACTTGGTGGTTAACTGATGGCTGTACGTTGTGAAGAACTTGTCGTTGAATTGGTTTATGATGTCGGATATGTCGTCAGAGATGAGCTGACCTGCAACATGACAAACATATGAAATGGACTGAAAGGCAGACAGACATACAGACAGACAGACAGACAGACAAGCATCCTTTGGACTGGGTGTGTGCACGTTAAAAACTTAGACTTCACTCAGGTTTTTATTATCACAAATACTAAGTGATGGTTTAAGCAACACAACACAAGTGGGAGTGGGGTTGGTGGCGGATAATATGGTGAATACGGGCTGTAAAGAGCCACCCATGTTATATCTGTGGATATCTCCACTCCTAGTTAAAGCAATAATTCGGAGTTAGTAGCAGTTTTGCTATCTCAGTCTGCGATGACAAAATTCGGTCATTGCTGTGGCTATGAATAGCACTTAGCACTGTAAAACAGCAGAGATACGTGCTGATTCATTCTGGATAAATCTTTTAAGAGTAGTACATCCCATCTGTCCCCGCCGTGCCCTTTGCTAAGGGGGAGACTGGCCCTGATGTAATTGATAGTTGGCAAAAATGTAAGTCACTTTGGATAAAAGCATATGCTAAATGTATTAATATAATAACTATATATATAGTATAACATAGAATATGTAACATAATAAGGAATAACATTGGGTAGAAGCATGTATCTGCTAAGGCAACTCAACAGCAGCTTCTGTACAGGCTGAGCACCAGGGCAGCAGAGGCTGCTCCCAACAGGGCATACTTACCCTGCGCTCACACACACACACATCAGCTCCTCCTAATATAAGCTCCTGCCCTCCAAACAGCCAAACAGTCTTTATACACACTGGAAACATTCCTATTTACTTAAGGGAACCAATTCTCTCTCTCTCTCTCTTTACTCCTCTCTTTCTTTCTTTTTCCTTCTCTCTCTCTCTCTCTCACTCACTCCCTTTTTCGCCTACTCTCTTTCTCTCACCCCGTGTATCTCCCCCCCTGTATCTGTACCCCCCCCCCCCCCCCCCCGTCTCTCTCCCCCTGTACCCCCCGCTCTCTTGTTAACTTCACACCCAATGGAAACTGTTTACTCAGCTCGTGAGCAAAACACACACTATTAGCATTTTCCTGAGATGTCAAAAGCTAACGCTGCAAAGTTGCAACCACAATTTAAAGGCTGCAATTCGAGGGCTCGCTACTGGCAGGCTCTCTCTCATACACACACAGACACATACACAATAGCAAGGAACACCCTCTCAAGTCAGAGCAGAGACTTACAACAGGCCATCAACTGGTTTTAGTACTATTTTGCTAGTGAGAGACAGACTGAGTGAATTAAGGAAGGAGAAAAGAGACTGAAAACATAGAAGAAAACATAGAAGAGAGAGAGAGAGAGAGAGAGAGAGAGGGAGAGAGAGAGAGAGAGAGAGAGAGAGAGAGAGAGAGAGAGAGAGAGAGAGAGAGAGAGAGAGAGAGAGAGAGAGAGAGAGAGAGAGAGAGAGAGAGAGAGAGAGAGGACAGCCTGTGAATCTGTGAATTATTTATCGCCTCAGTGCTCTGCCATGTGTAATAATTCCTCAAGCCTGTTCTCAGACCGGATTCCAAAAAGACGCAGCCCTCCAGATTTTTTCCATCTATTTTGTTTTGAACAAATGACCGGACAAACACTACCAATAAGCATGCAGACATCATACACTGAGGAGAAAGCACCCATTCAACTTAAAAGCCTTGCCTTCCTAGCAGCACCAGCTGTTCACACACACACACACACACACACACACACACACACACACACACACACACACACACACACACACACACACACACACACACACACACACACACACACCACACACACACACACACACACACACACACAAAACAGCTTCAGACAGCACCCACATCCTTCTCTAGCTTTCCCAGCTAGCTAGCTAGCTAATGCGCTTAAATATTAAACTTGTTAAAGTGATGCAATTATATTAGTTACCTTGCCAATAGAAGCTGCCAGGTCCGCCAACAACAACCCTGTTATTCTGTTGAATGCAAGAAAAGGGCATATTAAGTTATACAGTTAGTTCAAACACCAGACGGATATTGTCTTCTGTCAAATTAACCACAAAGTTAATTTCCTTTATTTTGATTTTCAAAAGGGCCTCACAAGTCCTTTAAGTCTTTTAGCACACATTTGACCTGTGAAGTTCCTTTAACTGTTTTAACACAAACATGACCTGTAAAATTTGATCTATGGTGTCTAAACCACATGTACCTTCACAAAATCTGCACTGAATCCAGCTTGACAAAAACCCTGTCCTTCCGGTGAATTGAAATCTGCGGATAGAATCAAAAGAAAACATGAATTAATTAAAATAAAAAAAGTCCAAAAAGTTTCTTACGTACACTCTGCTGCTTTGGTGTATTACTACTGTTTTGTGCATTAAAAAGAACTACAGTATTAACAGACTGTTGATTTGACCAGAATTAAAGAAGCACAAACACAGAAGATGCCAAGGCTTGTCAGGCGACATGTGCCTTTCCGACTGCTGACTACCTGCAGGGGCAGACAGCCCATTGTGGAAGAACTTTCCATAATCATCTGACTGACACCATAATATAATATAAGTCTTCCAGTCTTTTGGTGGCAGGACTAGACTTGAACTATCTGAGAAGGTTCAGTGTTTTCCGCAGAAAATTACGTAGTCAGGGCATGCAGGACTGGGGGGGGGGGGGGTTAGTCAGTATCAGAGACCAGTGATTAGCATCAGTGGAAAGGTTATGTTGTGCAGTTTCATCTGATACAGTATATGATCGGATGCACAAAAACATAAATAGCCTATGCAATTTTTGGAAAGCACTTTTTGAAATCACGTGCAAAATACAAAACATTTACTGTATCTTTTTCTAGGGAATTAGTGGGAGGTGTTTCTTATCAAAATGGCCATCTCAACTATAAAGCCCTGGGGGAAACCCAATACAAGGGTTGGAGCTTACTTGAGCGACAGGGGGAGTACTCCACCACACTGGTTCCTTTCTTTAGGAAGCAGGTCCCCACTGGCTCTCGCTCCGAAAGACCAAGGGTGCTCCACTGGTATAGAGGGGCGCAGGCCTGAAACACACACAGGCAACACACTTTACACAACAACTCAGACAGTTAACACACTTTTCACAACAACTCAGACAGTTAACACACGTTTCACAACAACTCAGACAGTTAACACACGTTTCACAACAACTCAGACAGTTAACACACGTTTCACAACAACTCAGACAGTTAACACACTTTTCGTAACAACTCGGCAAGGTAAGACCTGTGCATGTGCATGTGCATGACTCAAGCTGCAGAGTTCCAAGAAAGATTAAAAGTGGAAGGTGAATATGAGCGGGTGGGTGGGTAGAAAGACAGAGGGATTATAGCTTAGTATTAATATATCTGTGTGTGTGTGTGTGTGTGTGTGTGTGTGTGATTTGTGAAAGACAGACAGACAGACAGACAGAAAGAAAGAAAGAAAGAAAGAAAGAAAGAAAGAAAGAGCATCCCCAGGCCAGTGTCTCTAAGAGAGCAGAGAGCAGTACCGTGACAAACAGACTCACCAAAATATGGTCCCCTTCTGATCGCACTGTGGCTCCAAACCACTGGTTGGTCTTAAACTCCATTTGCTGGTTGTGTTCATTCTTCCGGTCCTCTGCAAGAGATGGATCAAAGACACGGATAGTTGGGATGAGCAAATCAAAAGACATTTGAACACAGTGCCATCACATAGACATCTTAGTCGCTCAGTAAACACACAATTTCCTGTCCCAAATCTCCTAGGAACACCCTTGCTCTGTGATGAAGTGATGCATGTTGCCCTCGGCTTACCCCCGCCTGCTTTTGAAGTGCAATGCTTCCCCGTGGCGAGAGACAGCTGAATCTATTATTAACTCCCTATGATCCCTCGCTTATCTGAACACCTTTTTGTTCTACACACACATCAATCACACCACTGAGGTATGTTATTTCAAGACAGATTTATTTGAGCGCAACTTAGAGCTGTCATTTCAGACATCAATTACACTTTCAATATTTCAATTCAGAAGTGTACAGCCTATAGAATCTTTCTGCATGCCGTTTTTTTTTAACTCGGGGGTTTGTCTATTATCTGTTCTGCATCGTTGTTTTTACGTACAGTAGATGATGACATATATAGAAAAAGGGTCGACACTGACACACCTTGCTGAGAACGTTTTGATGACTTCACATCACTTTCCAAGTCATCAGGACCGTGGCCAAGCCTTCAGGTTGACTTGAGCCCAACTAAGGCAGAGGCTCGGCTCTCTTAGCCCATAAAAGGACTCTGTTTCACCGCACAGAGCCGAGTCTTGGCTTCATGGCTTCCACCGACCGAGAGCAGCACGCCAACCCACAGGCCAGCACAGTAGGCTACAAGACGGCTACCAAAGCAAAGCCATTGAGGTCACTGTGCACAGCACTGACTGACCAGAGATCCACGTAGTGAAAGGGGAGCTCTCCAAATCTAAAGTCAAAGTGTAAACGGCCCAAAAGCATAGAAGCTAACTAAGTTAGCAGCTATGTTGATTGCAATGCAATTTCCCATTGTCAACTAACTAAGTTAGCAACTATGCTTTTGGGAAACGGACGCCTGGGCTAGCTGGTGGCAGTATGTGGTAAATATTCACAACCTTTACCTCATGAACGCTTCTAGTTGCTGATTTAGTTGGAGGCCAAAGGCCTTACCCTGTGGTCACACGGGAAGGCAACTGGGCAATTTGAACAAGCAACTCAGTTGCCTAGGAGGCGTGACTCGTATGAAGTTAGTTGCTACCGTTCGTTGCTAAAATATGCGTCTGGTAGCGACAACGTATATCGCCACAGATGTATTTTTGTGTTACAAAACCCATGTTTTCAGTTTTATCTTACCTCATTTGCCGCCTCGTTTTACAAAATATCAAGTCATAAGTCCTTAAGTTGTTAGGTTGTCAACAGATAAATGCGATTTTTGAGTTAGCTCCGCCATGACAGGTGTCAGATCAAAATTCTTTTTGAAAGTATGCCGTCACGCATGGCTTCACTCTGATTGGCGTTTATGACAAATCGCCTGGTTAAATCGCCCAACTTTTGCAGAAAATAGCCTGCATTTCTATTTTTTCCCCGCCCACCAGGCGATCTGTTGCTCAGTTGCTCGCCGTTAATCGCTGTTGCCTACTGTCATTGAAAATGAATGGGAACTAGTCTCCCAACACCAGTAATATTATCGCCCGTGTGACCAAGGGGTTAGTGAACATGTGTGTTTTTGAGGTGCTTTTTCAAAGACATCAGGGTGGGGGCATGAGGGCCACCATAGTGGTAGCTCATCGGCATCCAGAGGCATTTTGAAAGACAACTGCTGATTCTGCTCCATAGATTGGGCCTGGTCTATTACTCATGGCCAGCTATAGTCTGGCCGACGACACCGACATTATGATCAGACAGAAAGCTTTGCCTCAGGTTAACAGAAGCGAAACACAACAATGACGGGGAGGAAGAAAAGTGCCATGGCCTTTTAAGAGTGAGCAGGTTTGAACAAAGTCCTGCTCCACAGTCATAAACTTGAGATGATGTTCACACCCCCACAGGCTACTCTGATTGTGTTCACAAATATCCAAAAAGCCTGGCTGGCATTAGCCATGATCTGTACTTGGCTGTGCTGGGGAGAAGTGATTTAAGGGAGTGGGCACAGGGAGGGTGGGAGGGGGTACACAAGTGACTGTCCAGCTGCTCCTCGTCTTAGCGACTGAGGTGGGGATTTCCCTGGGTGGGGTGTGTGTGTGTGTGTGTGTGTGTGTGTGTGTGTGTTTGTGTGTGTGTGTGTGTTCAAACTGCTTGTCAACTTGCTGTAAGTATCGTCTACTTAGAGCAAATGCACTGTGCAGAATGTGGTATTAAAGCAGGAAGTGTAGCATCTGAAATCACTACCTCATTCCGAGTACTGTATGCTTAAAATAGACTCTAGAAACAGCCATCCACTTATAATAGTTAATAAACTTACGTACTACATCATGACTGAGATCTCTCTCTCTCTCAGTTCACTAAAGCCTTGAACCAGTTCCTAAACCTGACTTAAACAGCCAGCCCAGCAAAGCCACAGCATAACAGTTTTGTCTTTTTTTGAGCAAGTGGCGCTGCTCATGCTTGGGCTCGTCCTTCGGGTGAGAAGGGAAAACAGCTTCTCCTGCGCCCAGAGTAATTACAGTGTGTTTACCCCCCGACACCCCCACAAGCCCCACTCTAATCTAGGCTGAGTCTGCCTCCACGCCAGTCAGCAGATCTGCTGGCAACAAAGGGCCCTTTTGTGGCCCAGTCATCACTTACAGTAAAGAGAAGAAAAACACACACACACACACACACACACACACACACACACACACACACACACACAGTGTGTGTCAGGTGTAGCACCATCAACTTCTCTCTAGGGAGCACACAATAATGTTTACATTAAAAACTTACAGTCAACTGGCAGGGTTAACAAGACTTGTTGTAAATGCTGACTGACTTGTAAACAGATGGATAAACCCTCTGCTCAATCATCCTGCTCAAATGAGAAGAGCTGTGTTGTATTTTTTTTTTTTTTAAACAAGGATACGAGTTGGGCAGAAGATAGCCTACAGTATGTTTGTGCAAACAGAACTTAGCCATTAGCTGCTCTGATAGAGGTGGAAGGAATCACAGCGCCCTAGCCTGGCGAGGACTTTGAGCATACCAAGAGATAATCCACATGAATTCATTTGGGCTCTGCCATTGTGAGGGACTACTTGCACAGCCTCAAAGCAACTCTGCTGCGAACAGACCCAGAATATCAATGAGATCTTAGATGAGCTAAAAGGGAAGCTTAATACATTTGTTTTTTTGCATTCGAGATAAATGACATCGGTTCAGTGAATCAAAAACAAGGTCACTAAATTGTTTGTTTACATTATTACAGCGCTCCTTGCACAATTCAATTTTCTGCTTTGACTACTCTGTAAGAGACCTATCTCAAGGGAGCCATTGATTCAAAGCCTCGCTTTATAGCATTCATTGCTCATTCAACAAAAGACTATTCTGTGATAAAGGATGGCAAACTAAAAGAGAAACTGGAACATCAATGGTATTTTGGCGTATTCAATCTTTAGTAATAATGTCCTTTCAGTTCCTTCCTTTCTGCAAACTAGATACTGGACTAATTAGTTGGGGTGACAAGTGTGTCAACATTCCAGGATGAGCCCTGACTTGAGTACAAAACACTGTCTGTCTGTCCCTTACACTAACTCACTCCCCCCTCTCGATAAAGCTACTCTTACAGTCCCATTGAAATCATTTGGAGCAAAAATTATGACCCATAACATCACAAAGACAACCCATTACGTTTCAGGCACCATTTCGCAATAAAACTGAAACATTTGAAGGTTGTCAAATAGGCTACAACTGTGACAACACCGATGAATTAGAGTTCTACGCCTGACACATAAAAATGTGCTACCACCAGATGGCATTTATAGCAATGTACAAGAACTTACCAGAATTGTCAAACAGTATTTGTTTACAGCCATCTCCGGTTTGCCAAGGACAGCTGTAGACTGCGCCTCTTTCCGACACGTTTGAGATTGTTGATACAATTGCTCTTGGGGCACCTATGAGCACGTTTAATCTGGCAACAAATGAAACAAAATGAAACAAATGTTGCCACCGAGACGCATTCACCGAAACAGTTTGGTGGATCAACCAAAGTGCTACAAAATAAGCAGGCTACATTGTAATAACACTGAAGAAATGGACAAATTATTCAAAATTCACCCACAGTTAAAGTAGACATGGCATTTTCCCAAGGTGGCAACAATGCATCATCCACTGAGAGTTCAGTAACGTTAATTTAACGTTTGGTGACTTGCTCTGTTGCGCCTTTTGACGCGGACGCACATTTCAATATAACGTTAACGTTATAAAGCCATACTCACTGTCTGTTACTCGGTTTGAAGAAATCCACAGAAAATCCAAAATAGCTCCCTCGAGGACCAGAAAACACGGAAGGTTTTTCGATATCAAGATTGAACGCAAGTCCGTGTTTCAGACAGGACAATATCAGAGCAAGACATAAACACAGATTCCGACATTCCCCCATTATTATTCCAAGTTGTTCTATATCCTACCGAGGTGTTTGGTTTGAAATAGGCTACAAATAGTAGGAAAACAGAAATGTAGCCAAGATGCAACTTGTCCTTGTTGCCGCTTACGAACACATTTGATTCACAGTGATTCCACACTCCATGTCCATGAGCAAATAGTTGTAGCGCACAGATATCTCAAGACCAGATTGGCTTCAAAACAGCATTCACATAATGGACGTAAACAGGCTACGGTAAAGTTGGGTATCCATAAGCAGCCGATTTATCGTCGACGCAGTCTGAAAATTACGTCCAAAGAGACCGTTTCACCATGGATACGGTGGAGACTGGATGCAGCGGGATGTCCCACTGTACAGGAAGTGAAGACTGACCAACTTCACGTAACCCCCAACGTAACTAGACTTCCGCAACCCGTTTTGCCCACGGCCTTTTCTCCCCCCCTCAGTGTCGCCGTCTACCGTTTGTTTCCGTGGAACACAAAAGTATCTTTCCAAAAACGTCTAAATAGGGCAGTGATTTATTCCAGCCATGCGGAATGTTTTTTTCTTTTTAAAGTGATGACTTCTTGTTTGGGGAAAATAGCGCCACTCATCGTTGAATGTGTGCGCAATGCGCTAGTTGCGCACAGTTTGGCTTCAAAACTGCGTGTCTGCAGTTCCAACGCGCAACTCCTTAAAATTAGCTGTGCAGTCTGTCTGCATCCTTTCAAGTATTAAAGTGCAAAACTTAACCCTAGTTTTAAATTCCCTCTGTCTGATGATGAATGACTATTCTGACCGTGGGCATACTTTGGTCATATTTGGTTTGCCTCTGATGCAAAGCCTCGTGCCGCAGTGAAGTATACTTACAAGAATGCACTACGTAAATCCCTAGAGTCGCTTGTGCTGTAGGCTAGTTACACACATTCAGCATAAAGAGGAAACATGGAATGTCTGCTGTGTTTATTTTGGCTCTCAAAAACTCAGAATAATCTCAACCTCCAATGTTGCTGCTGCGTTGCCCTCCCCAAATTCCCCAAAGTTGTGGGAAACCTTACACTGGCTGCAGAGCAAAACTGTAAGTTGCAAGTTTAAATAAATTATAATGTATGTGTATACATTAGGGGTTGCAGAATATTGTGACAGTTTCTGTATGGAATTGCAAAACGGTAGGTATTTGTATAATAATATATCAAAGTTAGGACACTGAAAAATATTTGATTAGAAAGGATTTGGATCTGAGTAGGCCTGGAGCCCAGGCAATATTTTGTTTTCATGAAAAACTTTATTAAAGCCTAAACTGTACAATAACACAGACTGCAACATAGGCTACACATTCTTGCTGTGTAAATGTTCATGGACGTATACTCTCAAATTTAAGTCTGAATAACCTGGGTGGGGTGATTTTAAATCTTTAACAGAGTATTAATCAACTAAACTTAAAACTTTCTTAACTTTTCAACCAGCTGCTTTTAAACAAATCATGAATAAGGGTCAGCATATATTTATTCACTTTATTTATGTATTTATGCCTACTGAGTGTTGTATTGTACATGTATGTAATTGTCCTGTAGAATATGTCTAATGTCCCTCTGTGTTTTGTCCATATAGTAAGATTTATGTTGCGAGGCCAAAGACAAGATAAAAGATTTCTACTAGTGCTGGCAAGATAAACTGATTAATCATGTGATTAATCCAAAAAATGTAACTCGGATTAAAAAAAAAATAACTCAGATTAATCCTGATGGATATGGTTCCTCTTTCATGGCATGTATTATGTTAAATTTCAGATAGAAAATGGCTTGGCTATCAAGTCAAATATACAAAGTTTATGGCCTAGATCCTGACTGTCCAACAACATGTTTGGGGAATCCTTGGGGTGAAGGGACAGGTGTGAATTGCCCCATTTGAGACAAACAAAGCCAACTATAGTATCAGAGCTTTTACAGGGCAAAATAAGGATCCAACATAGCATCCAAATTGGTATTGGAGGAAATGAATTGTGATTAATCATTGCAAAATCATTGCATTGTGATTAATCATTGCAAAAATTTTGTGAGGACTCACCCAGATTAATATTTTTTAATCGTTTGACAGCACTAAAATAAATTTTATACAAAATTTTTTTAATATTTTTTTATTAAAAAAAAATCTACATGAATTTCTTCAGGATTATGATTTTGCCTTTATCTGATTCAATGAAATATTTTATGCATTACCACAGGCACAAGGCCCTTGGCCCAGAAGTTACTGCACATACTTGAAATCACACACTTTGTGATCTATGGAATAATTAGCCTAAATTACTTGTATGTCTCTGTACTACCCAGACACTCATAAAAATCTTTAAGTTCGCATTACATAGCCAATATTGATATTGATTTATATTTCAGCTTATGTGATTTGAGTTCCCTCATCACATTCCTCTAGTCATTTGACTTGACTGATAGTTCATAATAAGCACAAAATAGGACGAATCCAAGGGGGAGTGCTGTTCTGACTTGACATTGCAATGCAACACCTAAAGAAGGAAGCAGATTTGACAAGGTCTCCATGTTTGGTAGGCCTACTACACACGCACGCCAAACAATCAGAAATGACAAACCACCATTATTACCATTTTGATCAAATATTTGACCTTACTTGACACTGCTTTGATACATATTTGCCCAATTTTAGTCATGATTGCATTGGTTCTGCTAGCCTACTGCTTTCTTTTGTCTGGTCAATGTTTTTGCGTGAACAAGGAATTCACATTACTCTCACTATGATGTTAAGGTCACAGGAAATGCCAGTGTAATGAAAAGATGCCAGATATCTTTTAGCAGATCATTACTCCACTTTCACAACATGTGGCATTAGAGTGATTACAGCTTCCTCTGGGCAGCTCATAAACTACCCAGGCCGCTAGCCGAGACTCTGACCAAAAATGGTTCCTTTGCTTGTTTCAACTTGCGCCTTGTGACCTCAGCAAATAAAATAAATAAATTATTTACTTTTCATTTATTTATCAACCTGATCGATATAGGCCTAGGCTAGAAATGTATGACTTAAGTGTCTAAACACTGTTTAAACGTAAATTAAATTGCAATGCATTCAGCACAAACACATTATTTCTGAGTAAATATATGTGAACTTTACCACAGAAACGCATTTGCAGCTAAATGACAGAAAATCTAGTCCAATGTTATTTTTGAATCAATTATAGACCTATCTATCAATTATAGATAATCAATATTAATTATTATTGCATGCGATCTACACCATCAGTAATTATTTAACAGGTAGGTCAACACATGAGGTTGTTGAGCTTATTAATGTCAATGAAAAATAGGTACCATTTAATCATAACCAAAGTTGAAAAACAAATTGCACTACACATTGAGTAAAAGCTATTAAAAAGATTCCTTCAAATGAAACCTTATAATGAAGAATAGAAAAGTGCACACTCTTGGAGGTGCTGCCAGGCGAAATTCATTATATACTGTATGAAGAATTTAGCGCACATTCATGTCTTGGCAAAAAATAAACTAAGAAAAGAAGACATGAGTGTGTGCTCAATTCTTCATAATGAATCTTTCCCACTCTATAGTTGTAGTACTGTATTGCATATCAGTCTCAACTTAGAGATGCCCCCTAATGCAGACTCTCCTGACCTCTGGAGAGAAGACTCACTTTTTGTCTCCCATGGAGATCTTTTGTGAGAGAATATCAATCAAACTCATTTTGTGACTTAAAGGAGAAATCCGGTGTGAATCAGCATGCTTCCTTAAAAAAAAAAAAAAAAATACATAGACCAAATAACAAACTGATTACTAATGCTGACTGAATGGGGCATACTGAAATGAAACAGAAAATAAGTCGTTATGCCCCATTCACTTAGTGTTTGTTGCCGGTTCACTGCTCAGCCTATATTGTATCAAATTTTCTTATTCTTTTTCCTACTTCTAGCACTTGGTGAGTTTGAACAACAGGGCTATGGATTGATTTATACTGGATATCTCCTTTAAGTCTTGGTGCATACTACATCCAAAGGAGAAAACCCTCTAGGTGAATCACAAATGTTTCACACGTTTAAGAGCCAGCCAATATCCGATATCCTTTTATTTATTTACAATTTGTCTTGGCATGTTGGTGACGGGGAGAATAAAACAATCCAGTACACAAGGGGAGACACAGTCACATCCAACTTACCAGCCTCTTTCTCTAGCTCTCTCCCACTCTTTCCTGTGACTTCCATGGACTTCCATTTAGCAACGTAGCAGCCAGACCTGAGCAGCAAAGTTGTCTTTATTTCTTTTTTTTTCTTTTTTTTCAATGATATCTGTTAGCCAGCATTCTTCGCTGAGATGGACTGTTCCTGATGAGGACATGCTCTACTACAGGGACTGCTCGGACAGACAAACGGACAGAGCGACAGAGATGGAGCTTGCTTCTGTTTTTCGCCCGGTTGCGTGAAGAAGTGTGAGTTCAACACTAGAATGTCGGCATAACACATGTTCACCATATACATTCTTATCCTGATACAGGCATGCACTTAAGATATAACACTCAGAATTCAAAGTATCCATGAAAAAAAAAAAAAAGAAAAAAAAAAAAACTTTGTTTTTTAGTATTGCAATAAGCACTTTTGCATCAAATCAACAGGAAAACTGAGTGGAAACGACAACACCCAAACCAAATCCCAAGTGCTTCAAAATTCGGAGAGATCATAGAAGTTAGCAGTGGTCAGATGTTCTGGTATGCTCTATGCAGACCATTGGCCTTAATAAAAATGCAGAAGGGAGTGTCAAAACCTGCCATAGTTACAAACTGCTACCAAAATCAACAACCCCAATAAATATTTCAAATCTGAATTTGTTTCCATTTCTGATTGTTAGTCAATTTTAAAATGCCTTGATCCCGATGGGGACCTCAGGGGACTGTGCTCTAAGAAGGCCAGATTGGTTTGAAATGCTTGCTGAGGGAGCAAAATGATAAAAAAATAAAAATTATTTTCTTCTGATATCTTAGTCCTCTCTACACACTCTGCCCAAAAAGAAAAAAAAAATCTTGATGACTCCAGAGATTTATTTAATTGCTTTTTTTTTATGTATTTTTCTTTTTTTCTATGTTTTGAATAAGACAAAGAGGATTGCAGACTGCACGATTCCAACTTGCAGAGACACGGTGATGGTAGTGGTGGTTGTAATTGTTGTTGTTGTTGTTTGATTTGGTGAAGACACCGTCTTTCTTTCACGCCCAAAAGACTTGTGTAGTTCGTGAAAACGCTGCTGACCAGTCCCTCAATCCCTTAACCCTTCCCTCCCCTCCCCACCCAACAGACTCCCGTCCTTGTCCTCTCATTCCTCCAGGTCCAGTGTGTTCAGCTCGTCCTCCAGCTCGTCCAGGTCCTCGCCCGTGAAGAGGTTCTCGTCCACGGGGACTGCGCCCGACTCTTCGTCCAGCGTCTGGTCATCGCTGTGCTCACCGTTGGCCTCCGCGCCGCCCGAAGCCTCGCTCAGTTTGTTGTCTATGGGTGGTGGTAGTGGTGGTGGGGAGGAAGGAAAACAAGCGTTGCAATAAGTATACAAACAACGAACAAACACACATCTGCGAGGACTGACGACACAGAACAGCAGCGGCCAGTCAGGAAAATAAAACACAGCAAAGCAGTCGAAACAAAGCAGCTACTTCACAACACAAAGCAGCTCCTTCAGGTTTCCTCAAAAAGCCTGAAACTGACCAAGAGGATCCGTCACTGACACTCATGTGATGTCCACTACTATGGTCAGTCTGGCGTCTGTTTCCCAAAAGCGTAGTTGCGAAGTTGGTTGCAACTTAGTTGCCAATGGTAAACTGCATTGCAACCAACGTAGTTGCTAACTTAGTTAGCAACTATGCTTTTGGGAATAGACGCCTGGCCTACTCTAGCCTGCATGATACGGTCGTTGGCTGCATTCTATCTCAGTGCCTCACTATGACTGAATACCTTTACAATTCAACCATTCTGTTCTGTTATTGTTTTGCTGCTGACAGTGGAACCATGGAACCTTTCAGGAATGTTCCGTCATTCAACAACACATAAACAATCGGACACGCACCGTCTGTCTCACTGGATGGCTTGGTCTTTGCCGTGAAGCGGTCCTGGGCTGCCAACGTAATGCCAGCGTGGTCAACTTCTTTGGGAACAAACCGGGTAATGTCAATGTCCTCGATCGATTCTTGCTCTTGGATCTAAATTCAGAAACACAAGGACACAAATAAACATTTCAAAGTGATACACAACCTTACACATGAAATCAAGTGAAATAGACGTTACTGACAGGAATAAAAAGCCCGTTTTCTAAAAACTGGGCACGAAATGGTGTGGTGTTTTAACAGGCACCATCAGTGGCAGGGCACTAGGGCAGCACAGCACAGAGCAGGGCACTGACCTCCTGAATGCCTTCATCATCACCGTCATCATCATCACCCTTGGCATACTTGGTGTCGTCAGCCTCTGCATCGTCGTCGTCGACCAGCTCAGGACGGAACTCAAACACTTCACGTCCGCTGACCTGTCATGGGGATACGGCATTAATGTTACTGTTCCAATCAAGTGACGACAACACATCTATTAAAAAAAATGCAACATCAAATCAGCGTTTTTGCCCATTTCAACAAGTTCAAATTTTAGACACCAAAATCTTTATAAGATCATTGTGCCCTTATCCAGAAAAAAACAATAAAGTAGCTTTAAAAAAAAAAAAAAAAAAGAGAAATTATCTCTGGGAAACCAGTGTAACTGCACAGGATTGTGGACTTTACAAAAGGATATGATTTCTAATGGTGTATAGACTGCAACTACTAAAAGCTCCACACAGAAGCAGAAGATGCACCTCAGTTAAGCAGCACAGTCCATACAAAAAAAATGCATAACACAGGTGCAGCTTTTTGACCCACTGCATGTCATTTTAGTATACGGCATTTCAGCCAGCAATTTTTAAGGATCTCTAAAAACCCTATCACACAGAAACAGGCTCCCTCTCATCCAAGTCCTTCTGAAGTGTTCACACCATTGATTATAAACCATCATGCCATTCCTCAGAATACTAATCAAAGACTACAACTTCACAAGTCTTGGGCCTCTGCTGCCACCCTCTGGTACACTTGGGTAAACACTACACTTGATTCTTTTAAAGATTGAAAGTTATCCTTTCACTCTACACATTTTGCACACATCTCTAAAGTGATAAGGTTATCAATGAACAACGCAGAAGAAGCCTTAGTAAATAAATACACTACTAGTCGTCAAAGGACTTAGTAAAGAGACCACTAGTTATCAACAGGAGATTGCTAAAAGTGGGAGTTCATTAGTGTAGTTCAGAGCAGTAGGAGGACAGAGTAAGCACACTTTGGGTGTTAGTTGGCTTTGCACTAGCATAGGATCTACATCAGGAAGTCGCCAATTTAACAGACAGATTTGTGGGTGTGATGTATACTGCTGAAGAAATTATATTCTTTGCTCTGACAGGCAATTAAAGCGACAATGTTTGTTGGGAAATTAATCAATAGCAAAAACAGACTGCAGACATAAACACACACACACACACACACAGTATGCCTACTTGTGAAACGTGTCGCTATTAGTCAACAGAGAACTGAAGTGGCTTGAAATGAAAACAATGATCCTGTACAGGAGTAATATACTGTAATAACATGCTGAGTGTAAGTTGTGGAGCAGGCAGGGGGCATGGCTGTGTGTAAAGAAGAAGTGCCCGCAGCTATAAGGGGCCACAGCAATGCAGGGGGGCACGAGAGAGAGAGAGAGAGAGAGAGAGAGAGAGAGAGAGAGAGAGAGAGAGAGAGAGAGAGAGAGAGAGAGAGAGAGAGAGAGAGAGAGAGAGAGAGAGAGAGAGAGAGAGAGAGAGAGAGAGAGAGAGAGAGAGAGAGAGAGAGAGAGAGACACGCAGCCTCAGCAGATTCTGGGGAGGTTAGCACTTATTGTTAAACTACTGCAGTCCAGGGAGAAGTGAGTGTCTCAGGGCAAAGTGGGAAAATCTGTCTCACAGGAGCCTTCACTGCATCAGCTGAGCTCTATCGAACTATATAGACAAATACGGCATGTGTGTGTGTTTGTTATTAGTGGGCAGCAGATGAGAGGGCTGCAGAGAAGGGGAGGGTGGAGCATAGGCAGCATGCAAATATGGAGACGAAGAGGTTTTGTTTATCCTTGAATCTTGATTGTTACATTAATACGAGGACTGGTATAATTGTGAAAACCTATTTTTATCACCCAGTGGAATGGAATACTGTTTTCTGATTGGCTGTCAGCACCGCTAATGCCAAGTTCAGACTACACAATATTTACCACGACAGCACCTCTTAACTCTACACTGTTCATATAACAAGACATGCATTTTAGTCTTCAGGAGTCCCATGGTGGGGCGTTGGGCTAATCTGCGAACTCTGCATCTACCAAATTCATTTGCAATGTTTTTTAATGCTGTTAACATTTGTCTACTGTTCAGGGAATGTAGGCTATACTAGACAGATATCCAAACCAACACTGCAACCTGGAAATCGTCTCTAAAGTTCTGTAATGTGAACTTGGCTTAAGAGGACGTAAACAGGTAACCCCATAGAATTATATACAGTAGTAGTCTACTGTATAATTCTAAGGGTCCTCCGCTCACTCACCCCCAGCGCTCTGCCTGCTTTAAAGTCGGCCTTCTTCTTCTCCATGTCCTGCTCTGCTCTGGAGATCTTCTCTTGCCGTTTCCTCTTCTTCCAGGCCAAGAAGGTTTCCAGCGTGATGCGGGTGACATTTGGTCCCAGGGCAGCTCGCTGGAGGGAGGACAGACAAAGAGAGAGAGAGAGCATGGGTGAGGAACCCTTACACTGAGAATAAGTTTACATAATCTGAAGGACCATCTTTATTGTAAATTTGGGAGAATATCCTTTGTTTTACATATTTGCTATGGAATTCTACAAAAAGGGAATGGTTACAACTAAGAAATGTAGTAGACTGCCCCCCCCCCCCCACTCAGGCATCAATCAAATCACATAAAGGTAACACTTAACACACTTTTAACACACAAAAATATTAACCTAAAATGTACATACAACTAGTGAACTATAGGCCATCTAGTTTAACCACAAGAAAAAGAACAGTGACTGCAAGACACTATGTTGACAATAACGCTGTAGATTTTAGCTTTTGGTATTACTTTAGTCTGCCCCAAGTAGACACCTCCATGATCGTGCATTTTGGCTACGTAATGCTGCCACAAGTCTAAACCCAAAACGTGGGTCGGAATGGGTGCATTGCTTACGCTTGGAAATATCCACAGCCCTATAAGATATATGAAACTTGACATCATTTACCTCAAGAGGGAGAAATCATTCACAGACGGTAACGGAACAGGTCATAGGAAAACAAAATTAAAAGTGAGTTTCTGTGCCTCCTCATTTAGGCAGTGTTTGTTGCCAGCTAATTCCACAGCCTATGATGTATGAGACTGACTCACACCAGATGAAAACACATCAATGCATACAAAATAATAAAATCATTTATCTTTTAATGCAAGGAACGTCTGTCTATGTGTCTGTACGTGTGTGTGTGTGTGTGTGTTCCACACATAACTCTGCTACTATTCATCAGACTGGCCTCAAATTTGGTACGCATCTTGCTAATAACACGAGTGAGTGCAGCACCAACTTTGGTGTTGTTTACAGAAAAAACAGTGAAGATATTTTTAAATGAAGCACAGTACACTTCTGAAAAAGGCATAACTGACACAGATTCCTTGGAATATATTTTTTACATGGTCAATAAATCCTCACCTCAGTTTCGATCAGTTCCTCTAGTGAAATCTGTTCCTCATTAATTTCCTCCTTCTTCTTGTCCTTCTTGAGCACAAACCCAACTGGAAGGGCATGGCGGTACATGCAGGAGTCGCCTCCACCGGGACAAACCCAAAACCATCCGTACTTATTATTCTCAATGGCATCCAGGAAATATCGGCACACCTGCGCAGGGACACCAAATAAATAAATGCAAGACATCAATCGACCAGTTACTGATGACTTATAAAGAACCAGAAAAAAGCCATTCCCTTCTACAACTACATTAACAAACTTGCTGTATAAGCGAAAGCTTCGTCCCCGACCCTTTGGCCATGGTTGTCATTGACCAATGACCAATAAATAACCCGTTCATTCATACATACATAGTGAAATGCTCTTCCCTGGGAGTATATTAGTAATTACAATACATCCATGGTAGCATTTCATGCTTCTATACCGGGGTGAAGCAACAAAGTTGTGTGTCCATGTATTTTAACTTGCATATGCAAGAGGGGGGCTTACAATCTGGGTCTTAGGCTTGATCTTCTCAGCCTCTCCGTGCTTCTTGTTAACAACCTCCTCCAGTTTCTTCTCATCCCAGTTCTCCATGGTATCTATGCAAAAAAAAAAAAAAAAAGAGAAGTTCCTTTGCTCAGCTCATCATTTGATTTACACAGTCAGATACACATTATTTCAATCCATGTATTTCTGAACAAAAAACACATTACAGTACATCCACAGCACAGCTAGCAGGGTCTGCTTTTAGAATAAAGAAAAATATCCATCGTCCATTATGCGTCAACATCCAAGCGATTCATACTGCTGAAGAGACCATTTTATTTTCATTCAATCATGATGATAAATAATGACTAACTGTCTCACCTTTTTCAAGGTCATCATCTCGTTCGTCAACGTACAGACTACGCTTTTCACACTTTCTCTCAATTGTCAAGTCGTGGGAAAACTTGCACTTGTCCCCCTTGGTGCACTGCCCTTGCTTGAAGAAAGCACAGAGCACTGATTTGGGGTCCACACCTGCAGAGAGTTTCACCAAAGCAGGACATTTTTACATTTAATTACAAGCAGTGGTAGTAGTGAATTCACATGGTTATGTTCTATGAGAAAGCATTACATTAGTATGTTTAAAAACACTTTACAAAGCGGAAATCCATTTCGGTTGGTATGTGTGTGCAGCTTACTTATCCAGCCTACATCATCCCAGTTATGTTACCTTTGCTGACTTTCTGTGCAGCGACAACAGGCTTGAAGAGTTCATTCAGCTCATCAATCTCCTTCTTCTTGTCACCCTTTTTGCCTGTCTCATTAGCAGCAACCTAACACATAAACCAACAAAGCTTCAGTGAAAGGTCAGGTCTTGGGGGTGGGGAATGACAAGGTGGACAATAAAAACAACAGCTTACCTGCCGTGCATTCTGTTGCCCATACTTTACTTGATGTGTCACAGTTTTGATAAACTTCTGTTGTTTTGCACCCTTTTTGTTCTTCAAGCCAAAGGTCTTGTCCTGTACATTAAATATTTTATTTAGTGTGCCTAATAAAGGATAAATGTACTTTGATTTGATAGTACAGGTTTTGATGCACAAAAAGGGATAGTGTGACTACGGACAACGGTCTTACTTCTCATAGAAGAAACCTGGGCCTTCCACTACTTGCTACAAGCGTTACCTTTTCATAACCGTTTATGAAGCAAGTTGGCCTAGCGTAACATTACTAATAACAATACCGTACAGCAATATTCAACAATAACTAGTCTCGCCGCATAGAGGATGGTTGTTAAATATAATTGTATTGAAAATTTGTAAAAGAACACAGGCCAGAAAGAGATCACAGTTCACACTGCTAGCGCTAACTTGGAAAGGCTATGTTAGCTAACCAACGTCAGCAATGGAGTACCATTGAGTAATTCAACAGCTTCCAGCCTTCTACATCAAGGCTTATCGTTGAGAAAGCGAACTGAAATACTGGCTGGCTTGCACTTATCTGACTACATATTTCCTCGTTGGACCATTTTACGTTTGTTAGCATAGTAAAAAGACTGACTTTAATTATATGTCGGTACGAAGATTTGAATCTTATCAGTTTAGACTAGCTACGTAATGTTAGCTGCTTCAATTTCAGAGCTACGCAAAGCCACACCGGGGTTAGGATAACGTTAGCAGTATGTTAGCACACCAGTTGGTTATGAGCCCGAAAACAGACCTTAGCAAACAAAATCAAAGATCGTTTGTTCAAGATCATATAACGTTAACTGGCAGGACCTCAACGGGAAATTCCAGCATTACGTGTATATATTCAAAGATGTTATAAACTACCAACTGGTCAAGCCTTGCTGTTAGATCTGTCACTTAAACCACATGGATACGGCCATATAGCCATGGCTAGCCGGCAGGCTAATGATAATCGCTATGAGTTAACGTTAGCTCCATAAGCAATGAAATCGACGTATGGTAGATTCTAGGCCGAAAACTCAGCATGGTTAAACAGTGGTGCCCAGAAGTGCATTTGCTCAACACAATCTCACTTACTTCAATGATTTTTTCCTTTTTCTTCTCTTGAGTTTTCTTACTACCACCTGAAGGTTGAGCAGGTTTCTTCGGAGGCATATCTGATAAAATATGCTAGTTTATCCTCTGATGACCCACCAATAATTTTCGTGATGAAACGACAGAGCTAGCTACCTAGTAGCAGGCTTCAAGCGCTGGGTGAGTTTTTTTTTCAGCAGCCGCTGTGCATGCTGGGTAACAGAAAGCGAGTTGGCATGCAATCTGCGAAAATCAACCTATCGCGCTTACACTGTCTTTTGGCTGGAGTAGAAATAGGCCTACTTACATATTTTGCTTGGGGAATTTGTATGTTAGTTTATCAAATTTAAACAACATTTTTTTTCATGTATGGAATAGAGTTGTGCGTGAGTCGCCTATCCTATGATTTATCATTGTGGAAATCACAGATGATCCCTACAACCCACTGTATCTATCTATCTATCTATCTATCTATCTATCTATCTATCTATCTATCTATCTATCTATCTATTCTCATCATCTATGTGACATGTGGGTAATAATCTCACAGTTCCCTCTGAATATTGGGCATTCAATTGAGTGAGAGGCAAGGGTCTGACTC